>CM030365.1:140806963-141350318 GCA_017893485.1 Hemerocallis citrina
TCTCGGGGCATTTGCCGAGGACGAGCGCCCTAAATCTTTAATGAAATTTTTTTGGAACGGATGTGGTTGAAGGTCGTCGCCGAGCATAAAGGGTATGGCTTTGAAAAAGCTAAGGCCTTGCTCGAGGTCGATACCGAGCCCTTATGCACACACCTTGGCAGATAGTATGGGTCTAGCTGGAGGTCATTGCCGAGCGCATAGGCTGCAGGGTTTGACAAAACCCAGGCCATGCTCGAGGTTGATACTGAGCCCCCACACCTGTTCTCGAAAGATAGCATGGGTGTAGCTGGAGGTCATCACCGAGGGCATAGGTTGATGGGCTTGAACAAGCCCAAACCATGCTCGAGGCCGATGCCGAGCCCCCATACCATACAGAAGCCAGTGATGGGAATAGCTGAAGGTCGTCGCTGAGCGTAACAGGTCGCGTGGCTTCGAAAAAAGCCAAGGCCTTGCTCGAGGTCGACGTCGAGCCCCCCACACCTGTTCTCAGAAAGGATAGCACGGGTGTAACTGGTGGTCATCGCCGAGCACATAGGTTGATGGGCTTGAACAAGCCCAAACCATGCTCGAGGCGTGGCTGAGGCCCCCATACCTTAGAGAAGCCAGCGATGGGCATAGCTGAAGGTCGTCAGCGAGCATAAAGACTGCGTGGCTTCGAAAAAAAGCCAAGGCCCTGCTCGAGGTCGACGCCGAGCCCCCACACCTGTTCTCGAAAAGATAGCAACGGGTGTAGCTGGCAGTCATCGCCGAGCGCAATAGGTTGATGGGCTTGAACAAGCCCAAACCATGCCCGAGGCCGATGCCGAGCCCCCATACCTCAGAGAAGCCAGCGATGGTCGTAGCTGAAGGTCGTCGCCGAGCGTAAAAAATGCGTGGCTTCGAAAAAAGCCAAGGCCCAGAACGAGGTCGATGCCGGAGCCCCCACTCTTATTCTCGGAAAGATAGCACAGGTGTAGTTGGCGGTAATCGCCGAGCGCATAGGTTGATGGGCTTAAACAAGCCCAAACCATGCTCAAGGCCGATGCCGAGCTCCCATACCTTAGAGAAGCTAGTGAAGGGCGTAGCTGAAGGTCGTCGCCTAGCGTAAAGGTCGCATGGCTTTGAAAAAAGTCAAGGCCTTGCTCGAGGTCAGCGCCGAGCTCCCACACCTATTCTCGAAAAGATAGCACGGGTGTAGCTGGCGGTCATCTCCTAGCGCATTGGTTGATGGGCTTGAACAAGCCCTAACCATGCTCGAGGCTGATGCCGAGCCTCCATACCTAGAGGTGACTTTTTCTGGCTCGAGGTTGCCGTCCGAGTGCCGAGCCCCAGGTTTGTACGAGAAGTCTTTTGTGGCTCGTGATTTCCTCCGAAGGCTGAGCTGCAAGCTGTAAGGGAAGCTTTTTGTGGCTCGCGGTTCCTTCTGAAGGTCGAGCCCCAAGCTTGTAAGGGAAACTTTTTGTGGCTCACGGTTCCTTCCGAAGGCCGAGCCCTAAGCTGGTAAGGAAAGCTTTTTGTGGCTTGCAGTTCCTTCCGAAGGCCAAGCCCCAAGCTTATAAGGGAAGCTTTTTGTGGCTTGCGGTTCCTTCCGAAGGTCGAGTCCCAAGACATGTTTCTTAAGAGAGCTAATACGAAGCCGAAGCTTGTTTTAAGAAAGCTAGCATAATTACAACATATTCCGATTTTACAAAACAAGGCACAACGTGCTGATTACATTTTTGATAATTTATATTGGCTGTAGAGGCTAATCCTCCCCTTCTTGGAATTTTATGAGGTGCTCTACATTCTAGGGCCTCTTGACAGCCTTTCCCTCCGGGTTGGTGAGGTGGTACGTGCCCGAGCATACAACTTCAGAAATCTTGTACGGACCTTCCCAGTTTGGGGCCAGTTTCCTTTTTTGGCCAGGGTTAGATACCGCCAGCTTCTGGAGGATGAGGTCTCTGAGCTTGAAGTCGGTGGGATGTACCTTTTTGTTGTAGAACCTTTCGATCCTCTACTGGAAGGTATTTCTTCTAATGGCAGACTTCTCCCTGACCTCGTCTATGAGGTCCAGGTCGGCACGTAGCTGTGCCGAGTTGCTTGCTTCGTCGAAGGCCATGATTCGGGGCGAAGGGGAGCTCGATCTTCAGGGGAATTATAGCCTCTGTGCCGTATGTCAGATTGAAGGGCGACTCTCCCGTGGGGATTCTTTTCGTCATTCGGTGGGCCCAGAGAATGCTCGGCAGCTCGTCGACCCATAATCCCTTGGAAGAGTTATCAAGTCATTTCTTGAGACCGTCAAGGATCTAGCGATTCGTGTTCTCAGCCGTTTGACTGCGGGTGGCATACCGAAGAGAAGCATTGCTGGATCCCGAGATCCTCGCAGAATTTTTGGAAATTCTTACTTGCAAACTGAGTTCCATTATCTGTGATGAGTACTTGTGGAATCTCGAATCGGCAGACGAATTGTTTCCAGAAGAATTGTTGGGTCTACTGCTCGGTGATCATGGCCAGAGGATCGGCCTCGATCCACTTTGTGAAGCAGTCGATTGCCACTATGAGAAACTTTCTTTGGCATGTTGCCTTTGGGAATCGGCCTACCAGATCCATCCCGCACATAGCAAAGGGGGTAGGACTGGCCAGGGAGCGGAGGTTCGCTTGTGAAGCCCTTTTCACCAAGGAGAACCTTTGACAGGGGCCACACTTTTTTCACTAGGGCCAGGGTATCTTGCAGCATTGTGGGCCAGTAGTACCTGTGATTTAGAGCCTTTCGCGCAAGCGATTGGCTTCCCATATGGCACCCGCCAATTCCTTCATGGAGTTCCTTGAGAGCGTACTTTGCCTCGTCTGGGGTTAAGCAATGGAGGTAGGGCCTTCCGTCCATCGTGGTGTACGACCTTTTGAAGAGGGTCTCGCTGATCATGACGAACCTCTCTGAACGGACCGTGATCCGCCTTGCCTCGGCTCGGTCTTTGGGAAGCTCTCCTTTGATTAGAAACTTTCTAATGGGAGTGGTCCAATCGTCAGGATGAGCTCTGTCTTTGATGCAGAGGGTCTCGAGGAGGTCGGTACTCGGCTTTAGGAGTACCTTGATCAGGACGGCATGGTCGAGCCCTTTGAAGGACGAGGAGGCTAATTTTGACAGGGCGTCGGCCCGGGCTTTCTGCTCTCTGGGGATCCTTAAGACTGCAGATTCGTCAAAGGACGCTAAGAGCTGCTAGACCACGGCCAAGTACCAGATCATCCGATCATTACGGGCCTCGTACTCTCTGGTGATCTGATTGACCACGAGCTGAGAGTCGCTAAAGGCCGTGATCTGTCTGGCGCCTACCTGATGTGCCAGGGTGATCCCGGCAATCATGGCCTCATACTTGGCCTCGTTGTTAGAGGCTGGAAAATTGAGGCGGATGCAATATTGAAGAAGTAAACTGTCAGGTCCTCACAAAATGATACCCGCACCACTCCCCGCTTTGCAGGAGGAACCGTCGTCGACGTAAACTTCCCACGTCTGGTCGGCCTCCCCACTTTCGGGCTGCTCGGAGATGGTGCATTCCGTGATGAACTCGGCGAGGGCCTACCCCTTGATGGTCGCCCTTGGCTGATAGCCGATGTCGTATTGACTGAGCTCAATCGACCATTTAACCAGTCGTCCGGAGCTCTCGGGCTTGTAGAATACGGCCTTCAGAGGCTGGTCCGTGAGAACCTGAATTGAATGCGCCTGGAAATAGGGATAGAGATTCCGCACGGCCATGACTAGGGCATATGCCACCTTTTCCATTTTTGAGTATCTGGTCTCGGCAGCGAGCAGAACCTTGCTCACATAGTATAGCGGCTTTTGGACTAAGTCTTCTTCTCGAACGAGAACAGCACTGAGCACATTTTCCGAAGCCGAAAGTTAAAGCCAGAGTGGCTCACCTGGCTCGGGCTTGCTCAAGAGAGGAGGGTTGGCAAGGTACTCTTTCAATTGGGCGAATGCCTCCTGCTGCTGAGTACCCCACTCGAAGCCTCTAGTTCCGCGCAAAGCTTTGAAGAACGGGAGGGACTTCTCTCCGGACTTGGAGAGGAAACGGCCGATAGCTGCCAGTCTTCCCGTGAGCCTCTGGACTTCTTTGATATTTCTAGGAGGGGCCATGTCTATTATGGCCTGGATCTTCTCGAGGTTCACCTCGATGCCGCGCTGGTTGACGATGAACCCAAGGAATTTTCCTGAGGAGGTGCTGAACGCACACTTTGCCGAATTGAGTCTCATATTGTGGGTCTGAAGGACCCCAAAGGCTTCCTCCAGGTCGACGACGTGGTCTTGTCCCTGCTGGCTCTTGACGAGCATGTTATCGACATACACCTCCATGTTACGACCGATTTGATTCTTAAATACTCGGTTGACGAGCCTTTGATAAGTAGCACCGGCATTCTTCAGTCCGAAAGGCATAACCCGGTAGCAATAAAGACCTTGGTCCGTGACAAAGGACGTCTTGGCTATATCAGGAGGGAACATTCGGATCTGGTTGTAGCTTGAGAAGGCGTCCATGAAAGAAAGGAGCTTGTGACCTGACGTTGCGTCGATCAGGGCGTCGATGCTGGGAAGGGGGAACGGATCTTTGGGGCACGCCTTGTTGAGGTCAGTAAAGTCAATGCAGATCCTCCAGCTCCTGCTTGCCTTCCTGACCATAACGACGTTCACCAGCCACTCAGGGTAGCTGACCTCCTGTATGAAACGGGCAGACAAGAGTTTGTCCATCTCCGCTTTCACTGCGTGCTGCCTCTCTGGGGCAAACTTATGTCGCTTCTAGACGATCGGCTTCGAGCCGGGGATCATGCTGAGTTTGTGCATGATCAGATCTTCAGAGATCCTGGGCATATCGGAGGGCTTCCAGGCAAAGAGGTCGACATTGCGGCGAATGCAGTCTATCAGGTCGAACTTGAGGTTGGGAGCGAGGGAACAGCTCAACCGGAACCACTTCGACATGTCCCCTGTCTTGAACGAGACTTCCTCTAATTCGTCTACTGGCTCGAGCTCGGGCTGGCTTCTTTCGGGCTGCTGCTCGACGGCGTCTACGGGGAACACACCGCCCCCGACCGCCGTCATATAGCACAATAGTGCTGCTTCTTGGTTCCCTCGAACGACTCTGACACCTGACTTGGTGGGGAATTTTAGATTTTGGTGGTAGGCCAAGGGAACAGTCTGGAGGGAGCAGAGCCTTGGTCGACCGAGGATGGCATTGTAGGCTGCCTTGATGTTTACAACCATGAAGTCCATCGACTCAGTCCGTCTATGAGGGATCGTACTGGCGGTGACGTCCAAGGTCATGATTCCCTCTATTGGCACCGAAATGCCGGAGAACCCGTGCAGGGTGTGCCCGGCTGGCTTCAGCTTGTCCCGGGAGAGCTTGAGGTTCTCGAATGCTTCCAAGAAGAGGATGTTCACCGAGCTTCTGTTGTCCACGAGGATCCGACGGGCCTTATAGTTCACCATGCTGAGGCTGATGACGAGCGCATCGCAGTGTGGAAGCCGGACTCCCTCCAGGTCTTCCTCTGAGAAGGAAACAGGGAGCTGCTGGACCTGGGGGAAGGGAGACCCTGAACGGTGTTTACCTCTCGGATGAACGCCTTGTGGGAAGTGCTGGACTCTCCTCCCATAGGCCTCCTATGGATGCAATGCAAGATGGCTTAACCCTCGGTTTCTTCAGGCTCGGGGTTCCGCTCGGGATGTGGTTTGGGGGCACGAGGAGGAGGGGAAGGCCTCCGATTCCTCGGGTCTCTTCGGTCCTGGGCATCTTCCCGTGTGAATTCCTGGAGGTACCCTCGTTAGATGAAGGCCTCGATTTCGTCTTTCAGGGCCTGACAGTAGTCGGTGTCGTGCCCGTTGTCCTGGTGGAAGCGGCAATAGAACAGCTAATCTCTTTTCTTGTTGTTGGTCGGCCGAGGCAGCATCTGGACGAGGTCCCTGTCCTCGATCGCTAAGAGGATAGCTGACACGTTCTATGTCAGTGGTGTGTACCTCTCGAAGCGCAGAATCGTAGGGACCTTCTTCATGATGGTTCCGTCTTTTGGGACCTTCTTGGCTGGCTCCGCCTCGTCGGCCTTGTGCTTCCCCTTTCCTTGAGTCTCTTTGGTTTCCTTAGGATTTAGGGCCTCTTCATCCCGGATGTATTTTTCGACCCGATTGAGCAAGTCAGAGAAATCGAGGGGAGGTTTCTTCCCCAGGGATGCCTTCAGCTGGCCGTGCTGGGCGTTGTGTCGGAATGCTGCCGAGGCAACCCCAACATCGAGGGAGGAGACCGATCTCGCCTCTGTGGTGAACCTCTGGACGAACTGCCGGAGTGACTCCCCTTCCTTCTGTCGGAGGTCCAGTAAGGACGCGCTCGTCTTCTTGGCTTTTCTGCTGGTCACGAAGTGGGCCAGAAAATTGGCCTCCAGCTAGTCGAACAAGTAGATCGAACTGGAGACGAGCTTGGAGAACCATTCCCGAGCCGGACCCCGGAGGGTGGCAGGGAAGGCACGGTACAGGAGGGAATCCGAAGCGCTGTGAATCATCATGAGGATCTTGAAACCCTCCATGTGATCAGCAGGACCACCCTCGCCGTCATAGATCTCGAATTGGGGTGGTCAGAAATTCCGAGGTATCTCCGCTTGTAGGATTACAGCGGAGAAAGGAGGTCGGGTTGGCCTATGACCCTGAGCCGACCTCGCGCCACCGTCACCGAAGTGGTCGAGGCAGTTCTCCATTTCTTGGAGGCATTTTAGGATGTCCTCGTCATACTCTGGCGGGACTATCAGGCTGCGATATGCGCTGGCTCCGACATCCGATCGCAAGTAAGAGTGGTGGAGCATCTCGTTGATAGAGGTCCCTAGGATAGCCTCCATGATCTCTTTCCGGAAGTCTTGGAACTCACGGTGGGTGACTGGGGCTTGTTTGGCCGAGTTTCGTTGGGGCGGCGGCCTCCGATCGATAGGGCTGAGCGTCGACTCCCGCTCTCGGGGCGGAGGTCTGGGACTGTTCGGGACCGAGTTGGAAGTGGCCCCTCCCCTAGGGTTTGATTCTCCTTATTGTTGTTCACACCCTATTTTATTTTTCTATTTGTTGTTCATTTTGCCCTATCTATATTTCTTTGCTTGATTTCCTAATACCCTGTTGACTCCTTATACCCACTATATTAAATCCTATTCATTAGTACACCCAAGCCCATTAGCTACTTAACCCATATTTTAACCCATCTGATTGTTTCAATAACCAAACTAACCAAACCTATTAATACTCTAATCCTATTTTCCACCCACCAAACCATGCAAACTGAAACCACTGTGTATTACCCCCTTCCTATGCACACCCGACCCGAAAACCACACTGTGCCGACTTCTCCTTGTAAACCCTACTTCCCCACCTATTTATATCGAACCCATGCGACGCTCCCTCCATCTGCCGCTCTGTCTCCCTGGCTTCTCTCCCTCCCCATTCTCGTGTGCACCTGCGCCCCGACCTCTCCCTCATCCTTCCGAAACCCATTACCCCGGCCACCTTGGACCTGTTGCTGCTCTTGAACCCACCGGCCGATCACCGAGGCACTTCGTCTCCGTCCCTCTCCATATCTCTCCATCATTCTCCCCCCTTGCTGCTTCTGTTCGGCGATCTCGCAACAGTACCGCAGCAGCTAGCCGTCACAGTCGCCAGCCACTGCGACAGCCAGCCACCGCAAACCCCTCCCAGCCTTCCTCGTCCGACTGCAACAGCGACAGCCACTGTTTTGGTCATCGTCGTTCCCCATGGTGTTCTCCAGGTCTCTATCTCGCTTGGTTGAGTTTCCACGTGTACGGCTATTGCGCGTGTTATCTTGGCTCTTGGTTCGTGGATTGCCGTTCGTGGATTTTGTTCTTGCCAGGAAATCCGTTCCTGTTATTCTTGGTATTTGTTTCGTCTTGGTTAAGGCAAGTAACTTGTACTCAACTTCCTTTGTATGATACAAGTCTTAAATACCGCTTGTAGTGTAGTTGGGATCTAGAGACAACTCGTATGTGATGTGTGATTGATGAGTTTGTCTCTATAGTGCTATTTGACCATAGTTGACTCAAGACACAAAATTGACATGAAACAACTTAGGTTTTGCCCATTCTTGATTTGATCATGTATGTGAGATTTTTGTGAGAATTTGGGTATTTATTGGGAACCATGTGATAGACTTGTTTTACATATGTTAATTACCCTATTTCATGATGTTTGGACACTTGGTAGACTCGATTTCATATTTGGTTGTGTTTGGATCAAGTTTCGTTGGATCTATGTTGATTTTGGTTTTTGAGGAAATTCTGTGTTTTGTCGATGATCGGTCTTGATCAGTAATTTAAACCATATTAAGATCATAATCTTAATTTCAGTATAAAACATGAGTTTTAGAGGAATTCGTCTTCTTTCCAACCCCTCTGACCTTGCTCAATTTCGTTTTCGTATGTGTGAGATATGACTGTTTTACTACAGAGGTGTAGATCATTTCCAGATTTCATTTCTTAATGATTTTGATGACTGAATTATTTTGATACTAGTGTTAAACATATTATTTTGATCTGAAACTTTGGTCAATACTTTTATATCTATCTAGGGATTACCCAGAATTTCGGTGGATTTTATTGATGAGTTTTATATGTCGTTTCATGCTTGTTATAAATACTGTACTTACTGTATTTTGCTCATTGTTCTGTAAAGAATCGTATTTTCACCCTGATTCCTTTTACTATATAAAAAAGATTTGTGAAATATGAAAGTTATCTTATTCTATCTATTTTCATCTCCCTTTGGCGGATTTGGATTTCGTTTCACGGTTTACAAGATATTACAATTTTCGTATAGCAGTGTTGGGAATTCCATATTTGCCAAACTATCGGTTCTTGATGTTTTCTGATTTTTGTTGACTAAACTACTTTTACTGAAAAATTTTGAAACTTTATATTTTAATACTAGACAGATAGGGGAATACCCAGATTTTTTCTGGATTTATTTGAGATGTTTTGATGCTGTTTTCCTGACTGTGAATCCGACTTTTTGATTTCTGGCTGAACGTGTTTTCTGGATTTAAATCAGTTTTGAGTTATGATTTTGTGAAATACTATATGACTTATTTATTCTCTCTGGATTCGGTTGAGAGTCTATTTTCTAGATATTTCGACGGATTCAAATTTGTATGTTTGTAACACTGGGAATTTCAGTTTTACTACAGTATGGTCTTGCTGTCCTGAACTTGAGATTAGGTTATTTCATTCTTTTGTGTGTTACCTATTAACCATACAGGTTTATCTTGCAACTTGAACTTATTACTTCATCATACCATAATATACTTGCTATTTCTTGACACCTACTTGCTTGTTTGACATTAATAATAAAATTAACCAAGCCGAGGTTTAAAGGGACAAATCTAATAGTGGATAATTCAGAAACGTGTACTCGGAAGAGGACCTTTTGATCCTATGTGATACTTGATACTTGGCTTGATACTTGAGGCTTGATATTATACTTGAGGCCTGATACTATACTTGAGGCTTGATATTTCACTACCTGAGGCTTGATATTTCACTTGGCTTGATACTTCACTCTTGAGGCTTGATACTTGATACTTGAGGCTTGAGATTTGATACTTGACTTCTTAAGATTTGTCCCTGAGTACACTATCCTATATGGTCCACTATGAAATCTAAAATGAAATTGTATTTACTATAGCAACCATGTGATAAAAGAATAGTATATGAAGTGCTACCTAGATAGTAATAATTACAAGACTTAATATACGACACTTGAACAGGATACATGCTTACTTGATAGTTGATTACATGATACATGAGACTTGATGTTTGAACATGATACTTGATACTTGTACTTGACTACTTGACACTTGTTACGTGATTTCGTGATACATAACACTTAATACTGGATATTTGTTTACATGATACTTGTTCACTTGACACTTGATACATACCACTTGCACTTGTTCATCTTGTCATGCTAGTAGTCCATTATGTTATCATGCATATTCCATGTTATTAGTTAGTTTTCCACATGTACTTGTATCCTGCATTACAAGCGGCCCGTAACTTGTAATTGACGGGTACTTGTTTTCTCTTTTCCTCTTCCTTGCAATTATTAAATTGCAGATTTTGGAGAACAGGTTCCAGATGGTATCAGTGACATGAAGTATTAGTGCTAGATCTTGTTATTATTATTTTGTAGTCGCTTGAACAATATTATATTTTGATACTTGGATTTATTTTGTATTTGGGCAATATGACCCAGGATTTTGACTTATTCAGATCTTGACTATTTGAGATTAATATATTTGGTTTCAAGTATTCTTGTTGGTATTGTTGGGATTGGGGCGTCAACAAATGCCCTCTGGTCACAGCGGAACTAATAGAGCAATGAGGAAGACGAAGTAGACAAGGCGAATAAATTGTGCAAGTAAGTAGATCCACCAAACTAACACAAACACAACAACAATGACTTATCCCGGTTAGCTTTTTCTTAATCCGGGGAGAAATATAGGGAGATCTGATATTCAACTAAAAGAGATTATAAGGAGTTACTGATTCACTCGACACAAGGAATTAAACCCACCCACCAAGAACTATTTCTCTCTCGAGTCTCTCTTTGCAATGGAGAAAAGAGTCTATGAAGTACTCCTTATATTGGATAAGTTTACGATATATATAGAAGAATAGAGAGAAAACATAGGTCTAATCTTAATCCTCAATCGTCCGATATAACTTGGAAAAGAAGTAACTGAATAGGAACCGTACGATCTAACTTGGAATTGAAGATTAGGCTGAAACGACTTAACAAATCAAGGCCCAAAATTGAACACAGCGGCGCGGGTGGTCGACTGTCCACCAAGACCGGTCGACCGTACCGCTCTCTGACTTCCCAGTACAAATAGCGGTCGGGGGGTACGGTCGACTGTCACCCAGACCGATCGACCGCAACTAGCTGCACCTGCTGCTGTTGTTGTTCTCCTTCTACTAGCTTCGACGCTTCGACCTCCGTGCTTCATATTACCATCTTTTAATCTGATCAACGAGTATACAAGACACAATCCTAACAGGTATTTTGGTTCATATGTGCATGTTGGTTGATTCTTTTGCTTCTAACTTTGACTATCCTTGTGAATATTGTAAAGATTCTTGAACAGCTTATAGATCATGAAAATCATTCGCTGGGCTTTTGTCGCATATCCGTATTCCGTATTCTCTTTTGGGAAGCAGAGCGTGACACTGTCCCTCAGATTGTTGGATCCATGAGTGTCAATGGGGACGTCCTTCGAAGGAGCGTCCTGAGGACGTGTAGAGGTGATAGCTCTCCTGGGCTTGGGTGCCATGTGAGCTCGGATTGATGGGATGCCGTTAATGGCTGGGTTCGGACTGATGTCCGTACCGAGGTTTTCCATAGACGGTGCCAACCTGATGCGGTTTGTTTTTAGGGGGTGGCTACACCAGGTGTGAGTTCTCTCAATTTGTAATTTTGCGAAAGTTTCGGTACTGACGGTATGCCCGACCCTCAGCTGAGGGAATGGCTCGGGAGTGGGCGGGAGTGAGGTGGAGGCAGGATGCTCGGCTCAGATCTGGAGGCTCGGCTCGGATCTGGAAGCTCAGATCCCGAAGTCTCATGTACCTGCACTCGGCCTAGGAACACTGGGGTTGATCCCGGTGGCAGGCCCTCCGACGGCCTAGTCAGTCATTGAGGAGTAATAGTAATTAGGATTTTGAGAGGGGAAAGATTGATTACCTGTTGAAGGGGTAGAGGGCCAAGTATTTATAGGCAGCCCCAACCGGGTCTGGACCCACTCGCCCGTGGGCCTGACGTGGCGGAGGCCCAGGCGGTTTAGGGCTGACGTGGCAGATCTGATGATCGGGGGTGAACGCCTTTTGAGGAGATCCTGTGGCCCAGGAGGGACACGTCATCTGATCCATATCAAATATTAAACACATCCACCAAACTGCATATACTTGGTGCACGACCAATTTCACTAGCGTGTAAACTGATATTTTATAGTGCAAATGAGATTTGAACTTTCGATATCTTACTCATCAATAAAGAAACTTACCAGAAGACCACTTTACTGACTTTACATCTTCCATGATATTAAGACGTTGCTGATCTCTCTTTTCCCAAACTTGTCCGAACAAACTAATTCATTTCTATAGATTAAACATAGAAATGATTAAGATAACTTCCATTAATGAGCAACTAGTATCATACACGTGCACACGTGCACGTGGAGAAAATTGAAGAGATAATGAAAAGGGAAAAAAGAAAATAATTTCCAAACTGATCCACTTTCGAAAATATTTACGAAACTAGTTCACTGTCGAAAATATTTATCAAAGTTAGTCCATAACCCAACACGTGCGTTGCACAGGTTGGATTAAGGACTAAGGGGTTCTCCCATTATAGTAGTAGAGATAAGCGAAATTTGACAATAGTCCAAATTCAGTCATGACAAACGACTGCAGTTGAAAACTTATGAGTGCGTTTGGTACCACGTTTTGGAAATTTTTTGAGAAATTTTTTTTCTCAAAACGCGTTTGGTACCCTGTTCTCAACCGCATCTTTTCTGAAAAGATTCTTCCAGCTGTTTTCCCTCATCTTTGTGTGCGCTCGTGACTAGAGTACGCTTCCCCCATCTTCGATCCCCATTGAGGAAAAAAAAACCCTAACCCCCTGCAAAATCCCCTCTCGTCTCTGCTTCCCCCATCTTCGATCCCCATCTGTTGAGCAAAAAAAACCCTAACCCCCTACTGCTCCCCTCTCGTCTCTGCTTCCCCCATCTTCGATCCCCATCTGTTGAGCAAAAAAAACCCTAACCCCCTGCTGCTCCCCTCTCGTCTCTCCCCGGGTCGGCAGATCTGGAAAACCCTAACGCCCTCTTTCACTCCTTCTCACCCCGCACCCTCATTCGCTGCTCTCTTCGGGCCCCTCCTCACACCGCTCGGAGCTCGCTTCATGGTCGTAGAGACCAGATCTGCTTTTGCTAAAAGGTGTCTTCGAAATCGTAGCTCTCGAATCCGACGCCGGTCGAGGGAATCCGTCGGAGACAACTTCATCAGGTTTGGTAAGCCGGAATCGAGGGTATGTTTCTTATTTTTGCCCCATTTTTTGATGCTGTTATGGTAACTGGTCTATGTTTGGGCACTTGCCTCATAAAAAAATTCCTATTTTAGGGTTAATTTGTCGGTCGTAGTGTAGATTTGAGGATCGGAAAAAAATTTCCTTTTTTTTGGGGGGGGGGGGTTTGCTGTGATCTGAAAATCTCGGGTACTGAGACGTTTAACTGGGTGATTTCGAATGCTGATTCGGAGATCTTCCGTGCTGATCTTGAGTACTGTTTTTTTATTGGATAGAACAAATCATCTACAATTTCTCTAGTAACCTCAAATTATAAGTGTATACTGTTTATGCTCACCCAAATAATGACTGTTATCTATTACTGATCGTTAAGGGTAAGGAGATCGATATGGACAGTGATTTTGGTCTTTGGCCCGCAAGTCATGTGCATACATTTATTGAGTTGATGGAGGCCGAGGTAGATCGCAATAGTTTGAAAAGTGCAAAATTCGATGCGAGACAATGGTCTCAATTGATGAATTTATTGAACGAACGATGTAATCGTTCATACAATCCTAAACAAATAAAAGACAAATATGGACGCCTTAAGATGCAGTGGAGAGCCTTTCATGATTTGAAGAACCAAAGCGGTATGGGTTGGGATGAAGACACCCAGACAGTGACTTGCGATCCCCTAGTTTGGAAGTCATATGTCCAGGTTCTCATCTTAAATAATTTTTTTTTATGCTAATGTGGGATTATGATCGTAATCTAATTTTTATTTACTTGTATAGTTGTAAACTAACAACACAATAACTTATTAATAGGCTCACCCTAAAGCTTCTGAATTTAAATCGAAGGGTTTGCCAAACTATGATGTGCTGACCAAACTTTTTCAAGATTCTACCGCCGAGGGTCTCCTATCTAGGGCTTCATCCCAAAGGGTGTATGACCTCGACGAGGAACATAGGGTCATGTATGAGTTCGCCCACCCCGCTCCCTCCAATGCACCGCATGTAAATTTAGATGATGATGATGAGTACAAGCCAATGCATACGGGGTCGGGGTCTCGTAAGAGATGCTCTCGTTGTGGGTCCAGTGGCCGAGCTACAAAAAGCTCAAGAATGGATGTGGCTGTTTCTGCCAACGCAGAAAAGTCCATTGCTAAGAGTGAATACTATAGGAAGAAGGCCGGCATGGTTGATCGCTCTGCCGCAGACGAACAGTACTCCATTGAGAATGCCATGCAGGTACTGATTGGTATCGATGGGCTTAATCATGATATGATTGATTTTGCACTGGAGAAAATCACTAATGACCCAAATTGGCGTAAAACCTTTATGGTAATGAAACCGGAGTGGAGGCTAGGGTGGTTAGATAGACTTTCGAAAAAATAAATGTAATTTATTAAATTCCATAACGTAGCACCTTCATTATGTATAATTTAATTGTATCAGTTATTTGACATTTTTCTGTACTATTAGTTGGGTGATTATATGCATTGGTTCATGGTGGGCTTTGATATTATATCGGTTGCATTGGTTCATGGTGGGCTTTGATATTATATCGGTTTTAATTTCATCTGCACTCGTTTTCCTACATTTGGACTGTTTGTTGTCACTATTTATGTTTCAATTCTATCGGTAACTGTTATAATTAATATGACATCCATTATGGTCGTAGAGTATTTAAAATCAGAAGTCTTCTTTATGTAAATGTAATCTAATTGTTACAGTGTACTGCACTACTGCACTTGCCACCATACTGATGGACACTTCAAGCAATTCGTCGTCAAGTTCTGATGAATCCGATCTTGAGGACTTGGCCTTTCTTCAACAGGCCGAACAATTTTATAATAGTAAAAGTCCTAACTCAACCTCCAAACTATCAGGGCGCGAATACCTACAAGAACTTTTAGACGGTCCAGATGCCAAATTCTTTTGGGTGTTTCGCATGAATAAGGACTGTTTTATGGCTTTGTGCCAATTTATAATAACAAACAATTATCTTCAGGAAACACCGAAGAAGATACAAAACAGGCGAATATCACATTATGAAAGTATTGCTATTTTTTTGTTCATTGTGGCTCATAGTACTAGGTTGAGGATTGTCTGTAGTAGGTTTGATCATTCGTTGGAAACAATTGATAGACATTTCACTGAAGTGTTGTATGGTTTGGTAAGAGCATCAGCAGTTCTTATTAAACACCCAGACCCGGAAGTTGTCCATGATAAGATCAGGCTTTCCACAGATTTCTATTCATGGTTTGAGGTAATTTGTGCTTTTCATGTTTAAAACCGTTTATTCTAATCAATCAAATGCGCTTGATAAAGTAGTAGCTTTCTACCTCAATAATGTAGGGAGCAATTGGTGCTGCGGATGGTACTTTAATACCTGCTACCGTACCCGCAAGTCGACAAAACAGTTGCCGTGGTCGAAAAGGTGACATATGTCAAAATGTGTTGGCTATTTGTGATTTTGACATGAATTTCACCTTTGTTTATGCGGGTTGGGAAGGAAGCGCTAATGACTCGCGCGTAATACATAGTGCAATAACAAATAATTTGTTGCCAATCCCGCCTGAAGGCAAGTACTACATAGTAGACTGTGGGTATACAAACATGCCTGGGTTTTTAGCTCCCTACCGTGGACAGCCATATCATCTGCAGGATTTCCATGGTCCTAACCATGCACCCACCCAATACAAGCAACTCTTCAACAAACAGCATGCTAGGTTACGGAATGTAATAGAGCGAACCTTTGGTGTGTTCAAAAAAAGGTTTGCCATATTCAAGTCTATGCCCAATTACTTCTACACAAGACAAGTTATGATGGTATACCTATTCATAAGTCTAATTTGATAAGGCTGATTTGTTAAGAAATTGCCCAACCAAAATTATAGTGAAGTATATAATTTTTGATGTGTTATGATCATGATTCTTTTGATGCGGCTGGAAGCATCTTTTCAGTTTGGTGACAAATTCGACAGTGATCATGATTCTTTGATGTGTTATGATGCTTTCCTTGAAAGCTGTTGTCTTATTATTCTTGTTCATATGCATAGAAGCTGATTAGCATCTAATAATGTTACCGGTGCTTCAGTTTATGGCCTCATACTGTGAGTATATCTATATTTGTAACTTTCTTCTTCTGTACATGTGAGTATACCTATACTTGAGAACACTGTGGATTATGATCTTCATTTCTTTCTAATTTTGTTTCAGGACATATATGAAAAATATGGATGCTACTTGAACAGTATGTGGACACCTATTATATTCCAGGGAAGTATTTGATTCTCTCTTACTCATTTTGGGGTTTTGTCTTTCTCTCTTTTTTGTGGGTTGGTGTAGGCAGTGATGACAAACACATTTCTGAAAATTAATACCTGATCAATATAGCATGAATTATTTTTGATACTCTGGCTTCTATTTACAATTTTGGTCACTAGCTTTGTTGAGCTTGTTGTATTTGTGCATACTGATCAGTTACTTGTTGAGCTTGTTGAGCTTGTTGAGCTTGTTGAGCTTGTTGTATTTGTGCATACTGATCAGTTATTTGTGCATGCATACTGAGCTTGTTGAGCTTGTTGTATTTGTTGTTGGTATTAATGAATAACTGATATTTGCTGTTTAGTTACTTTTTTGATTTTGATATTTGCTGCTCTCAGTTGAATGAGTGAGAGTCTTTTCAGTTTCTGATATTTGGTACTTGTTCTTCGTTTTGGTTATGGTATCTGATATCAGTTTTTTGGCCTGAAACTTGAGTATGGTTGGGGTAAATGATAACAGGCCTGAAACTTGATTATAGTGGGGGTAAATGATATCAGTTTATTGGCCCGAAACTTGAGTATGGTTGAGTATCTGAGATCAGTATTTTCGGTTTGATATTTGCATTTGTTGTTCATTTACTTTGCTGTCCACTTAGAGTACGCAACTGCGGAAATCCCTATTTATATGAAGGGGGGTGTATTTATGGATTTGAAATGATGCTTGAAGTTCTATTTAACTGATGCGGTATTATTTATTTATTTGAACTAGTTGGCATGCACCCCAATGCAACCCTAGTGTGAATACTGTGTTCTGAGCCTACCATTATTTTTAGTATATTAATTTCGATTCTGCATGTTGAATTAATCATACTTTCATCTTATGCATTTCTTTTCCTGATTGTACACAAAAGATAACTGGCAGAAGTAGTTGAAGATGTAGAAGAGAAGTAGTAGAAGGAGATTGAAGCAACAACTAGAAGAAGTTGAGAAGCAGCAACATAAGGAGAAGTAGTAGTAGGAGAAGTAGCAGCAACTAGAAAGAGTTGAGAAGCAGCAGCTGTACAAGGAATTGAGAAGTAGCAGCAGCAGCAGCTCCACTTGTGCAATTGTTTTATTGTTTTGATGCTTGTTTGGTCAATTGTAGAAATTGTAAAATGCAAAATATATGTATCTATATTTGTAATGGACAGTTTGTAAAATAAATGTAACCAAACAGAAATTTGTAATGGAAATTTTGTACATTTTTTTGAAATTTGCATAGTGTGTCCAATCGTTGTATTACCCAACTTCACCACAATTCAAATAAAATTTTACATGGTCGGAAGACACTAGTGGGAAGCTTCCAAGAAGCAAAAAGAAAAAAAAAATTGAGTAGCGCACGACGCTTCCACGTTGTAGCAGGTTGCTTGTTTGTACATTGATAGAAGTTGGGTCTATATCTGCAAAAAAAATTAACAAAAAACTCATAAGAAAAATATTGTGAATTCATTAAATATACAACCTAGATAACAGTTTTCAGCTACAAATATAAAAAAACAGCTTTTGAACTGTTTTTTTCGGAAAACAGCTTTCAGAAAACAAGTTTTCAGCAAGAAATATAAGCCAACAGCTTTTATTTTTCACTCCTTCAGAAAAACAGCTTTCAAATAACAGTTTTCAGTTAGGAATATAACAAAACAGCTCTTAAAATCGTTTTTTCAGGAAAACAGCTTTCAGAGAACAGTTTTCAGTAAGAAATATAACCAAACAGCTTTTAAACTCACTTTTCCAGGAAAACAGCTTACAGATAACAGTTTTCAGCTACGAATATAACAAAACAGCTTTTAAGCTCGTTTTTCCAGAAAAACAGCTTTCAGATAATAGTTCTCAACAACAAATATAGCCTATCAGCTTTTAAACTCGGTTTTTCAGTAAAACAGCTTTCAGATAAAAGTTTTCAGCTAGAAATAGAACAAAACAGCTTTTAATCTTGTTTTTTTAGGAAAACAGCTTTCAGATAACAGTTTTCAGCAAGAAATATAACCGAACAGCTTTTAAACTCGCTTTTTCAGAAAAACAGCTTTCAGATAACAGTTTTCAGCTACAAATATAACAAAACAGCTTTCAAACTATTTTTTTCAGAAAAACAGCTTTCAGATAACAGTTTTCAGCAAGAAATATAACCCAACAGCTTTTGGAACTCACTTCTTCAGAAAAACAGCTTTCAGATAACAGTTTTCAGCTAGGATTATAGCAGAACAGCTTTTAAACTCGTTTTTTCAGGAAAAACAGCTTTCAGATAACAGTTCTCAGCAAGAAATATAACCAAACAGCTTTTCGACTCACTTTCTCAGGAAAACAGCTATCAGATAACAGTTTTCAGCTAGGAATATAACAAAACAGCTTTTAAGCTCGTTTTTTCAGAAAAACAGCTTTCAGATAACATTTTTCAGCAAGAAATATAACCGAACAGCTTTTAAACTCGCTTTTTCAGAAAAACAGCTTTCAGATAACAGTTTTCAGCTAGGAATATAACAAAACAGCTTTTAAGCTCATTTTTCCAGGAAAATAGCTTTCAGATAACAGCATTTTACAGTCTAGTTTTAAGAAAACAGCATTCAGGTTTATTTTTTATACACAAACAGGTTATACAATTTCATTTTCAGAAAACAGTTTTCAGAAAACTCTACCAGACAGCTTTTACACTCTCATTTTCACAAAATAGTTTTCACAAAACAGTTTTCACAAAATATTTTCACAAAACTATTTTCAAAACAACAAACCAAACGCTCTCTATGTTTTTCAAAAGGGAAAAAGAGTTCATAGTTTTTCTGGTAAACTATTTTTCTAATAGATTGTTTGATAATCAAACTTTTTTTTCATTTGTGATTTCTTCCTTAAGAGTGAAAATATTTGTCACTAGCACTACAAATGTTTTGTTGAACTTTTTCTCTAATCAGTCAACTCTTTTCACTTCTCTTTAATATAGTCTAATCCCCTTTCACTTCTCTTATGAGAATGGCTTGGCAAGTATCTTCTACCCCGTAAATTTTTCGTCCTGCAGGAGAGCGCACTTGCTTAGAAAAGAGTTCCGCTCTTCGTGGTTCCTCTCCATTATGGTCATAATTTGGGTGATTTGGTCGGAAAGAAATAAACGTATCTTCATGCACCTCGCATCATCGATAGTTGTGATGATTGAGGATTTCTTATTTTCCATTAATTTGTGGTCTTCCACTTTAACTCTTGTTAAAATTGAGGATTTACATTTGGGTCGCCTTGAGGAGGCTCACCAATTCTTTCGTTCTAATCTTATTAATTCTATTTAGCTTTTTTCGTTCTAATTTGTGATCCTTTTTCCTTCTCTTTGGAGGTTTGAGAGGTCTTAACCTTCTTTTGTCTCTACTTCCTCTGGGGAGCACTTGTTCTTAATTTTGGTGGTTGATGCTAGGCTTTTGATTTCCGACTTGTTTGTCTCTCCCTTTGTTTTGAGCTTCGGCTGATGCTATATTTTGCTGTAATTGTATGTATGTATGGCTCTTTATCCTCCAAACTAGGGTGCTCTTGCTTTTGTTGGGGCCCTGATCGACATTAGCCTATGTTCTGTATGTTTGCTTTTATTTTCTTCTGGTCTATGTTCTGTTTGCTTGCTTTATTAGCTCCTAGCTCCTTACTATGGGGGATGTTCAGCACTGTGCTTTATTCATTATTTTAATGATGCTTGTTTGTGGTGTGGTTCGTCTCACCAGAGGGTCTAATTGCATGGGCAGCTTCTGGGTGAGTTTGGCCGATCAGCTTCACTAGTCGGAGCCACCTTCTAGCAGGAGCTTATTTTTTTTCTTTCCTTCTATTAGTTTGGTTTGTATTTTGAGTTGGACTTTGGTTTTGGTGAACCGTCGTCCTCTCGGCTACTCTGTTTTTTATTGTCCTCCTAGAACTTGGTTGTTTTAGGTGTGAGGCTGTTGAGTTGGGAGCTCTTATGTGTGCTCGTTCTCCAGAGCACACCATACCTCTTTCCCCTTCGGGTCCAAGCGGTTGTCGAGCCTGCTGTTGCGTTCATTACCTTTTTTAGTGGTCTTCCTCACTGTGGACTTCGTCTGCTTCTTTTGATTCAGACCCGTCCACTGTTTATTTAGTTGAATTCCTCTTCCGATTATCTCGGTTCAATGCTTTCCTCATCGTCGTAGCGGGACTTCAACTGCACAACATACCGGTGGACCAGAGTCGTGGTGTTGGTTGCTGATCTTGATCGTCTATCGGCTTTTGCTTTGTTGGTGAGCCATAGTGTCGATTAGCGGTCCGGCAACCTAGTGCCCTGCCCATTGTGTTGATTCTCGTCTTCGATTTCTTTGTGTTTTTGTTTCCAGGCAATTTTCTCCATTGCTAGAGTCTGTATTTTTGCTTTTTTCTTCGTTGGTTGGGTGTGGTTTTGCTGCTTGTAAAATTGTATCTCGTTGTAACTATCTTGTTTTTATTTATATATTTTGGGCTGAAATCGAACGATTCTATCGTCGTTATCAAAAAAAAATATAGTCCAATCCAAAGTCTTTTGAGCTAGGCCTGGGCCCATAAGCTCAGAGCAATCCGAATTATTATGATGGGGCCCATTCAGAAAAAAAGTTTTGAGGTTCCTTTTCTCAATTCGCAAAAGGTGGGCTCCACGGATTTTTTTGCAGCCCCCCCTTTATTTGTGAAGATTTATTTAATGGAAAAGGAGATTTGTTTGTATGTTTAATTTGTTTCTTTAAATTTCTTTTAAGTTTACTATTTATAGTTAATAGACAATAATTATCCTATTGTTAATTTTTTACCAAGATCTTAAATATGAGACCAATATAATTGGATATCATCTTGATTCGTTTTTAGTTTGAAAATAATAATATGAATCAATAATTATACTAAAGAGAAATACTGTTGATGCACAAAAAAAATATGAATCTATTTGTAAATAATTGTATTATAAATTATTTATTTGTATTATCTTTTGCATTCAAAAATACTAGTAGTTTACACGTGCAATGCACGTTTTAATAAATATAGTTTTTTAAAATAAAAATTTAGACGTAGTCTTAATTTGAACCTAGGACCTCCTTTATAATAGTTATGCACGTGTGTTACACGGGTTGGTAGATTGACAAAACATTTACAAATGACACTAAGGCCTTCTCCCATTATAATATTAGAGATTAGAGATTGTTGACGCGCAAAAAAAATTACAAACAAAAATTTTGAACCCCAAAATGGGGATTAGTTGGAGTAGACTGTGAAACCCCAAACCAAAATGATATATTCTAAAGAATATGCCATTTTGGAACCCTAAAAAGGTGATGGGGATGAGGCTGTGTCGGGAATGCTCTCACTAATAACCTGAATCGGACCCAACTCGAACTCATCTATTATAACCGGAGCTCGGAAGAAGACTCTGCTAGGAATGTGGTCAAAATAATTGAGATAAATAAACAAGTAAATGATAAAAATACTAATTTATGATCTGGTTGGATTGACCCGTTTAGAAAAATAGAACCGCCTTTAGTTTTGTTGGAAAAACTGCATTAACACTATATTAAGTTATTAAGTCGGAGGCGTGCACAAGACACTAACCTAAGGCAATTCCCAATTTTTTTGTGGGTGGCTTAGAAATACACCCCAAGATACAATCAGGTTTCCCTACCCAATAGTAAATTCATTGATAATATAAAAAACATAGCAATAGAGTTAACGGAATAAAGAGGACGGAAATGTGTACGATAGTAGTTTGTTAATCACCATAGTCTCACAGGTTCTGTAAGCCTTTATAGCCATATGCACCAATAGAATTAGAGTAATGCTACACCCACTACTAAATCCACTGCATTTCTCTTTACTATCTTAAGTGTCAAACTACTATTGAAGATTTCTATTACATACTTTACACCTACTCTACAGTAACTTGTGCCACCTAGCATAGTAAAGAGAAAGATAATGAATTTGGTAGTGGGTGTAGCATTACTCATAGAATTAACAGTCTTTAACAATTGTTCAAAAAAAATAACGAGTGAATGTAAATGAATAAAATCAATGCATTTGACCAAATGAATAGAAGGTTAATGCACGTAAGAGTTATTAAACAAATAATCAAAGAATTTTGGGTTTCCACAAAGTTCCAACAGCCTCAGCCTCAGCCTCAGCCTCCGCCTCTCCCGCTTCTTCCACACCAGCTCGCTACCTGGTGAACTGGCTGATTTCCTTCGCGCTTATCATAAAATGCTTTTAGCTCTCAGAAGGTCTGGATTTAGCACAAGCTGCATTTAGCACATAATTAGAACGGGAAAATAAAGTCATATTGGCATATCTAAAAGTTTAAAGGCCTGATTTGATTGCTCGGGATTCATACTCAATACATTTCTGCAAATTATTAAATTGTTATAATATAATTTTTGTTCTATTTTATTAGTATTTTAATTAACATTTGAATAAAAGGTTCTTTCTAAAACTTATTTATAATTTTAGACCTCTGACAGCCTTGCCTCAGAATTTTAGACCTCTGACACAGTCGCTAATACGCACCAGTTTATCTCCTATTTTTTATATATGCTCGGCTGGCAAGCTCGCATAATCTAGTGCCAACGCATAATCTAGTGCCAGTGTAGCGTATTTAACAAAATCTCCAGTTCATTCTCTCTTTTGTGTTCAAAAAATCAATTAAAATATAGGAGATTAAAAAAAATTAATTTATTCAGTTCCCAAAAAATATACGCGGTTCAAAAAAAAAAACTAATGAAAATGTCTACGAAGAAGAGAATAAGAGAGGATGGAGTGAGGATGGAGTGATGATTTTTTTCAAGCTTACTCCATTGGCATTCGATTATTCGGGTTGCAAAATACATAAACAATAGGAAAGTAATTAATGTGTATCAGCTGCGGTTGCTTTGACACATGCCACTAGTATGGTGAGGGCCGGTCCTGAGCGCACCGGAGCTCAAGGCGGAATTGGGCTCCCATACATAATATGAGGAAAAAAATTTAAAATCATATATACACCTACCCGAATCTAACCCAGCCCTGCCATTGGATCAGAACCGACCCGATCTATACCGGTCCGGATCCTAAAATAAGACCCAATGCACTTTCGGGTCCGGATCCGGATCTGGGTCCGCTCAAAATAGAACCAACCCGGACATGTACTCGGACTCGTTAAAAAATACCCCCAAGAAATATAGAATTTGAATAATAGGGTTATAGGAATATACATATAAAAGTAATTGTTCAAGATAGATGTGTAAATATAATATTTAGTCATGTACTTAAGTGCAAAATTTGTTAGAAGCATAGGGTATCGGGTGCAAAAATACTTAAGTGCAAATATTTATTCCCCGCTTTTGGACCCGACGGGTAGATATTTTAACTACGACCCGGACCCGGACCCGGTTCTTGCAAGTTCAGGTCCGGGTCCAATTTTTGGACCCGTAATATATATATATATATATATATATATATATATATATATATAGGGAAATGCTCAGTTAAAAACGTAAATGTAGTGAAAACCCGTGAAAACAACTTGGAAACAACGGCCTAGGTAGTTTTTCAAGTTTTCACAGACATTTGCATTTTCAATTGAGCATTTTCCATATATATATATATATATATATATATATGGGCTTCTTCGGTTGCAAATGGGTCTGTGTGCACAGACCCGTGCGAACTTTCATCTGGGCCGTTGGATCTTTGATCCAGCGGCCCATATATTTTTTTATAAAATTTAGCCTTAACCCGTCGTTGGAAACGACAGGTTAAGATTAAATTTTATTAAAAAAAATATTGCCTTAATCCGTCGTTGGCAACGACGGGTTAAGGTAAAGTTCTAAATTTCAGATCTGTATACAGTTCTTCTTCCTCCTCGATCTATCCCCACTTCTATTTCATTTTTTGGCCGAAACAAACCCAAGAACCCTAACTCTAATCCAAAATCGTCCGTTTCGACTACTCCTCCGTTTGCAAACTCCGTTTCGCTCCTCCTCCTCCTTTTCCATTCTCATACAATCTATCTCTCCAAATATCTACATCGAAAGCAAATCAAAACCCTAGTTCGGCCACAAATCGAACTATTGGTAAAATTCAATGTTATTTTGTAAGTTATCGACTAATTCTTTGCCTTACTGGTTTTAATTTTGTTAATTTTTTAATTTTTACATAGTAAATTATTTAGAAAGTGCCCAAAAAATTCTTTGCCTAAGTAATTTGTAGATGTAAAATTGTGAAGACTTTTAATATATTGAAGTGTTCAAAAATTCGTTGTCTTATTAATTTGTAGATGTAGAATTAGGAAGAGTTTTAATATATTTAAGTTCCAAAGAAATCTACATTTAGGATTAATATATTGAAGTGCTCAAAGACTTTAAAAATTTGTAAATGCAGAAATGTTTGCCTTACTAATTTAGTTTTATTTGTGTTGATTTTCACGTTCAATTTATATGAAAATAATTACAGATTTTTTTTAGTACGGTTAGAGTAGAAAATATTGCAAACGGCCTCCCAAAAATACTAAACTTTGTGAGTAGGTTGATCTCACACAGCACAAGCCATACCAACTTGTAAAAGTAGAAGTGGGTTTTGATTCACAGTTCGAGATATATGGCGGTACACGACCTTATCTCGCAAATAGTGAGTCAAAACTCACATCTACAAGTTTGGGTGGCTTGCGCTACGTGAATTCGACCAAGTTGCAAAGTTTTATAAATTTTGGATGCCGTTTATGCTGTTTTTTCACGTTCCTCGCAGGAAGAAGTAATTGACTTAAAATTTTTTAAGTGCGGTTAGAGTAGGAAACCTTGCAAACGGCCTGCAAAAAATACGAAACCATGCTAATAGGTTGGTCTCACGCAGCACAAGCCACCCCAACTTGTAGAAGTGGGTTTAGACTAACGGTTCGAGATATACGGCCGTGTATCGCTTTTGATTTTAAAAAAACCTAATAAAGTGGTATACGGTCGTATCTCACAAACCGTAAGTCGAAACTCACTTCTACAAGTTTCGGTGGCTTGCGCTACGTGATTCGAGCAAGTTACAAAGTTTTACAAATTTTGAATGTCGTTTGTGCAGTTTTCTCACGTTCCTCGCATTAGAAGTAATTAAACTTAGAAAATTTTTAGTGCGTTTAGACTAGAAAACCCTCTAAAGGGGTTCCAAAAAATTCGAAACTTTGCGAGTAGGTTGGTCTTACCTAGCACAAGCCACCCCAACTTTTAGAAGTGAGTTTCGATTCACGATTCGAGAGATACGTGCGTGTATCACTTTTTGTTGTAAAAAAAACCCAACTAAAGTGATCCATGGCCATATCTCTCGAACCGTGAGTCGGAACTCACTTCTACAAGTTGGGATCACATTTGGTAGGTGAATTCAATCGATTTACAAAGTTTTATAAATTTTGGATGCCGTTTGTGCGGTTTTCTCATGTTTCTGGCATAAGAAGTAAATATAGTTGGAAATTTGTTAGTGTGTTTAGACTAGAAAACTCTCCAAACGGCTTTCAAAAAATACAAAATTTGTGGGTAGGTTGGTGTCACCTAGCACAAGCCACCCCAACTTGTAGAAGTGAGTTTCGATGCACGGTACAAGAGAAACGGCCGTGTATCAGTTTATTTGAGTTTATTACAACCAAAACGATACTCGCCTGTATCTCTCCAACCATGAGTCGATACTCACTTCTACAAGTTGGAGCGGCTTGTGCTACGTGAATCGGACCAAGTTGCATTGTATTGCTATTTTTCGTTGTCATTTATGCCTTTTTTTCACAATTTCGCTATGTTTATGGATGATAGATAAATGGATGTAACACCTATGAACTAAGCTTAATTTTTTTTTCCATAAACAAATGGCTAAAACGAGTTAACTGAGAAGCCCTTCTGGTACGGCTATTGGCACATCAATTACAGAGGTAAGATTGATTATTATTATTGGTTTTAAATATGAATATGCAACATTATCTCAATAATAACAATATTTATCTTTGTTCGTGTAGGTTGGTGGCTGTCAATCTATATCTGTTGAGGCAGGTCCTTCGTCCTCGATTCCCTTTACACCTCCTGGACCGTTGGACCCAAGTTTACTCACGTTGCAGGACATACACCGATCCGAAGCCGTGTGGAATGGGTCCGCTAAGAAATATAACTTCCAGAAGCACGCGGTTCTTCCTTTTGACCCCCATATCATGCCGTACTTGGTTGAGGCCAGTTTCTAAGAGCTAGATTCATGGGGAAAGTGAAGCTGGATCGGCCGTTACTCACAGCTCTTATCGAGCGATGGAGGCCGGAGACACATAAATTCCACCTACCCATGGGTGAGATGACTGTCACTCTGCAAGATGTAGCCGTCATAACTGGGCTACCAATAGATGGGGGTCGCTGTGACGGGGAACATGGGCTTTGACCGAGTTGTAGTTGTTCGTGATTTGCTCGGTATCGACCAACAGTTGAACTTGGCCCAAACAAGAGAGGACGTTGAAAAAGAAATCCTCAAAAATATTCCCCAAGATGTTGATGAAGATTTTTTACATGAACATATAGAAGCTGCGAAAGACAAAGCAGAAATTGAATTTTGGAATGAAATGTTCGATGGGAAATCACTATATATTAGTTTGTTGAAATTACAGTTCGATGAGGACTATTTGACCCCCAATGCGGACGAGGAGACCATAATCTACTATGCTCGTGCATACATCTTCAGTATGATCGGGGGAGTGATCTTCCCTAACTCATCTGGTTCGAGAGTGCCGCTAATGTATCTACAGCTGTTGGAAAATTTTGGTTATGCGGGCCGTTTTAGTTGGGAGAGTGCGGCATTGGCGCTACTCTATAGGAATTTATGTGCTACATCATTAGGTGCCATACAAATGGGTGGCCCGATGGTACTACTGCAAATTTGGAGTTGGGAACGCATCCACATCGGACGTTCCCGTATTATTGAACCGAAATCAGATTGGTTAGCTGAGCCGGGGGTCCCAGAGATGTTACCTCCCTTAGGAGTATATTGGTTGGGGCGGCACACGTGGGTCGACAACCCACGCCAATCTCTTACCTACTATAGAGATGAGTTGGATAACTTGTGGGACGAGTTCGTCAATTGGGAACCGTACTCGACCGCTAGGTTGGCAAGGGTTCCACCGGTTTGTTTGGTTGGTGCGCTATAGTTGACGGTCGCACCACTTGTGAATTTTTCTGTTGTTGAGTTTCAGTATTCGGATATTCGGATAGAGTGATGCGGCAGTTCGGATATCAGCAGAAGATTCCTGACGTCTGGGGTTATGATAAAAAGTTGCACGAGGTGAAAGGAATAGGTCGAGTGCCCAACTTCGATTTGGCTGATTTCCACCGGGTCCATGTGGCCAACTGGAACACCATGCGGTATCAAATGACACCGAACATGATGTACTTCGCGATACCGTATAATGGGTCCTCCAACAGATCTACATGACATGGTACAAGCAGATTACACGATTGTATGTTTTCCCACGGGCCGTTTTACCAGCCGGTGTTCAGATTCCGATTCTCCCAATCGAGGTAGAACCACCTCCCGCATATTCCTCTTCCCAGCCGATGTACCAACCAAAGGCTAAGACATATCGAAACTTGGTTAGTCAAATTTTACCCAATTTCATATACTTAGTATGCATGTATTGTTATTTGAGGTGAGTGATATGTTTAGTATGCATGTTGTTTAAATTGAAATTTTCAACATAATGTAGATTGAAAACACATGGGAAAATATTCGGATAGCTACTCACGTCTTGAAGAGTAAGGTATCCGAGAGTGTTAAGGAGATAATGCGTGAGATGCTAAAGCCGTGTCACCGTATTCTTGAGGACATGGGTGAAGGTCGCAACTTGAGGTGTATTTGAAAGCCAACGTGCCAGCAACGGGTTCTAGTCGAAAGAGCGTGATAAGGCAGGAAATTGACATCGCCGAGCCACAACAAGTTCAACAACAGCAAAATCCTGAAGAAGTTGAGGAGGAGCAGTGGTCGGATGACCCTGAATCCCCAGGGACACAAGGCAGATGGCAAAATCCTCAAAGGAAGCAAAATCCGCCCGATCAATTCACACCAAGCGGTTGCAAGCCGCGTCGCCGTAAAAGGTAGTATCTAATAGTCGGTTTTTTATTAGTAGTTTAGTATTTAGTTGATGATTTTGTTCTTCCAATAACTAATGCATAGTTTGTTTCTATGTTGATAAATTATTGTAGATAAATATCGGGCATGCCTGGAAGCCAACCTGAAGAACGTCTTGATCAAGTTTTTTATAATTTGGACATGTTTCGAGTTGTATAATTACTGTGAAATTTTTTTAGAACCGTATTGATTTAAATTAGTTGTGTATATTATGAAATTGCCAATTTGGATGCTTTAAAATTGTTGTGAAGTTATCTGTTGTATTATATACATTGATGTGAAGTGGATTCATGGCTTTTGGTCTGTAAATGAACGTTATTAACTTTTTTTGAATGAACTCATTATTTGAATTGATGTAAATTTCTGAATTGATGTGAATCATCTGTAGAAGTTGTTGTGAATGAACAAATTTTGTGAAGTTGTATTTGTATCAACCAAAGCACATAGAGCCCACATAGACGAAAGTTCTGTACAAATCTCTCTATTTAACCCGTTATTGGTGATGACGTGTTAAATGAATTTAACACGTTATTGATGATGACGGGTTAAATGAACCCGTCATCACCAATAACGGGTTAAGTAGAGAGATCAAGGCAGAACTTCATCCCCAAAAGACCAAGTATTGATAAAGTACTGCCAATATCTCTCAACTTAACCCGTTATCGGAGATAACGGGTTAAGATAACAACTCGTTATCCTCAACAACGGATTAAGTAGAGAGATATTGGCAGTCCTTTATCCCTTACAGACTAAGTATTAATAAAGTACTGCCAATATCTCTCTACTTAACCCATTATTGGGGATAACGGGTTAAGATCACTTAACCCGTTATCCTCAACAATGGGTTAAGTAGAGAGATATTGGCAGTACTTTATCCCTTACATACCGAGTTTTCATAATGTACTACCAATATCTATCTACTTAACCCGTTATTGGTGATGACGGGTTAAGTGATCTTAACCCGTTATCCCCAATAACGGGTTAAGTAGAAAGATATTTTTATACTTTTTACAACTTTCTCTTCACTCTTTGCGAACAGTGTCTATGGAAGAAGATACCAAAGACAAATGATCTATGCTTGTATATCATTTATATATTTTAATAATTTCCATCCCCCCCCCAACTAACCAATATTAAATCATGAAGGTTAATTTTTTTAAAAAAAAGACCACAAAATAAAAGATGATTTTTTTTATTTCTAAAAATCAATTGTTGTAATATATATTCTTACCCCTAATATGTAAAATCTTCAGCAATACGCACACCTATCCAGTTCATCAACTCCTGACTTCCATAACTTGCACCACATGTATATCCCCACATGTACAACCCAATAAGTAAAAAGATTCAGTACGCTTTTGAGCGGAGAGTCATTAGATCCAATATAGAAAAAATTATAAAGTCTCTCCACTCTTTACAAACATTGTCTCCTAAACTCTGCAAAGTGACATTCATATGCTTGTAAATCGTTTATATTTTTTTATTAATTTCCATTTATTACCACGTAACTTACTAATATAAAATCGTTAAGATTAAATGTGGTAAAAAAAATTCACAAAATAAAATATGATAAGCTAGGGTTAGGGTTAAGGGTTAGTGTAGGGTTATGTGTTAGGGTTAGGGTAAGGGTTAATATATGTAGTAAGAGGTTGTTTTGGGTTTTGATTAATTATGTTAATATTTGTAGCTCTCCGATCTAAAGTGCACTGAATCTTTTTTATTATTGGGTTCTACATGTGGGGTTCTACATGTGGTGCCCACTTTGTAGAGTGAAATGTAATAGTAGGCAAGTTATGGACATGTTTTTTTTCTTCCCACAATTGGATCTGATGACTCTCCGATCTAAAGCGCTCTGAATCTTTTCGATATTGGGTTCTACATATGGAGTTCTATATGTGGTGCCCACTTTGTAGAGTGAAATGTAATAGTAGGCAAGTTATGAACATATTTTTTTTCTCACAATTGGATCTGATGACTCTCCGATCTAAAGCGCACTAAATCTTTTCCATTATTGGGTTCTACATGTGGGGTTCTACATGTGGTGCCCACTTTGTAGAGTAAAATGTAATAGTAGGCAAGTTATGGACATGTTTTTTTCCCACAATTGGATTTGATGACTCTCCAATCTAAAGCGCATTGAATCTTTTCCATTATTGGGTTCTACATATGGGGTTAGAGTCATTTTTAATAAACTTTTTCAAATTTTTAACTATATTATTTATTTTCATAATGTTTAAAATTACTCTAATCCTACTGTAACCCTACTTTAATTCTCTAACCCTACTGTAACCCTACTGTAACCTTAAGAACTACTCTAACCCTAAGAAATATGTTTGTAATTCTAACAAATAATATCAAAATTGTTAAAGTAATTTTAAACAATATCAAAATAACTAATACAGTTCAAAATTGGATAAAGTTTATTCAAACTTGTTCTAACCCTACTCTAACCTTATCTCTAAACCTACTCTAACCTTATCTCTAACCTTCTCTAAAAACAAGAAGGCATTGATACATTTCTCAAAATCCAATAACAACAAGTGCAACAAAACAAAGAAGCAATAAATAGGAATGTACAGAAGTGCTTCGATGTCCACAGACCAAGTATTCATAATGTTCTGCCAAAATATCTCTACCTAACCCGTTATTGGTGATGACAGGACTTAACCCATTATCGCCAATAACGGGTTAAGTAGAGATATATTGGCAGCACTTTATGAATACTTGGTCTGTAGATGACGAAGCTCTTCTGTACCTTCGGATTTAGGTCTGTGGCTGTGGCTGTTGCTTCTTTGTTTTCTTGCGGTTCTTTTCTTGCCTTCTTCATTTCCTTCTTGTTTTCTTGCCTTCTACATTCAAGATTTTGAGAAGTGTATCAATGTCTTCTTGTTTTCTTGCCTTCTCCATTCAAGAATTTCAAAAGTGCATTAATGCCTTCTTATTTTCTTGCTCTCTTCATTCAAGATTTTCAGAAATCTATCATTGCCTTCTTGTTTTCTTGTGCTTCTTTACTTGCCTTCTTCATTACCTTCTTATTTTCTTGCCTTCTTCATTCAAGAATTTCATAAGTGTATCAATGCCTCCTCCTTATTTTCTTGCGCTCTTCATTCATGATTTTCAGAGGTTGTATCAATGTCTTCTTGGTTTCTTGTGCTTGTTTTCTTCCCTTCTTCATTTTCTTATAACTTCTCATTGATTTCAATGAAGAAAAGACATAAGATGAAGAAAAGAAAGAAAAAAATAGGAGGGAGGAGACAGATGCAGAAATTTCACAAAGAAGGGGAAAGAAGTTTGAGGGGAAAAAAAACCTGAGTTCAAAGAGAGTCTCCTTCATCATTATTCATAACATTGTTTGTAGAATATGAAGGGGGAACAAGTTTTAGAAAGAAGCTCAAGATGCAGAAGTAGAGAGACAGATGCTTGTCTACGTTAGCGTACAAGTGCATGCTGGGTTTCCCTCAATGGTCGGGAGGAGTACTGGCTCTGCCTTTTTTTTCCCTAACTCTTCTTTTGGGGCTTTTTTAATGAATGCAGAAGTAGCAATTCTCCTCCCTTCATACACATTTGTTCTCCACTGTTACACAGATTGCAACAATTCTCTGGCTTCGTAGGGCGGAGTAGTGGTGAGTGTCACAATGTATTCATGGTATTTTTCAACTTCTTGGCATGCACACCTCACAATCATGTAACAAATAGTATGAATATGAGGAGTGCGTGTCACGAAGTTGTTAAGTATTTTGAATATACGGTTATACCCACTACTACTTCATTCCACGGACCAGAGAATTGCTACCTCTGTGTAATAGTAGTGAACAAAAGTGTATGCAGGAGGGATAACTACTACTTATGCATTCAAAAAAAGGCAGAGTCAATAGTCCTTCCTACCCGTTGGGAAGAAACCCAGCATAAACTTGTATACTAAATTATTTGCAAATTATGGTGAAAGTGTCAAAGAATGAGTTTGTAATAGCAATTGGCTTTAGTTATGTATGCATTCTATGTATGTTCAATTTACATGTATTTTCCAATTTATATTGTATGAAGTACAAAGCTGTTATAAGATATAACCCGTAACCCTAACACTAACCCTAACCCTAAAATTAACCCATAACCCTATACTAACTAATCAATTTTAGAAGTATAAACATTGTATGAACAGTTTTTTGTTAGGAAAAATATATCCACCTTAACCTGTTATTGGCGATAACGGGTTAAGTGAGCTTAACCCGTTATTGCCAACAACAGGGTTAAGGTAGAATAAATTGGTCGAGCTTCATCTTGAAAATGTTCAATTTGTACAACAAAAACCAAATACACTGGAATTAGCTATCAACCTAACCCGTTATTGGTGATGACGGGTTAGGCTCACTTAACCCGTTATCTCCAATAACGGGTTAAGTCTCCCAATTTTGGCCGAACTCCTGATTCAAAATTTGAAGATTGTAGCACAAAGGCCAAGGCACTGCAAATATCAATCAACTTAACCCGTTAATGCGGATAACGGGTTAACTTATTGTAACCCATTATCCTAAATAACAGGCTAGATTGGAAGATTTTGGCCGTACATTATCTTCAAAATGTAAGTTTCCACAAATTTCCACAAATAAAACAAAACACAAAGCATATATATAGTGCAGAAATACACAATTTGCATAGAAGTTAAAATTCACATATTTCATCAGAAATAAACATTCGCTAACCAATTACAACATCAACATCCACAACAACATGTATGGTTCACAAACACACAAAGTGCACACATACACAAATTGCACGTAGTTCAATAAATACACCAGTAATATATTTATATATAAAAATATATATATCACTTTAGCATATATGTACAATCAAAAGTGTAGAACTATGCAAAAATTTATTCCTTCCATGGGCACAATCAGCTTGCATTCCGGACCTACACAAAAAAACAAACAAATGATAAAGTTGAAAATAATAATTCTGTACACATCAAAATACCAAAAAAATAGCAATTACAAAAAAAAATATCTTCGAAGTTTAATATGACATACATAATACGAAAAACACCTCAGCACGAATCTTCACCTTCATCGTCATCACTTTCTCCAGCGATTGGAGCTTCTTCATTCACTACCAATCCACTAAATAATAGAGAAGAATGGGTAAATGTCAACAACAACAATTTCTGATTGATTGAGACAAATTAACAACTACTTAATCTTGGATATATTACCTTGCCATATTTTTTGGGCAATTTCTTGAATCGTGACATACGACAAGAAAGCATGCCCTGCAAAGTCTAAGTCTCTTCGTTTTTTGGGATTCTCTTATGGACTTCAATCTCTTCCCTCTAGGCATCCCCTTTGTGGTGCATTGTACTGGGTCCCCCACCGGTGCATATGCATGTGCATGTTCACCACTCTCCAGTTGTGCGGTACCTTCGTGTGGTGTGCTACTCCCGGATTGAATGTGAGAAAAGCCATCGATCCCCTTAAGCATGTGGTCGAGCATGTACTTGTAGGCTCCCTCTGAAGAACAACCAAGATCGACAAACTGTTTTGAGTGAATACTCAATTCACAGTAACGAGAGGCAAAATTGTCGCCCATACTATTGGGAATGGGTGTACTACTTCTTGTCAGTTGATCCCGGGTCCATCGTCTACAAACATATTGCTTTGGTAGTGCGGTGTGATCGGTGAACCGAAGAACCGCCAATAGATGTTTGCATGGAATGCCTACGAATTCATACATGGAATAAGGGCATTTAGAAAATTTACTGATTTTGCAATAAGAAATCACATTCTCCGGTTCTGAATTACCACAAATCGTGACAGAAAAAGCTGAACTATCCGGTGTATCCATAATTGCAACGACACTCACATTAAGTAATAAGCTTTTTACATGTTCTTGTTGGAATTTGTAGAAACTCTTTAGTGTGTATGTTCCGTCCATTTGTGACTCCAACGCCTATTCAGTCTTCAATTTCGACCTCTCCTCGCGATTACGATGAGTTTCTTTAAGTTCTTCGTGCCTTTGTTTTACTAAGACTCGGTCGAAGATGGCAGCAAATTCATGCAATGAGTATTTCTTATGAGTATGTTGCTTCAAGGATGAATGTAGCGATTCTCTACATTTGGTACTTAACATGCCGTCCCAATATGAATCTCTTGCATACACGGGAGCCCATTTCTCGCGAATCTCAAATTTATCTTGCCACCATTTGTTGCTCTCAAAAGTTTGTATTGCAAAATCAAATTTTTCCACTTCTGTTCAAATTCAGCTTTATATTTCGTCATGTAGATGATAGTCTTCAAAGTATCCCTAAATTCATCAATGTTATTCGACATATGCACTTCATGCGGTAACTTATCCATAATATGCCAAATGCAATATCTATGATCAGTGTCAGGAAAGACTTTCTTAACTGCAGCACTTATTCCACGATTCTCATCTGTCACGATACCCACCAGATCACAAGCCGTTACTACTCGCCACTTTTCGAAGAACCACTCAAATGAAGAAGCCTTCACATTTGGAATGAACCCATAACCCAGGAATATAGATTGCCAATGATGGTTGACTCCAACAAATGGTACGAATAGCATCCCGTATCGGTTTGTGTTGTAGGTAGCATCGAAGCAACACTGTCAAATACGTCGAAATTCTTGCGAGCGACCATCTACCCAAATACAATGGGACAATTCCCTCTGGATCACATTGGTAATCATAAAAAAAATAAAGGATCGGTCTTCTTTTTGGATTCAAAGAACTCAAGTAGCATTTGCCCATCGTGTGCTTTTAAACCTTCCATCTCGTCTCTCCTTAGATTTCTAACATCGGTTTCAGTGAATCCAATTTTCTCTTTATCTCCACTTGCACCTTCGAAGAAAAGCATTTGTCTGCATATGGGGACATTAGTTTCGGTAAGTTGACCAATTACTTTTTTATCTATATTTGTCAATACACGGTTTGTAGGTAGCAAGTGACCTCGACTGGGTGAAGTAAATTCATGATTTGTGGTTCATTAAATGAATAAATAATTCACGAATTACTTTGTGAGTTTAGTTTGACACGAACGAAAGCTTTGCAATCCGTACTAGAAGTAGTTCCCCGTCTAGCTTCATCTGATTATTCGGCGACTCCCCGACTTTATTACATACATATGATTTATTCACCACATTATTTCCCTTTTATTTATTTCCAACCTTACGCATAGCGAAACCCGCACATTTACAGTATGATGAATAAAATTTTTCCGCTTCCTCTAAAGTGGAAAATGTCATACCAATCTTCGGTTTTAGGTGCTCGTCAACAAGAGAAAAAAACTCGCCAATTTGTTGTGCCCTCACAAATTTTTCTTTGGCAGCCAAACTTCCTTCAAAACTGTCCATATCTAAGAAAACAAAAAGGAGAACAATTAGGGCTACTAAACCCGTTACGGAATGTGATGAAATATTTCTAACTTTATTTACATACTAATAGAGTACCATGAGAGAACCGAACAAAAGACATCCATTTATAAAACTTTGTAACTCAGTTGAATTCACCTAGCACTCAAAATTCCAATTTGTAGAAGTGAGTTTCGACTCACGGTACGAGAGATATGGCCGTGTATCGCTTTTTTTGTGATTTTTACAACCAAAAGAAACACACGGCCGTATCTCCCGAACTGCGACTCAAAAGTCACTTCTACAAGTTGGGATGGCTTGTGCTACGTGAGACCATCCTAGTCGCAAAAATTAATATTTTTTGGAGGTCGTTTAACGGATTTTGAAATTTAACCACACTAAACGCTTTCTAAGTCATTTACTTCTAATGTGCGGAACGTGAGAAAACCGCACAAACTATATCCAAAATTTATATAACTTTGCACCTAGCTTAAATTAACCTAGCACAAGCCATCCCAACTTGTACAAGTCAGTTTCGACTAACTGTTCGAAAGATATGGCCGTGTATCACTTTATTAGGAGTTTTTTTCAAGCAAAAGCGATACACGCCTGTATCCCTCCAACCATGAGTCGAAACGCTACTCTACAAGTTGGGGTTGCTTGTGCTACATGAGACCATCCTGCTCGCAAAGTTTCGTAATTTTTGGATGTCGTTTAATGGGTTTTCTACTGTAACCGCACTAAATGCTTTCTAAGTTTAATTACTTATAATGCGAGGAACGTGAGAAAACTTCACAAACAACATCCAAAATTTATAAAACTTTGCAGCTTATTTGAATTCACCTAGCACAAGCCATCCCAACTTGTAGAAGTGAGTTTCGACACACGGTTTGAAAGATATGGCTGTGGATCGCTTTATTTGGGTTTTTTTCAAACGAAAGCGATACACGGCCGTATCTCTCGAACCGTGAGTCAAAACTAACTTCTACAAGTTGTGTTTGCTTGTACTACGTAAGACCAACCTACTCGTAAAGTTTCGTATTTTTTGGAACCCGTTTGGAGGGTCCTAACCGCACTAAAAAAATTCTAAGCCTTTTACATCTTATGCGAGGCCCATCAGAAAACTGCACAAACGGCATCTAAAATTTATATAACTTTGCGACTTGCTTGAATTCACGTAGCACAAGCCACTGCAACTTGTATAAGTAATTTTCGACTAACGTTTCGGAATATACGGGAGTATATGGCTTTATTTGTATTTTTTCCAAGCAAAAGCGATATACGCCCGTATCTCTCGAACCGTGAGCCGAAACTAACATTACATGTTGGGGTTGCTTGTGCTACGTGAGAACATCCTACTCGCAAAGTTTCGTATTTTTTTGAGGTCGTTCGAAGGGTTTTCTAGTCTAACCGCACGAAAATATTTCTAAGTCATTTACTTCTAATGCGAGAAACGTGAGAAAACCAAACAAACGACATCCAAATTTTATCGAACTTTGCAGCTAGCTTGAATTCACCTAGCACAAGCCATCCCAACTTGTACAAGTGATTTTCAACTCACGGTTCAAGAAATACGGCCGTGTATCGCTTTATTTCGTTTTTTTTAACCGAAAGCGATACACGGCCGTATCTCTCCAACCGTGAGTCGAAACAAACTTCTACAAGTTGTGGTTGCTTGTGCTACGTGGTACCATCCTACTTGCAAAGTTTCGTATTTTTTTGAGGTAGTTTGCAGGATTTTCTAGTCAAACCGCACTGTAAATGTTCAAAGTAATTTAGTATGTACGGCATGATTAAAAATGCAACTCAATCTACAATATTGTCGACCAATCAACAACTATTGCACTGTGTAAGTTCATCAAAATACTACTTAGTAATTTCTACATCTATAAATTTTTTAGGTAATTTTCATATATGGTAAAATTTTGGAAAGAGACAAAAAACAATTTAAAAATCAATACAATTACAATTATTAAGGCAAAGATTTAATCATTACCTTACAAAATATATTTGAATTTCGCCAATGTAGGTCTCCTGGCCGAAATAGGGTTTCGTTTTTGCAATGACAGAGTTGGGTTTGGAACTTTGGAGTAGAGATTAGGAGAGAGATTATATGGGGACCGAAGAGGAGGAGGAGCGAACTGAGGTGGAGGAGCAAACGGAGGAGGAGAGGTTTCAATTTGGGAATGGGGCAAACAGAGCAAACGGGTGGAAGAGAGAGAGAGAGAGAGAGAGAGAGAGAGAGAGAGAGAGAGAGAGAGAGAGAGAATCGCCTTAATGGTAGAGGAGAGAAGTGAGAGAGGAGTCGCCGGAGTTAGATATTCACGATTTCGGAGATAAAACTGGGTTTGGGTTCATCCAAAAATGAATTTGAGAATAGGGAGAAGTCAACGAGGAAGAAGAACTGTAATGCCTTAATCCGTTCTTGAGAACGACGGGTTAAGGCTATATTTTTTTATAAATTTTAGCCTTAACCCGTCCTTCCAAGACGGGTTAAGACTAAATTTTATTTTAAAAATATATGGGTCGCTGGATCAAAGATCCAACGACCCAGATTAATGTTCGCACGGGTCTGTGCACACAGACCCGTTTGCAACCGAAGAAGCCTTATATATATATATATATATATATACACACAGACTGATCAGTAGCAAACTTCTCTCATAGTCGTTCAATCTGCAATTTCATCATGGGAGTGATCCAATGGCCTGAATTTGTTTTACTCATCTCACTTGACGTTGGGGTAGTTTAGTAATTTAACTCTCTCTCAACATCTCTCTCCCTCCCAAACTGTTCAAAATGTTTCAAATTGTTCAAAACAGGTCCTGAAATTGTTCAAAATGTACAGGTTCGTTAATTTTTGTGTTGGCTCTGATGATAGAGCGATCAAGATATCAAGCATTCTTCGTCTATGCTACGAAGGATACTTGGAATTTTGAAGTAGAGTTACAAGTTTAAAAGATAGCTTCATTCATAGTAGCGAACTCGGCCGAGAAGAAGTATGGAAAATGTGTCGACTTGTTCTCTCATTATGTTTTCAACTTGGTATATGTTCTTTTAGTCTTTTTAGTATTCTTGTCATCCTTTTTGTCAAGTTGATAACAAAATGTTCTATTATAGGTGGAGAGTAAATTTGATGATATGGTGAAGATAGCACTTCGAATTTTTAAGAGGGTAACTTACTTAGTGAATCTTATGCTTAAGAGGTGGATTGCTCCACTAGAGACAGTGAGGATGATACTTCCGATAATATGAATTGAGGGAAGTATTCTGGTAAAGATGAACTCATTCATATTTTAGTGATTGAATAATTTCTGAAACTAGGCAATGATGAACTTAATTTGGAAATATATATTTATAGAGAACTGATCAGGTACGAACTAGTTTGCACCTGATCAGTACCGATACTGGTTCGCACCTGATCGGTAGCGAACTTCCCATCCATCCACTGGATCTGCAATTTGATCATGGGAGTGATCCAGTTGCCTGCAATTCTTCGACTCATCTCACTTAACATTGGGGGTAGTTAAGTCATTTAACTTCTCTTTCATCTCTATCTCAATCTACGTAGTTAAGTCATAATGATATTCACACCATTATGGCTCTGATGATATTCACACTCAATCTAGACTAAAGATGAACTCAAGTTGCGATGTTTTAGTGATTGAAAATTTTCTGAAGCTGGGCAATGATGAACTTAATTTGGGTCTCTTTTAGTTTTGCACTTGGTTTTGACATCTGCAAATATACTTCTGCTGCTTCTTTGAATATGGCATTGGTTTTGACATTGCTTCTCTGAATATGAGATTGGTTGACATGGTATATTACACTATTGGTGATGCATTCATTAGGCATCATAGAGATTTTCGTAAAGTTCCTGAAATGTGATATTCAAAAAGTTCTGAGCCTAGATAGTGAAGAAATTAGTGTGATGCTGAGACATACAGTTGCCTTCAGAATTGTATAACTTCAATGAATTTGTATAATTATAAAAACAAGTTGACTAAAATTAATGAATGCCGATGCCACATGGTTTTACTAAGGAGAAAAAAAGTTCTTTTACTTTCATGCTAATTAATTTTGTACTTGTATATACGACCAAATTAGTTAACATAAATGTTTTTTTAATCTAATCTACTTGAAATTTTTGTTTATTTAATTTGTTTTTGGTTAGGGCCACTCTACCGATAAGAAAAAGGCCAAATGTCAGCTTTGTTCTTCTTCATAATTCTATTGCAACTGAAGACTCAAGCTTTGTTCTTCTTCACAATTTTCATACTCTATTTCTCAATCCGATATTCAAGTTCTAGGATCTTCAAATGATGGGGCAACAGCAGCATTGGAGACTCAAGCTATACCTGCCTTGCTTTCTTTTCTGTATGTCAAAATATTGTGGGAATGACTATACTGTTTTGAGCTGAACTTGTAAGCTTTGCTGAGTGGTTTCATGTGTTTTTTATCTGAACTCATAAGGTTTGGAGGTTTTTGTATATGTTTGAAGCTGAGCTTTTAAGCTTTGGTTGGGTTTTGTATGTGAATGAATTAGTTAACAAATGCTTGCATATGAATGAATTAGTTAAAGTTCCGCAGAGAAATTTCTAAAATTCGGATAGATGGAAATATTATCCGTGTGGTATAACTAGTAGTACTTTGGATCATCTCTAAGCTTATTAGTTTGAAAATTGTTACATCATTATTTAAACAGCTTTTATGAGAAGCAATCTAAGTCTTGTTAACATCGGGGATGTTTATTTTTAAACCTAAACATATTCCTTGTAGTTTTATGATGGATCTGCATTGATTTTTGTTGCATGTTCCTTTCATGTTCATCAGTTCTGCTTTGCTATTGTAGATCATGCAATGTCCTTCAAGTAGTGCCCCAAGTATGCAAGGCCTCACAGGTCACAATAGATGCATGCTGTGTATGCTTCTTATTGAACGCTCGAAAATTTTATGTCACCTCACCAAACCTAAGTTTAAGAAATATGTACCTTAACATCAAAAACACAGTCAGTCAACTATCACCTCAAATATCACCTGATGAAATTAATTTACTAGGAGCCGCACTTGATTTACCATTTGCAAAAATTTGCAAGATTTTAAAGAAGATAGCATCCTCATATGTGCATTCCTGTAGACACCCGAGCCTCCACCATTTCTTCATATCAACACATCTTATTCCAATTTGCAGCCATTATATCAACATCCAACCAAGTAAAAGAATAAGATGATTAGGCATAAACAACTCATCAAAATCAGCATGAAAGATAGATTGATAGAAAGATACTATACACATCATCCATTCTCCGAAAATCTTCTCCTACAAAAGTTAGATCATAACCACCATGTCATCACTACATCATTTCAGGTGACTTAAAACACATTCAAAACATAACAACCCCTTCACATTTCTTAGTACACACATGAGGATTACATCTTAGATCCCACCTATATCTCCTCCATTTTCATAACCTCCTTCATATCAAGTCTTCTAATTCTTCCAGTTCTTGTTTATTTAGTTCTGCAAGTTGCTTTTCAATTTCTGGAAATCTTACCATCACCTCCGACAATACCTTCTCTGGACCAGGTCTATGTCATTAACCTACAATAACAACAAAAAGTAAAGAACCAAATTCAAATGTCTTGTCAATTCTAGTCTTATAAATTTTTTTACATATATTAAAAGGGATTGCTAAGTAAGTTACCCTTTTAAGAATTTGAAGTGCTATCATCACCATATCATCAAATTTACTCTCCACCTATAATAGAACATTTTGTTATCAACTTCACCAAAAAGATGACAAGAATACTAAAAAGACTAAAAGAACATATACCAAGTTGAAAACATAATGAGAGAACAAGTCAACACATTTTCCATACTTCTTCTTGGCTGAGTTCGCTACTATGATCGAAGCTATCTTTTAAACTTGTAACTCCACTTCAAAATTCCAAGTATCCTTCATAGCATAGACGAAGAATGCTTGATATCTTGATCGCTCTATCTTCAGAGCCAACACAAAAATTAACGAACCTATACATTTTGAACAATTTCGTTTATAAGTAAACATTAACCAAGACATTAGCAAAAGATTGAAACAATAAGCTAATTCTCCCTCTCACCAACATGATCGAATTAGCAATGCAGGCTTTCAACATGAACGATGAATACCTCAACACAAATTTAAGTAGTCATATTTTGAGCCACAAGGTCAAGAAACAAGTCGACAAAAGCGAGCATAATAACCTTATGATCCTTTCCTCTGGTTCAGCTTTAAATAGAAATGCAGAAGCTCCTGAAGCCTCGGCAATCGGCGTCTAGGGGATTTCAGTACATCTCACTTCTGATATTAGGAAATTTACAGTACATGGGTTAGTCTCTCATCTCTTCTAGGCTTTGATTATAACCAGTGATAAATATGATTTCTTGGTAGGGAGTTTTTAAAGACACATGGACTAGAATGAAAAGAAATCACAAAGTTAATTAAATCAACCCAAAATTAAATAAATCAACATCATGAATGACGAACCCTAAATTAACTGCTATTTGATAATGTAGTAATACTCATAAAGATGTAAACTTTATTGATTTTGGATGTATATAAACAAATTTTTTTTAAAACATAATATTGAAATTTTACCTCAATCCAAGTTAGAGATGGAGATGGAGATCATTTAGGGTTTCAAAGGTCGGGGGCATCGGGAATCGGCGTCTAGGGGATTTCAAAGGTCGGGGGCTTCAAGGGATTTCGAAGCCGTCTAGGGTTTCGAAGCTCAAAGGGGGAGAAAGAGGGACGAGGCAGCAAGGGTTTTCAAAGGTCAAAGGGGGATTTCGAAGGTCAAAGGTCGAAGGTCGAAGGGGGATTTCGAAGGTCGAAGGTCGAAGAGGGCTTCAAGGGATTTTGAAGCATTCTAGGTTTCGAAGGTCGAAGGGGGAGAGAGAGACGAAGCAGTAATGAGGAGTTTGGGAGGGAGAGAGATGTTAAGAGAGAGAGAGAGTTAAATTACTAAACTACCCCAATGTTAAGTGAGATGAGCAGAACAAATTCAGGCCGTTGGATCACTCCCATGATGAAATTGCAGATCGAACGGCTATGAGAGAAGTTCGCTACTGATCAGGTGCGAACCAGTTCGCACCTGATCAGTTATATATATATATACATACACACACACTTTCGCACACTATTCAGGGCAAAACAAGATATTTTATTATTACAATAATGTATCACTTAAAGTGACTTCTTCTTGCATTCCTTGCAGCAAACTCACTAATTCACTATTCATAATCAAGATTTCCTACCATCCCTTTCTCAATACACAGTAGGTCTAATCCATTGAATCTCTCTTGAGACACGGTTGAACGAAGATAAGACATGACCAATTTCAACTTCAAAAAACTTTTTTTCTGTAGAAACAACAGTAACCGATATGGTCAACAATGTTCTATACGCGATCCATGCATTTGGGAATGTCTAGTCCATCATTTGCAAATAATTAAGCACATCAATTGCCTTGTTTTGCTTCTGCTAGTAAAATTTCTCTCAAGCGCTTCAACTCTAAAAAAATCATTCCCATTAATATCAGAAAAGCTTCAAGAGTGGCACAACAAGCATTCTGTTGCTGGTTTTTTCTAGTGTCGGTGCAATCAGGTGATGAGTTCTTATTTTGAGGAGAAAGCTTAGATCTGAATCTTCGATCTTGATTAGAATTTACATGCTTGAGAGCTCCTTGATCTGAATCTGAACGGCTGAGAACATCCGGTGAACTTGCACAATGTCATAACACCGGATGTTGTTCTGGCGAAAGATCCTCCAACGCTCAAATCACTAACTCAAAAGGGAGCTGAGAGTTTTTAGTGGCAAAATAGTGATCATCCTTTACTAAATAAGAATGGACAATATTTATAGACTAAAAATTAATTATAGAAGATGACATGGAAATGTATCTTAAAGATTTGATTAAAGATTCCTCTGATTAAGGGGTATAATTAGTTATTTAATTCCTCATTTGGAAGGATTTGACTGACAACTGTAATTAGCTGGAAATCCCTATTTCTTAGGCTATAAGCAAGCCTTAACTGTGGACCTAGTTGAGTTAATGGGTCTGAAGATATCCCATTTCTTCTATTGAGCTATTGTTGCTGGAAAATTACTATACTGCCCCTTGAGAAGCTTTGAGTTGCATGCTAATATCATATGGCTATGATTTTACACATTCTTAAGACAAGGTCCCATTCTATCAAGTTCGTAGGTCAAACCTTCTTGTTGTAGAACTTCTCTACCCTTAGCAAATAAATCTATCTTCATAGAGCTTATTTCTCGCAAACTTCTTCCATAAGGTCAAGATTAGCACATAGGTCATTCAAGTTCGGTTCTTCATCGAAAGATAGGAGGTGAGGAGAAGGTAGCACAACTTATAAAGAGATTAGAGCTTCAGATCCGAATGTGAGACTGAAGGGAGACTCTCCTGCCGGTCCTTTTCGTGGTTCTGTAGGAATAAAGTATACTCGGGAGCTTTTCAATTGATAATCTCTTTGGGGCTTCATCGAGCCTCTTCTTAAGGCCGTTAAGGATCTGTCTGTTATCGTTCTCAGCTTGGCTTGGGCATTGGTCTGAGGATACGAGATAGAAGAGAAACGTTGTTCGATCCCCAAATCGAAGCAGAATGTGTGAAATCTCTTGGCGGCGAACTGGCTGTTGTTAGTGACAAGAATCTGAGGGATCCCATATTTGTAGAAATTTTTCTTCCGAAAGAACTGACGAGTCTTATGTTCAGTGATAGTGGCCAACAGTTCCACTTCAATCCACTTTCTGAAGTAGTCTATAGCTATACCAAGAAGTTCCTTTGTCCCGTTGTAGGGAAAATGGCACGGGTGGATCCATTCTCCACATGCAAAGGGCATCAGACACGACATGGAACTTAGGTCGGCTTGGGTGACTCGCCTGATGGGGAGAAATTCTGGCAAGGGATGCAGTGGCGAACATATTATTGTGTGCCGTCGAGGAGTGAGGGCCATGAGAATCTTCCGAGCAAGGGACCTCGCGCCCATTTATCCCCTGCCAACTCCCTCATGTACTTCCCTAAGTGCATACCTGGCCTTTTCGAGGGAGAGGCATCACAGGTAAGGTCTGCCATTTATCAGTGTATGAGCACTGTACATAACCCCCTCAATAAGTGTGAACCTTTCTGCTCTTATACGGATCTTTCTAGCTTCTTCAGGGTCTTTCAGGAGGATCCCTTTGGAAAGGAAGTCAACCAATGGTTTCATCCAATTATCTTCAGGTGTCTGAGTGGCAAATGACCATGAGCTCTAAGGGTTCTTCTTCGATGCTGCGCTTGACCAAGACTTGTTGTCGTTCATGTCGCTGTCATTCGCACCGTGTTGCTACTGCCTTGCTACCATCACTCACGTTTGCCTTCGTTGCTCACTGTCGTGTGTTGCAGCCGTCACTTCGTCCTTTTCACGTCGCTCTTTACATATTCACAATCGTCGAAAGGCAATCGTTTCTTTGATCTTCGCAAGTAGTTCTCTTTTATTGATATATCGTATTATTGATCTCGCTTTGTCCTCCATATATTATTTGAACTTGATTCGTTGGTCATATACCGTTCTATTTGATTTCCGTCGACACTTGTAAAGGACAATGAAAATTCCTTGTTATTGTATGCAATGCACAAACACAATTTAGAGATGTATATGCATATATATACATGTTACAAGTCAACTTTATTTCGAGTGTATTGCAATACGGTGGTGTAAATATTAATATTAAGTTCGATATCGTAAAGATAAAAATTTCCATATGTTAACAGTAGAAATCTATCCTTAAAACTAAATATTATTGCGAGCTTAAATTCTGATTATAAGATTATATTTTTGTGAATCATGATTCATATAAACAAAAATATTAGAATTCTTCCCTGTCGTCTGCATGATCATAACTGAGAATTTGACCTAGTTCCATGTATTATAATGTTAAATGTGAGATATTAGTTTAGTCTCATATCGAATAATGTATTAGTTTAGTCTTTGCTTCATTCCTTTATATAGGAGATATTGTACTCAGTTATAATAAAATCAATAAGAATCCAAATCAGTATTCCTTTCTATCCATAAATCTAACATGGTATCAGAGGATCTACTCCTAGCCGACAAATCTCCGAACACCCACTCTTTTGTTCCCAAAACTGCAATCCCATCCAGAAACCCTAGCCGCCCTCTTCTTCCTTATTTTTTCAAATCCTAACCCTACTCGACTCTACTACCCGAACCTAGAATCAACCGTAGATATCCCACCTAGAATCAACATGACCCAAATTCCAAACTCTAATACCCAATTACCCCTTCCCAAACCCGACCCGTTTAACCCTATACCTGAATCCAATAAAAGAAAAAATTTCTTGCAGGTTCTATAGTCGTCATCCCAATCTGAGAAACTTTTGTACTTCATTAGCAAACTCACACTGGTTGATCGATCGTGTGTTTAAGAGGGGGAGATATCGACATCATCCAGTTCCTGTCTCCCTCATCCCGCCTTCCGTCGATGACCTCCAACCTCCGAATTCGGATCTCATTACAAACTCACACTGACCAATCCATCATGAGTTTGAGATGGGGAGATCTCAACATCATTCCAGATCCCGGTGTCCATCCCATCCTCTGAGGCCATCCCGAACTACTACCACCATTACTTCTAATTTTGCCACAAAGCACCACTTCTACACCTTCCAAGATCCAAGAGCCGGATAGTCTCATGCACTGCCACCGAGTGCCTTCCTTTCGCTACCAAGCATCGTTCCATGCGCCATTACCAAGAGTCGCCCCTTGTGCCACTACTGAGCACCTTCCCTGTGTCACCGTCGCCACTAAGAGCCATCCCTGTGCAATCCTAGATCCAAGAGCCAGATCGTCCCTTGCACCATCTACTATGTTCCTTCCCTGCACCATGCGTTGCCACCAAGTGTTATCCCTGCGCCGTCCTAGATCCAAGAGCTGGATTGACCCTGCGCCATCTACCGAGTGTCTTCCCTGCACCATTTGTTGCCACCAAGCGCCATCCCTGCACTGTCCCAGATCCAATAGTTGGATCGACCATGCACCATCGACCGAGCGCCTTCCCTGTGCCATGCATCGCCACCAAGCGCCATCTATGTGTTGTCCCGGAGCCGAATCATCCCTGTGCCACCGTGTGCCATCCCTGCCACATGAACATCGTCTATATTCTAAACTCATGTTGCTTGAACCAACTTAAGTTTGTGAGGGGGTGTTAAACGATATAAATTAGTTTAGTCTCATATCGAATAATGTATTAGTTTAGTCTCTGCTTCTCTCCTAGATATAGGAGATATTGCACTCAGTTATAATAAAATCAATAAGAATTATATCCCTAAATATAACATATAATTTAGAACCTAATATAAGTAAATGGTAGCCCTCTGAGTCTAGAATCCATAACATCTGATGGTTTCATAATCCAACTTGTAGATTGCAAGATATTCAAATTTTGGTATTGTAACGTTTAAATTTCATAGAAAATTGCACTAAACTGAGCAGAATGGAAAACCATGATTCATTTATCCGACCCCAACAAGTTGGTAAAAAGGATTTCTTGTTGTTGTTTTTGTTGTTGTTTTTGTTGTTGTTGTTGTAACGTTTAAATTTCATAATACTGTTTGAAATTGTATCGTCTTCATTAATTGGTTGAAATAATAGGTTTTTAGCGGAATTGAGACTTAATATTAACTAGAATATTACTGGACATTGTTAGGAGCTCTTTCATAAATTTTTATAAGATTTATAAATGACTTTTCAACTGAATTATTTGTACGAGAATTTACCCTGAGTTGCTGCCTGAACACTAGACTCACGAAGAACTGAATGGTAGACATTGTTACTATCCTTAGAATGTATTGTAAGAATATGGGTTGAAACCGGCAGGGAGTCTACTTTCTAGAATCCCTAACGGAATTGGATTCTCTTTCTCCTAACAACGAGAAAGTGAGTTTTAGTACAGTAGTGCATTGTTGTCCAGAATTGCATCTTTATGTATTTAAATATAAACATGTTTATTTTTCGCTTTTAATGAATTGAACTATATACCATGCATTGCATAGCTCTTAATACCTCCTTGATATTATTTTTGAAACCCGTTTTCATTAGTTGCATGTTCATGTAAATTATAGTAAAATAATAACAAGTCGGGGTAAGAGCATCCACAATGGTGTTTCTCATTTTTTAGAAAATGGCAGCTACAATAATAGCAAATAGGGAATTTACCGGCAACGGTGATTTGCTATAATTTTGCTAAAATTTGAACTAGACGAGACATGTTGTTTCGTCCCGTTTTTTTTTATAGAGTTATTTAATTAGTGATTAGCTATTAAACTAGTTTAAATAAATAAATTAAATAATAAAATATTACCTAAACCTAATTAATTACTACCTAAACTAAGTTTTGGCCCTAATCTAATTGCCCACAATTCCTGGACGAGACATGTTGTCCCATCCCAAGCATTTTTGCTTGAGACGAGACAACATGTCTCGTCCGAGCATTTTTTTTTTTATTGTTTTTAGACAAATCAGACCGTTCGATCAATTAAAAAAAAAAATCGTCAGACGAAACAAGTTGTCTCGTCTCTTATAATTTGATAATCGCAAATTGGTTTCTCTAGAAATGAGAACTGACTGTAGCAACTTTGCCATAAAATGGCAAAATAGCAAACGACTGGAGCAGATCATTTCTCAAAAAATGAGAAATTGGCAAATATAGTAAACGATTGTGGATGCTCTAATAAGGGTAAGACTTAGTAGCGGACAATATAGAAGAGTGACTCGGAAGGGGTCCGTGTTTCCTATATTGGTTATTGTTATCAGAGATTGTTATTGCTTATTGTTCATCGTTTATTATGGATTATTGATAGTATCCCGATTATCGTGTATTTTTTATCAGTGATTGGTTATTGTTATTGGAAGACCCGAGTACATGACCATGTAGAATTCACCACTTAATTCTAAACGTTCACTTGATGGTATTCATCTGAAACTGTGGTATGGGACACAACATTGTGTGCATTAGTTATGTTAATAAAATACTGATACACATAAGATTGACACTTAGCATTGACACTTGCATTATTGATTATCGATTATTGTTTATCGACTATTGATTGTTTCACTGTCTATTGTTTATTGACAACTGCAAATCGATTGACAATATCTCATAGTTGTGATTGCTTTATCTTACTGTCATACGTGTATTGTACATGATCATGTCGTTCCAATTCATTGTTTCTTGCTACATCATATTTCATTGTTTCACTACTTGTTACTTGCCATTTGTAGCTTGCCTAACAGACCCCCCCCCCCCCCCCAAACTAAAATCTAGATGTTGAGTTTGTAGGTATCGAGGAGCTACCGGAAGGACTCGGTGAACAAGTTTTCTAGATGAACATGATTTATCTCGTGCATCATTGCTATTCTACATTGTTTTATTTTCTAGTTGGTATCTTATCTAGTTAATCTTGGCAAACTGGTTATTATTTTTTATTCATTTCGTACATTGTATTTTATGGGCATTTTAACTCGAAGTTTGTGTTTTCCAGATGATGGTTATTGTTTGAGGATTACTTATTCTATTTCTTGTTCATTTGATTATTTATTGCCTGCATTGATGTGTTTTATGCTTGTTGAGATTATATATGTACAACTATGAATGATGAGAGTTGGAGTGAATACTCATATCATTCGTTGGGCCTTAGTTACGTGCCCATAATTCCGTATTTTGGGAAGCAGGGCATGAAAAGCACTGTGTGATCAAGTCTTTCGAAGGAAGAGGAGGCTAACATAGAAAGGTCGTTTGCAGCCCATTCTCCTCGGGGGGGATGCAGGTGACTTAGCCCCTCAAAATGTATCTATGAGTTTCTCGACACGACCTAAGTATCTGATCATGGAATCATCTCTTGCTTCGTAGTTTCCTAGGATTTGGCTTACCACCAATGGGGATTCACTGAACACTTTGAACATTTGGGCCCCCTCTTTTCGAGCCATGCGGAGTCCGACAATCAGCACCTCATATTCAGCTTTGTTGTCGGAGGCTCGGGAATTAAGGTAGAGTGAGTATTGGAGGACGAACTCATCAGGTCCGAATAGATAGACACCAACCCCGCTCCATACGGTGCAAGAGGAGTCGTCGACGTAGACGCTCCAAAATGGAGGGTCTTTGCATTCCTCGGGGGGATTAGGGATAGTGCTTTCAATGATGAACTCGACTAAGGCTTGAGCCTTGATAGCCTCCTTGGGTGGTAGCTGATGTCCTGTTGGTTCAAATCGATGGACCACTTCATTAGTTTCCCACAGTTCTTTGGCTTGTGAAGCACTTGCTTGAGCGGTTGGTCAGTAATGACCGAAATAGAGTATGCTTGGAATTAACGGTGTAGCTTTCGAGCGGTCGTGACCAGGGCATAGGTCATTTTCACCATCTTAGAGTAACAAAGTTCAGCATTGTAACGCCCCTGCCCCTAGCTCAGATAATTTATATGATTTAGAAAACAAATTATTTATAGTATAGTACAACTGCCCTCCACAGGTTGCCTCTCAAAAGGTGGTTAACCGGATTGGTGACTCTTGATCATAGGCTATTATATTTATAGTTTATATTTTATTGTGTGATTTCCGATATGGGACTATTTTAATACCCTTTTCTCTCTTCTCTGCCCATGTACAGCAGCCCCTGTGGGCCCTGTCCACGTCAGACAACAAGACAGCGACTGTCCCTTTTTTCCTCACAAATCCAGGTGGGCCCTGCTTAATGACAACAGCAGATGCCAAGGCAAACAACAACCTGCTGTTACTCTTTTTCCTCGTGGGCCCCACCTCATCATTACACATTCATTACTCTTTTTTACCATCAACCACTTTAATTTACATTTTTATGTCATTACTCTATTATACATATATATATATATATATATACTATATACCTTATATATTTTATATTATATTATCTTTTTAACACGGGCTGTTACAAGTGTCATGAAGTACTATGCTTACATAGTAGATCGACTTTTCGACCTTATCTTCTTCCCTCACCAAGACCGCACTGAGGTTTTGAACTGAAGTAGCCAGATAGAGGTGGAGCGCCTCTCCCGGCTCGGGCTTGCTTAGGAGTGAGGGATTAGTGAGTTATTCTTTGAGCTATTCAAAGGCTTCTTGATGGGCTTACCCCCACTCAAAGTATTTTGATCCAAGGAGAACTTTGAAGAAACAGAGGCACTTCTCCCCATATTTGGATAGGAAGTTCCCTGTGAGTTTTCGAACTTCTTTAATAATTGATGGGGGAGACTTATTAAGTATGGCTCAGTTCTTCATAGGGTTGGCTTCAATCCCTCTATGGCTGACCAAGAATCCCAAGAATTTTCTCGAGGAAACTCCAAATGAGCACTTGGAGGGGTTCAGTCTCATGTTATGCTTTCGTAGGATATCGAATGCTTCTTGTAGGTGAGTGACATGATCTTCACTCTTAATTTTGTTTACAAGCATATCTTCTACATAGACTTCCATGTTTTGGTCGATTTGTTCCTTGAAGACTTTGTTCACTAGGCACTGGTAAGTGGCTCCAATATTTTTTGGCCTGAAGAGCATGACTTAATAGTAGTAGTGGCCTTGGTTGGTGATGAAGGATGTCTTCGGAATGTTCGGATGAAACAATCAGATTTGATTGTATCCCGAGAAGGGAACCATAAAGCTGAGGAGCTCGGACCCTGATGTGGCATCAATCATGGCATCAATGCTGTGGAGAGGAAATTGGTCGTTTGGACATGCTTTGTTCAAGTCGATGAAGTTGATGCAAATAATCCCCTTGACATTTGCCTTCTTTCCATGACTACGTTGGCTAGCCACTCGGGATAGCTAACTTCTTGAATGAAGCCAACTACTAGAAGTTTGTTGACCTCTTCCTTAACAGCCTACTGCCTGTCAGGGGCAAACTTGCGGCATTTTTACTGGACCGGTTTGGCATCTGGACTAACACTAAGGTGGTGCATGATCAAGTCTTCTGAGATGTCAGACATGTTAGCAGCGGTCTAAGCAAACAAGTCTCCGTTCTTCCTAATGCAACTAACAAGTTGTTCTTTGACTTGGTGGGAGAAAGCTTTGCTTAACCAAAAGCACTTAGTTTGATCTTCCTTGGAAACAGGGATGAAGTCATAGCTATTTTGCTGGGTAGGCCAAGCAATAAACAATTTTAGAAAGAAAAAGAAAACCACAATTAATTATAAAGTAATTATAACATTTTTGGCATAGAGTTCTAGTCTTCCAAAAATAGTTCACATATAGTTCACATATCATACCTTTAAACAATTTATATATATATATATATATATATATATATATATATATATATATATATATATATATATATATATATATATATATATATATCAAACTATCATGCTTTCTTACAAAATTCCAAAAGTATATTTGCTTCTTTTTTTCTTTGCTAAAACCAGTGTAATTGTTAAATCCAATTAAAAAAACATGTGTAGCCTAGAAGAACTGTGATCTACGTGTCTTCATAGAAGCAAATTCTTTGATGGTAGTACCTATACTCAAATCTTCGACTATTTCCCTTTCAATGTATACCATCAAGCAGTTTGAAAGACAGTCATCCTTCATATTGTTGCGAAGCTTGTTTTTCACCAAATTTATCGCTGAAAATGCCCTCTTGATAGTTGCGGTAGAAACTGGTAATGTAAGTACAAACCTATCAATCTATCAACAAGTGGATAGATTATTGACTTTCGGCTTCTCACTAATGTTTGACATAACTCAGAAAGGGGATGACAAATTGTTCAATTCACTACGATGAGGAACATCATTTATGTAATGTGAAAGTTTATACTGAAGATGTGTTTGATCTTCCTTAGAGAAATCTTGAGGAAAGAACTGACTTGCAAGCATGCAAATTGTCTCGATAGTAAAGGATTTATATGCATCACTCGGAACCGATGCATCACTTAGCACAACTCCACTGTGCTTTCATTGAATCGAATGTTTAACTCTTGCAATTGAGAATTCTTGGTGGCAATGAATATGTCAACACAATAATGACGTTCAACTGTAAGATGAGGTTGTGGATATCGAGAAGGAAATTTCCATATACAATGAGCAGACAAATCTGGTACGTCAATATTGCATTACTCACAAAATAACCTTATCTTATTAAGGCATTCCAACCTATCTCTCTTAGGTTGTGAAGGATTATTTTTGTGGACGATACAAGATGCATTGAATTTACAATATCCTGTAACTTGTGCTATAAAGCTTGATAAAGAAGATCTGTGAATTCAAAAACTTCTATCATGAGGTGCAATATAGAGACAAACTGAAAGAAGTTAAAAGCTCATAAGATATCCCTACATCCGCATGTTGAACAGAGTCATCATCATCAATGAGGCAAATGAGGTCTTCACATGTACTAAACATCTTCAACAAACTTGTGATTGACTTTAAAGAAGGGCTCCAACGAGTATCTCCAGCCCGCTGCAGGGATCCAATTTAATTTAGCCATGTACTAGTTTCAATATCTCCATTTACAATTAAGAACTCAATTTCAAAAGCTTTAGCAGCTTTCAGTTGATCACTTCTTTTGCAAGAAGCACTGGAAATATTGATAATTTAGGTCAAGTCACCAGAGAAAAGGCTAATTAGACCCACATCTCTAGATGCTGCAATTAGTGCTAATCGAAGCCGGTGTGTCATACAATGTACATAATATTCACTTCTTGAATCATTAGAAATCAATGCTTGCACCCCCATTCAATACACCTGACATGTTTCTTGCTCCATTATACCCTTGACCTCTTATATTTTTTATGTCGATGTTTGAGAGGAAAGGATTTGATAAATACCATCCTTTAGGGTTGATGCCATGGTGTCGGAAACATGAAGAAGTCCAAAAAATCTTTTTTGAATGAAGCCATCTTTAACAACAAATCTCAAAACAAGTGTCGTCCTTTGAAATATCTCAATCCTCAACAATAGAACACAATACTTTGCATCTCCAATTTCTTCATGAATTGTTCTCTTTATTTGAAGAGAGAGACAATGGAGAATTCCTTTTTGAGCATCGGGGGATGTATATCAGGCATTAAGTGGAGCTTTATCCAACACAGCTACTTCGACTTTCTTGGAAAAGTGTGCAAACCCTTTTATGGCTCGAAGAAAAATGCCACGATTAAATGAATCAACAGTTTCATCATTGCCACGCAAAGCACTTCCTTGAAGTGTCAACATACGAACACTATATATGGAGACATAATCACATATGATTATTTGCAAATTGTTGAACGCTTTGTTGAGCAAGAGCTTTTTCAACATGTTGACGTTGGTCAATTAGAGCAAGATAATTTTGAGTAGCATTCTTATGTGGCGATGTAGGAGTACTCCCTTTATGCTTGCGTAAGAAACATTGTGAGTCATTTACATTTTTCCAATTTTGAAATCCCGTGCTAGTAAATTTATCTCGCTCACTTGGATTACAAAAAAGAAAGCATAGGAAACAAAATGTCGCATCTGTAATACCCCGCAAAATAGCATATGGCTATTTTGCATCGTAATCTGTGCGCAATTGAGAATTGCATATGATTATGTATTTTCTAATAACAATTGATTTTAATTGAGAAATATCAGATTTATTGTCTACATTATTTTAAAATTTTGAAGGATTAATATGAGATAATTTTGATGTATTTTGTACTATTATTTATATTATTAAAGTAGAGATTTGGGGCTTATTTCATATATTTTAGAGATTTGGGGGTTTATATGCAAATCTTTCTTTAAAAATCTTTTTATTATAATTTTATTTCATAAAAACCTCCCCCCCCCCCAACCTTTTCTCTTCCATCCTTTCCCTTCCTTTCTGTTTTCCCTACCGACCAAATCAAAACCCACTAAAAACCCACCTTTCGGCCTATCACTCCCCCGCCCAAATCCACCCAAATACTTCGTGTTTTTCAAATTAACTTAAGAGGATGGCTAATTGGAGGGTGCTCTAGCTCGTGGTGGCGTCGGTTTTTGGAGAGGGCTTCGGGAAGGCATACCCTATTTTATTTTATTGTATAAAATTAAGTATGGTTAATTTCTGTTGAGTAGGAATATTATGGTAGGAAGATTAAGGGATGTTGGGAATGCTAGAGGCGAGAGATTAGCAGATTATTAGAGAGTTTGCAAGTTGTTAGTAAATTAGGATTTTGGGTTTGTAAAAGAGAATGATATATGTAAGAATTAGTTCTCGTATCGTAGTGGAAATTTTAGTTGAACTACTAGAATTATTTAGGGAGTGATTTTAGGAATTGTTTGAAAATAAGAATCTTGTCGGAATTTGAATAGTACGTGCAATGCACGTGTGCATCCTAGGCATTCAATGAATGCTTGTGTGATATTTGGAATAGTGTTATTAGCTCTTGTGATTGATTTGGATGACTTGGGTCTTAATTGCTCTGAAATTTAATATATTAGCGATTTGGATGCGGGGCGGCATGGTGGTCTTCGCGGGATATTTTGTGAGAATGATCTCTTTTATTTTTATGTACATGGTGTTATGAAGATTTTAAATTACGATTTGCTGTGTATTTCCGATTTCGTATCTCAGTATAGCCTGGGTGTTTTGAGCTAAGAATTTTTGTGGACACTCTTGTATGTGTCCACAACTATAGTCTAAATTTCATAAATTTTCGAGGTCGTTTGATACCTCAAAAATTTGTGGAGTGCAGCTGGTCTGAAAGGGCAGAGCTGAAGCTAATTGCTTTTGACTGAAGTTCAAAAGGTCATAACTAGTTGTGTATGTATGATCTTGCTATGAAATTTTGGGAGTAGCTTGTGGTATGAGTATATTTGATGATTCCCAAATTTTAGAATTTTAGAGGTCATTTGTTGAGCTTTCAAAACTATTTAGTGAGGAGTAGTAAATTCCCTGCTGAAAGAGAACAACAGAAAATCTTGCTATGATTGAGGAGTCGTAGATCATTATGTGAAATGAATTTGAATGTGAATTTTGGACACAATGAAATGGTATATGTGTAGGTTAAGAATCTCAAATTTCATGAGCATTGGACTCGAGGTTGATTCATTATTGAATTTCAAAGTGGGCTATGTTCAGCCTAGTACAAGTTAACTAGTCAGTGAAGATGAATAATCCTGGACTTATTTGTTAAGAATTTGGAAAATTGAACAACTAGAGAGTCGTAGTAGGGAGTCATAGCTTTCTAACCCATCGGGAATTTTGTAATTCTAGTTTATAGGTTGAGAATTATGATTTTCCAAAGATGGAACCGATCCAGTCTTAGTTATAGTATTATAGGCTAAGTAAACCAGTTTCACTCTGTTTGTACACCTGATCGAACGTAGTATTTTCGAGAACTCAAATGATAGAATCTGAAATAGGTGTTTAACTAGGAAGTTGAAGTAGACACTCCCACCTTTCCATAGGACCCGAAATCGAGAATTTTCGATGAGTAAGCAAAGTTTTCTGATATTAGAAAGGTGTAACAAGTGCAAGAAGAATGTACTATTGAGAGTATATGAGGTTTTATAGTATCAAGATGATTGAATTCGAGAAAATGGTTAGCTGGAGAATTGTAGACTAGGGTTTTATCTTTCCAGAATGGGTAGTATCAAGCAATTCTGTATTGTGTGTTGGAAGTTATGGACGTTGCAAGTTAGCAACCTGTTGTTTAGACTAAACCTCAAGTTTAAGTTGACTCGGGGACTAGAGTTCTATAAGAAAGAAAGGGAGTCGTCCACTAGCGGATTGCAGTGGATCTTCCTACCCTTCTAGAAATTCTGAGTGTGTTGGTTTCCGATGAGCGTAGCTAGGGTTACAGCTACTGCTATTTCTTGAACTGTTTCATCGAACAATTGATGAGGAACCCTCTGCATACCGCAGTATGGTGATCATGAGCTATCGGGTTTTTAATAATATTTTAGTATTTCATTTAGAACTTAGATAAGTTCCTATGCTTAATACTCATGGTGGTCATGAGTGAGTTGGGATATAGCTCTGGTCGGTTTGTGTTTAGTGTCTCGATGCCTGAGTCTGTCAAATGGTTGAGAATTGATGGTTATGCGTGTGCTCACCTTCATTTGATTTGTATTTCATCCTTGGAGTGCCGTTGGACCACTCGTTGAGGGTCACGGGCCGGGATTATTTGGTCGCCGACCTGTGAAGGTATTGGAAATCAGTGGATGTGATTCCTGTGATGATTGTTGTTTGACAGACCAGGCAGGCTCGATATTGTTGATCTACACCGAGTGTGATTTGGGTAACAACTTGTTTTCAGTAAAATGCATTGATTCGGTTTTCCTTTTATTATTTTGCTTGAAGACCTTATTGGTGTTAGGAGTGATTCCCTATAATCCAACTCATTCTGAGAGTTAGCACTAGGTGGTGATACTATGGGGTTGTCTCTTTCTGTCATTAGGGATACGTGCTGAGTGTGCGTATCTTACACTGTTAATTCCTTAAGTACCATGGTAAGAACGGGACGCCGATATCCTGGCGGATAGGGGGTTTTAGACCTTCGAGGCCGTCATGTTCTATGTTGGCGGACACAAACGGATCATAAAAGATTTTCTGCGCAATGGACATGCTGCGTGTATATCTGTAAGTTCGTCACAGCTTTCGAGGAGGGTCTGATGCAACGATTATTGGTGACAACGGAGTAGCGCCCCAAATTATTTCTGTTATTTATACCTCCTCAACCATGTCATACTATCAGGAACAGGAAGTAAACCGAATTAGAGTGTATTGCATAGCGAGGATTCAAATCCCTGAACTGGAGAAACGGCTTGATCTGGGGCACATGTAGTACAGGATGCATGTGTGTCCAGAGTCTTGCTAACATTAGATTAAGTGCATCTGTTCTATACTCTGTATGTTTGCATTAGACTCAGGTCATGGCATACTCAAACACTAGGAAATCGTGATACATGTTTATTTTCCATTCAAGATGAATTGTGAATGTGATAGTTGAAGTGTATAATGAGTGTGAAAGTGATGTATTGCGAGACGTGATGATATATGTTGTAAGAAATGAATGAATGCGATGTTATGTGATATGAGATTGGGTAAGAACATATTTATGAATGAAGATGAGTACGAAAGAATATAAGTCATGAGTCTGTAAATGCAAATGAATGGTAAATGAGGTGCAGTTTATGTGAAAGTAAAGTTATTTGTGAATGATTTCCAACTATGGATAAGTATGTTATGAGCAGGTATGGATATACATACAGGTGATGAATCAGAGGGTATTTGATGTGAAATCTCATTTATGATGTTTACTTGTTCAGATTTCAAGTAAAGTTTGATTATCTTGGTATTCGTAAGTTCGTTCGGTTTTTACTTATAAAGTTTAATTTATTTGCTTAATTAGTAGATTATACTCACACCAGAAATCGCTAACACCTTAGTGTTTGGGTGGTTAGGGAGTCCCTGGACTACCTTAGATCCCCTACTGTTACAGGTCCTCAGCAGTGCAGAGATGAGGTGTAGACTCTGTAGAGTGGAGCCTTTGTTTTAAAATTGTTGTTTAAAGTTTAATTATGTGAATAGTGAAATTTATGATTTAAATTGTATTCTTGATGTATAAGTATGTTGATGATGATGATGAGTATAGTATGGAGTGGCATGTTATGTTTTTGACCCGTACCCATCTCGTTGTGGAGTACCGGACCCTGTGGTATGTTTTATAAGTTATTTTCTAAGAACCTTACTACGTTTTCAAAGGAATTTATGATTTTTAATTGATAATTGATATCCTATTATGAGTTTGGCCTCCAGAGCATGATATTTATATTGCCTGTGTGATTACGCTCATTTTGGCCTGGGGAGCCCATGATATTATTGCCTGTGATGTGAGCTACGGAATTTAGAGCAGAATTCCATAAGCTTTTTGTGTTTCGAGGTAGAAATTTCAGGAAAAACTCTGCCAAAATTTTCTTTGAAATATAACTATCTTAGTTTATGTTTAAAATGATATAGAAATTGAAAGAATTAAATTTTTGAAGTCAAAGGAAAAAAAAGGGGAGGCATTACAATTTGATATGACAGATTGATATTTGGAATTTTTGATGTAATAACTCTGATGGCAATAAAAGTGTTTAAATTTCCATGATATTTACTGTGTTGAAATGCATTTGAAGGCAAAGATTCTGGTTGCGTCACGGATGTCCGATGACGAGGATCCGGGGCGTTACAGTAGTGGTATCAGAGCTGACTTCAAATTGTAAGTAGGTAATTAAAATCTTAAAGTGCCAAGTTAGAGGCAGGATTGTGATCAAATAGTTCAAGCAATCAATATATATCTGAGATTCCTCTCTAACCAAGACTGAACTCGTTTGCATTTTGTAGAATGGTATTCGAAGATATCTTCATCAATCATGTGTCAGTAGCGGCCGAAGAACCAATGCCTACAAATGGACCCACGTCAGTGATAGAAGAAATAGTGGAATTCCACAACAGGCCAAGAATTAAAAAGGACTCACCCCACCATCATCAAGGCCAACCGTGGAGCAACAGATTGCACACTTGAAGGAAGAGCAAAAGCAACTTCAATCATATATGACACGCTTACAGGACCATTAGAGGGGACCCCATGAAGACTTTTCGGTATGCTACTTCCTGGATAGATAACTTTCCTTCTAATTAAAGCTTAGTATCGGCATATATGATGATCATAAATCATATGGTAGCGCTTTACAACTTATGATTATGATCTTTCCTATATCTGAACCAGTCTCAGTGCACTTCATTTTACTAATGAGTTTGGTGCAGTCGTGCTCAGTAGCAGCTAGTCTATAACCAGACATCAATGGAGGCAAACCTGCAACTGAATATCGGAAGGCAAATCTGCAAACGAATGTCCAGAAGGCAAATCTGCAAACGAATGTCGAAAAGGTCAATTCGTAACCTGATGTGCAAGTAACACGTCTACAGTCAAACGACGAGTGAGGGTGAATGGTAGCACAAACGTTGAGAAGGAACGATAAGGCCACGCCGACAAGCTCAATACTGAGATAAGAATTTGCGACATACCAAGGAAGGCACTGGAAGAAATTAGCATGAACCAGGCGCCATCACTCGGAACTAATCAAGACTGGGACAAAGGAAGGATCTGTCAACGATCAACCCAATCATTCTCAGAAGCGGCAGAGTTCTCCAAGATCAGCTTATGATTAGGCAGCCACCAAGAGCACGCCAAGGAGGAAATCTCGCTCAGACAGAGGGCAATCGTGTTAACAATTCAGCAAGGTCACCAAGAAGAGCTGCTCAGGGGCTAAAGCGGCAATGTGTGACTTCATCCTTTCTAAGGAGGGAGTGGTCACCGACCAATAGGAGTCATAATCAAGAAGTAAATCAACATCACTTGTAGATAAGAATAGAGCAAGGCAATTCAGCCATTGGTTACTCCAGAGCAGGAGCAGAAGAATGTCAGCATCAAATTCATGATGGGTCTATCTAGAAGGCTGAAGGACAACAGTTCAACTTGGTAAAAGACCAGGTTTTCGAGAATATCACTCGAGGAACTGGAGATGGTTCAAGAAAATATTTCGTGAACCATTGATGTTTGTGTTTTGTTTTCCTTTCCACTAGCAGCGTTCTAAGGACAGAACGATTCTAAGGAGGGAGTGATGTAATACCCCGCAAAATTGCATATGGCTATTAGGCATCGTAATCTGTGCGCAATTGAGAATTGCACGCGATTATGTATTTTTCTAATAACAATTGATTTTAATTGAGAAATATCATATTTATTATCTACTTTATTTTATAATTTTGAATGATTAATATGAGATAATTTTGATGTATTTTGTATTATTTATATTATTAAAGTAGAGATTTGGGGCTTATTTGATATATTTTAGAGATTTGGGGGTTTATATGCAAATCTTTCTTTAAAAATCTTTTTATTATATTTTATTTTATAAAAACCTCTCCCCCCAACCTTTTCTCTTCCTTCCTTTCCCTTCCTTTCTATTTTCCCTACCGACCAAATCAAAACCCACCGAAAACCCACCTTTCGGCCGATCACTCCCCCACCCAAATCCACCAAAATACTTCGTGTTTTTCAAATTAATTTGAGGGGATGGCTAATTGGAGGGTGTTCTCGCTCGTGGTGGCATCGGTTTTTGGAGAGGGCTTGGGAAGGCATACCCTATTTTATTTTATTGTATAAAATTAAGTATGGTTAATTTCTATTGAGTAGGAATATTATGGTAGGAAGATTAAGGGATGTTGGGAATGCTAGAAGCGAGAAATTAGCAGATTATTAGAGAGTTTGCAAGTTGTTAGTAAATTAGGGTTTTGGGTTTGTGAAAGAGAATGATATATGTAAGAATTAGTTCTCGTATGGTAGTGAAAATTTTAGTTGAACTACTAGAATTATTTGGGGAGTGATTTTAGAAATTGTTTGAAAATAAGAATCTTGTCAGAATTTGAATAGTACGTGCAATGCACGTGTGCATCCTATGCGTTCAACAAACGTTTGTGTGATATGTACATGGTGTGTTATGAAGATTTTAAATTACGATTTGCTGTGTATTTCCGATTTCGTATCTCAATGTAGCTTGGGTGTTTTGAGCTAAGAATTTTTGTGGACACTCTTATATGTGTCCACAACTATAGTCTAAATTTCATAAATTTTCGAGGCCATTTGATACCTCAAAAATTTGTGGAGTGCAGCTGGTCTGAAAGGGCAGAGCTGAAGCTGATTGCTTTTGACTGAAGTTCAAAAGGTCATAACTAGTTGTGTATGTATGATCTTGCTATGAAATTTTGGGAGTAGCTTGTGGTATGAGTCTATTTGATGATTCCCAAATTTTAGAATTTTAGAGGTCATTTGATGAGGTTTCAAAACTATTTAGTGAGGAGTAGTAAATTCCTACTGAAGGAGAACAGCTGAAAATCTTGCTATAAGTGAGGAGTCGTAGATCATTATGTGAAATGAATTTGAATGTGAATTTTGGACACAATGAAATGGTATATGTGTAGGTTAAGAATCTCAAATTTCATGAGCACTGGACTCGAGGTTGATTCATTATTAAATTTCAAAGTGGGCTATATTCAGCCTAGTACAAGTTAACTAGTCAGTGAAGATGAATAATCCTGGACTTATTTGTTAAGAATTTAGAAAACTGAACAACTAGAGAGTCGTAGTAGGGAGTCATAGCTTTCTAACCCATCTGGAATTTTGTAATTCTAGTTTATAGGTTGAGAATTATGATTTTCCAAAGATGGAACAGATCCAGTCTTAGTTATAGTATTATTAGCTAAGTAAACCAGTTTCTCCCTGTTTGTACACCTGATGTATTTTCGAGAACTCATATAATAGAATCTAAAAGAGGTGTTCAACTAGGAAGTTGAAGTAGACACTCCCACATTTCCATAGGATGCAGAATCGAGAATTTCTGATGAGTAAGCAAACTTTTATGATATTAGAAAGATGCAGCGAGTGCAAGAAGAATGTACTATTAAGAGTATCTGAGGTTTTATAGTATCAAGATGATTGAATTTGAGAAAATGGTTAGGTGGAGAATTGTAGACTAGGGTTTTATCTTTCCAGAATGGGTAGTATCAAGCAATTCTGTATTGTGTGTTGGATGTTATGGACGTTGCAAGTTAGCAACCTGTTGTTTAGACTAAAATTCAAGTTTAAGTTGACTCGGGGACTGGAGTTCTATAAGAAAGAAAGGGAGTCGTCCACTAGGGGATTGCAGTAGATCTCCCTACCCTTCTAGAAATTCTGAGTGTGTTGGTTTCCGATGAGCGTAGCTGGGGTTACAGCTACTGCTATTTCTTGAACTGTTTTATCGGACAATTGATGAGGAACCCTCTGCATACCGCAGTGTGGTGATCATGAGCTATCGGGTTTTTAATGATGTTTTTGCATTTCATTTGGAACTTAGATAAGTTCATGTGCTTAATACTCATGGACATGAGTGTGTTGGGATTTAGCTCTGGTCGGTTTGTGTTTGGTGTCTTGATGCCTGAGTCTGTCAAATGGTCGAGAATTGATGGTTATGGGTGTGCTTACCTTCATTTGATTTGTATTGCATCCTTGGGGCGCTGTTGGACCACTCGCTGAGGGTCACGGGCCGGGATTATTTGGTCGCCGACCTGTGAAAATATTGGAAATCAGTGATTGTGATTCCTGTGATGATTGTTATTTGACAGACCAGGCAGGCTCGATATTGTTGATCGACACCGAGTGTGATTTGGATAACAACCTGTTTTCAGTAAAATGCATTGATTAGGTTTTTCTTTTATTATTTCGCTTGAAGACCGAATTGATTTTAGGGGTGATTTCCTATAATCCAACTCGTTCTGAGAGTTAGCACTAGGTGGTGATATTATGGGGTTGTCTCTTTCTGTCATTAGGAATACGTGCTGCATATGCGTATCTTGCACTGTTGATTCCTGAAGTACCATGGTAAGAACAGGATGCCGATATCCTAGTGGATAGGGGGTTTTAGACCTTCGAGGCCATCATGTTTTATGTTGGCAGACACGAACGGATCATAAAGGATCTTCTGTGTAATGGATATGCTGTGTGTATATCTGTAAGTTCGTCACAGCTTTCAAGAAGGGCAGATGCAACGATTTATCGGTGACAACGGGATAGCGCCCCGAATTATTTATGTTATCTATACCTCCTCAACCATGTCATACTATCAGGAACAGAAAGTAGACCGAATTAGAGTGCATTGCATAGCGAGGGTTCAAATCCCTGAACTGGAGAAACGGCTTGATCTGGGGCACATGTAGTATAGGATGCATGTGTGTCCAGAGTCTTGCTAACATTAGATTAAGTGCATCTGTTCTATACTCTGTATGTTTGCATTATACTCAGTTCATGGCATACACGAACAATAGAAAATCATGATACACATTTATTTTCCATTCAAGATGAATTGTGAATATGATAGTTGAAGTGTATAATGAGTATGAAAGTTATGTATTGCGAGACGTGATGATATATGTTGTAAGAAATGAATGAATGCGATGTTATGTGATATAAGATTGGGAAAGAACATATTCATGAATGAAGATGAGTACGAAAGAATATAAGTCGTGAGTCTGTAATTGCAAATAAATGGTAAATGAGGTACAGTTTATGTGAAGATAAAGTTATTTGTGAATGATTTCCAACTACGGATAAGTATGTTATGAGTGGGTATGGATATACATACAGGTGATGACTCAGAGGGTATTTGATGTGAAATCTCATTTATGATGTTTACATGTTCAGATTTCAAGTAAAGTTTGATTATCTTGGTATTCGTAAGTTCGTTCGGTTTTTACTTATAAAGTTTAATTTATGTGCTTAATTAGTAGATTATACTCACACCAAAAATGACTAACCTCTTAGTGTTTGGGGGGTTAGGGAGTCCCTGGACTACCCTAGATCCCCTACTGTTACAGGTCCTCTGCAGTGCAGAGGTGAGGTGTAGACTCTGTGGAGTGGAGCCTTCGTTTTAAAATTATTGTTTAAAGTTTAATTATGTGAATAATGAAATTTATGATTTAAATTGTATCCTTGATGTATAAGTATGTGGACGATGATGATGAGTATAGTATGGAGTGGCATGTTATGTTTTTGACCCGTACCCATCTCGTTGTGGAGTACCGAGCCCTGTGGTATGTTTTATAAGTTATTTTCTAAAAACTTACTACGTTTTCAAAGAAATTTATGATTTTTAATTGATAATTGATATCTTATTATGAGTTTGGCCCTCCAGAGCATGATATTTATATTGTCTGTGTTATTCTGCTCATTTTGGCCTGGGGAGCCCATGATTTTATTGCCTGTGGTGTGATCTACGAAATTTAGAGTAAAATTCCGTAAGCATTTTGTGTTTCGGGGCAGAAAGTTCAGGAGAAACTCTGCTAAAATTTTCTTTGAAATATAACTATCTTAGTTTATGTTTAAAGTGATATAGAAATTGAAAGAATTAAATTTTTGAAGTCAAAGGAAAAAGGGGGGAGGCATTACAATTTGATATGACAGACTGATATTTGTAATTTTTTATGTAATAACTCTGATGGCAATAAAAGTGTTTAAATTTTCGTGTTATTTACTGTGTTGAATGCATTTGAAGGCAAAGATTCTGGTTGCGTCACGGATGTCCGATGACGGGGATCCGGGGCATTACAGCATCTTTCTCAGGAGAACACTCTACCCAAGGAAATCTCATAAACCTAGAAGGTTGAAATCGTTGTTTGTGATCATTGCCTTTCGTTGAATATGGGAACTCACCATTACCGTGGTTTATCCCTAATTTGATATATGCATGACGAACCTCATCTCGTTCATTATAAGGATACTCGCAAATTTGTCTTTGCTTTTCTGTATCACGCTTGAAAGGTCCAATTAGATCTCCTTCCAATTCACTTTCATGTGGATTAGACTCAATTCGTGGAGACTTAGGAGGCGGCTCTTCAACTAAATGAGTAGATGTTTGTGTATCGACTCCTAAAGTTTGAGCATTTTCTCTTAAAAAAGTATCAATGATGTTTTTCTCCTCATTAATATTTTAGAGAATTATGATCCTGAACATCACCAAATACAAATAAATATAGTATAATATAAGTCAATTGGATCTCAAGTTGGAACAATATAAATCTATGTCTACAGTTTAACATCTCTATATAACCTAAATCATATTTGACAAAATTGTCTCATATGATTGTAAGGCACATATTTTATTCTTCATGAAGACTGCATAACTTAGAAATTGATAGGCTAAAATATACAATGAAAATATAAGTAAAAACATAAATTTACAAGGATAGACTACTAAGAGTAGAAACATACCCAACTAGTTAATCTCACTCTCTTCCCTTGTTGAACAAGACAATTAATCCAACAACTACCTCAAAATACACTTATTTAGTCCATGAGCCTCAATAACTGCATGTGTTGGAGTGCTTAGGAACCTGAATGAACCAAAGCAGATTAAGTCAAATAATATAAAATATAGTGTATCTATGCTGCTAAAACTCTAGTGTATAAAGCAATCAAGTTTAATTCATTTTAATCTCCCTGTTAGAACTAATCCAAAGAGATAATAATCAACGTCCCTAAAACTATTTTTTTCTTTTATATAAACAAATGTGATCAGATACAAACAAAAATGAAGTATAAAACCAGATACAGACAAACAAAATACCCATAACATACATACTGAAGCTATATGTTCAGGTTTCATACCACTTGTAAGTTGTAACAACTAATTTCAAAATGATTACTTAGCAATTCTCTTTTGCTGATCTGAGAGAAATTTTCAATCTTCCATGTAAATGTTACAAATAAATCAGAAGGCTTTGGTCCTCAATCAAGACATGTACAACGTAATCTTTCAGTATAAGAAAATTTGAGACACTAACGAGCCCTATTCAAAAGTAGAGATTCATAGATTACTGTAGCAATCTTACGATCTTATAATATCTACTCTTTAAGTGCTTATTTATAAAAATAGTAAAAGAAAGAGGAATATTTTGATACAAATACAATAAGGGGGCTAGATTTTTTTCCAACCAATTACAAAGCCGTTCAGGCATTTCATCAAACAGTTACTAAGCAATCTCAAATCTCACCAAATTTAGAATAGATTCATGCCCACAATACCATCCTCAGAATGGATTCATTTTTTTAATTTCAACAATCAAAAGATTAGACCAAGCAATAACAACAAATAGGAAAACTAAATCCAAATCCCAATACATCTTCCTAATTATACCTGATAAGAAGAGGATCGGGGAGCGGAAGAGTGGGGGAAGGTTTCTGTTTGGGCGGTTGAAGAGGGCTAGGAGGCCGGGAGGAGTTGAAGAGGACGGGGAGGGGCAGAGCGAGGGAGGGTTTGTTTCGGCAAAAAAGAAAACAAAAGGAGAGAGAAGGTAGATTGGAATTTGGGAGAGAAAGAGTGAAGAATATATATATATGGGGTTTATTAAAATTGTTGGGTGGGCCAAAATAAAATTTAACATCATCTTCATGTCGAAGGACAAAGCTACTGCGTGAAGGGTTGCTAGGTGGAGTTAGCTGAGGATGGCATTGTAGGCGGCCTTCACATCAAAAACCATGAAGTCAATGACCACGGTTTGGGTAACTGAGGCCTTTCCCGCAGTTACATCGAGGATGACTATCCCTTTGATCTAGACTGGAGTTGTAGAGAACCGATGGAATGTGTACCTGGCAGGTTTCAGACGATCCCTAGGGAGCTTGAGGCATTCGAAGACTTCTAAGAAAAGGATGCTCATCGAGTTATTATTGTCCACCAAGATGCGACGCACTTGGTGATTCTCCGTGCATATGCTAAGTACTAATGCATCGCAATAGGGGTTCAGATGCCTTCAAGATCTTTATGTGAAAAAGTCATTGGGACCCCCAAGCTATTGTTGTCCACCAAGATGTGACGCACTTAGTGATTCTCCATGCAGAGGTTGATTACTAATGCATCGCAATGGGGGTTCAGATGCCTTCAAGATCTTTGTCTGAAAAAAGTCACTGGGACCCCCAAGGTCTTTAGGAGGAGGAAAAGGAGGAGGAAGGGGTTGAGAACTTACTGCACCTTTCAGACGAATACCTTTCGGGAGGAGTTAGACTCCCCAACCATAGGTCCTCCATGGATTGAGTGGAAAATGGTCATGGGTTTTGAGTCTTAGGACTCATAATCTTACTCTGCATGCTTGTTAGCCCCCCGAGCCGGAGGATTCTCGACTTTGTCCTTCTGTGTGTACTTAGAGAAGTGGTCACAGCGAATGAGGGCTTTCATTTCGTCTTTGAAAGCTCGACACTCATTCGTATCGTGACCATGATCACTATAGAATCGGCACCATCAGTTCTTGTCCCACTACATGCTGCCTACTAGGTTCATCGTAGGAGGGGGCTGGAGTATCCCACCTCATTCGATTTCTCTTAGGTACGTTGAGATACTAGCATTGAGAGAAGTGAACTTATCAAAGCAAGGAACTGGAGGAAGGCGACGTTGACCAGAACCATCCTTCTGGAACTTCTTAGGGTCCCTCTTCGTTTGCACTCTTTCATTTGTTCTAGGAGGAGGGCTCTGATTGGTCCCGTGGGTGAAGAGCATCTTCAGTCCGGATGTACTTCTTACTCCTCTGCAAGAGCGCAGAGAAGCCTGAGTTAATCGAAGGATAAGATGGACACTGGAGAGAGATGGGTGTACCATTTCCATGTTCATCCCTTTAGGGTCGACGAGAAAGTTCTGCTGAGATGTGCATCTGAGACTCAGTGGACCATCATGAGATTTTTGAAACTATCGATATAAGACCTAGCGAAGGAAGGTTGAATGGGGTGGTGCCCCTTGCCTTGGTGTTTTCCCTCTTGGCCGATCCAAGCGAGGTGGTCCTTCATCTCTTGAAGGCGATGAAGGAACTACATCTTCTCATCCTTCGAAGAGACTTGACCTATGGGACTCTCTTTCATGAACGACTTTAAGGCAACGATCCTTCGTTTGACGGTCCTTGTTCGGGGTGACTTGGAAAGCATGGAGCACTTGGTCTTTAAAGTGACGAAACTCTGCCCAAGTGATGGCTACCTCCTTATCTTTGCTTGTTAGGTTTCGAGTGTAATCTCAGAATAAATACGCAGTGGAAAATCGAAACCTAGCCATGGATCCATACAAAAACCATAAATCGTATTTAGGAGTTATACCTTGAAGATGGACCTACTATCTCCAAAGTATGCCGATCATAGCACTGCAATATTGTCGTGCCTTTACAGTATCCACACAAACGGATCAACTCAAGCTTTCCTTCATGCCGCGGTGCTAGCTGCGGGAAGGGGATGTTCCTCACGATCTCTCTCTCTCACAATTTCTGTGACGGCTAAGGTTTTTCTCATGTGTAACTTTTTCACAGATATGTATCATACATATAGGTATAGAAAATCAACCCTAAGAGAGTAATGAGACTGTTGGGCTCACAATTTGACATGGGTCAGATTCGTGTGTGGGCCTTTGAACTTTAGTCAACCCATTAATCTAATTAAATGTCTAACCATTGTCAGGAGTCCAAGTCATACTTGAATCCCCAATTAAATTCATCTTATGAATTTAAATCCCAATTTTGATCCATTCTAAGTGTGTGACCATGTAGGTTTCCATGATGTTGACAGTAATACTAAAATCATATTCTTAATATTACAAACAGTGAGCAGTATCTAACAATACGTCACTACTACTCAAGTAACAGGAATGTCAGTAATTTGACATAATCTATCCGTGACCAATGTTACCATGTAGCCTAGTCCCTTTATCCAGATATCTTAATTGACCACAAGGTATAGAGCGTGTCACCCTTGTATAGTTCAATCTTTGATTTCTTGATGTCCGGGTAGACTTACTAAAACAAATGAGCTCAATATCTCATATTGACTCATTTGAGCACGGTCATGCATTTTGCAGTCTCACTCAATCAAGGGACCCATAGATGTCGCTCATGTTATGTAAGAGGGATAAATCCTATCCAAGTCACTCACATCCCTCCACACGATTTGTAGTATATCCAATAGTCAACTTTATAATCACCTTATTATAGGTAACGTTTGAGGACATTAAAACATGTAACTTCGCATTTAGGGAACCGTAGTGACTTCAAATCAAAGGACTACGTACACCATGGTGACTATGAGAACTGCTTATGACACTCACATACCGATCCATGTAGTGTTCTCAAGGTGAGTCTGTCTAGTACATTATTACTCTAATATGTACCCATGTGAAGACTTGATATCTCATATCCATGACCTATGAGATATGGTCATCAGTCTATGCACATACTAGTCTCTATGTATTATTGTTGTCCTCATTCATAATAATACTTGATTAGGGGCATTTAGGAATATTGTTCTGATTACAACCAATATGATCTCACAATCAACTCATGCACTTGATATCCCATGGTATTGAACCTACTATTCTAAAGACTTTATTATGTTCATTTAATCACAATAACACAATAAATGAAATGCCTCATATATGAAATAAATATCATGACACAATGTATAATAGTAATGTCAATACACAACTGGCCTCTAGGACATACACCAACATTGCTAATCCTGGGTGCTCGCTGACGACTGGAGTCGGGTTCCTCTCACATCTACGTCCTTATGGTGAGAGTGTTCGACAGGACCTCGGCCACCGAGGTGAAGGGTTCCTTTGGCTTTTGGGGTGCTCTGAGCAGGGATCCCCTTAGGAGCGCTTTTCATCTAGACGACAGCGAAGATCCATCCCCTGCTGTCGGGAGTTGATGCTGTCCCAGAGGTCTAGCTGTTCTTGGGGCAGCATTGAGTGGGTGGCAATTTGGAACGACCCCTAGTATACGACTAGACAGGGGTTGGGATGGTTAAGAGGGGAGCCTGCTGACGCAACCCCACTAGGAGGAGGTTGTGGCAACGGTCCAGGAGGTGGCAACGGGGGAGAAAGTGGAAGAGGATCGCTCAATGGCTGGTGGCAGCAGCCATCGTCTTCTTTCCTGGGGCCATGACTAGGAATGGTTACTAGTGGATGGATCTGATTAGAGAGGCAAGTCAGTGCTTTTCCACAGATGGTGTCAATCTATTGCTTTTTTTCTCTTCTAGCATTAGAGAAATCAGATGATGAGTTCTTATTTTGAAGAGAAAGCTTAAATCTGAACCTTCGATCTTGATCTGAATCTGAATGGCCGAGGACGTCTGGATCTATATCTGGATGGCTGAGAATGACAGGTGAACATGCACAAAGTCTTAACTTTGGAGGTTGCTCTAGCGAAAGACCCTCTAATGCTCAAGTTAGTTGTAACACCCCACAAAATAGCATATAACTATTTTGTATTATAATCCGTGCACGTCTGAGTATTGCACCGGATTATATATTTTTCTAATATTATTGGTTTTAATTGAAAATTTTCAGATGTGTTGTATATTCTGAACCCTATGAGGTATATTCAGGATACCTTCTCACTTAAACTGTGGATTTGCCCTGATTGTTTTGACAAGACAATCTTCAGAAAAATAATAATTTTTATAAACATATATCTTTATTAATTCAAATTATCTTATTTTAAGTATGTATATATATATATATATATATATATATATATATATATATACATACATACTTGATTTGATTGTATCGGATCGTATATGATTTACGATCTATAATTGCTATGAATGTGAATACGTGTATATTTTATAATTTAAATACTTGAATATATTTTGCTATAAATATACATATTAATTTGAATTGTAAATAATCATACATTGTTTTTCATTTCGGGATGGGGTTTACATAACACTAGGGTTAGATTTCTTTGACCTAAACCTAGGGTTAGGAACCCTACTTCTAATTGAGATAGATGAGATTGGGTGAGATCATAATGAGATCCTAAGGCTAAAAAATTGTCAAGTTTGTGGTGGAGATGAGCTAGAGGAAATTGCTAAGAAACTTCATGGGAGTTGTGTTAATTCTCATCCACACCATCCATCACACTCACCCCTCACCTCCGAATCTCCACCCTCCACCTACTCCTCTTGTCCTATAAAACTCCAACACTTCACCCATTTTCTCTATTTCCTTCTTCTCATATTTTCTTAGTTCAAAAAGATAGAAGAGAGAAAGAGAGAGTTTCATTTGTATGCTTTGAAGCTTGGAAGAGAAGAAGAAAACTAGAGGAAGTTGCAAGATTTTATCTTTCCAAACTCAAAAGCTTGGGTGGGTGTTCTTAAACTCTAAACTAGTTATTTTTGTGTATATGATGTTGTGGTATAAGAATTTCTACCATGCAAATGACATAGAATCTAATCATGAAATTTAAACTAGTTATTTTTGTGTATATGATGTTGTGGTATAAGAATTTCTACCATGCAAATGACATAGAATTTAATCATGAAATTTTTGTGGCATATTCTAGAATGAGTTTAGATCATCCTCTAATTTTTTTTATATTTTTCTGGGTTTATTTAGTAGCTCAAACAATCACTTCAATTTCGGACAAAGAGCAAGCTGAAAACTGCTGTTTGTGTGAGAACTTGGTGTTTTTCCAAAAATCATAAATCACAAATGGTAGGGTATTTTAAGCTAAAATTCTTGCTGGATACTCTTGTTTGTGTCTACAACTATAGTTTCAAATTTTGCATTTTTCTGAGATCGTTTGATACCTCAAAACAATTATAAGTTTGCAACTGGTCAGAAATCGGAAGCTGAGTCTGCCCTATATTAGGATTGATGTTCATTAATTCATTACTACTTTTTGGTGCATGTCCTTGCAATGTAATTTTTACTGTAACTTTTGGTATGAGCATAGACCATGATTCTAAAATTTTAGAATTGTTAGATAACATTTGATGGAGTTTTAAAAATAATTTGTATACGGAGGTAGAGACCCTATCTGAAAACAGAAGGGAATTTTGTGCTATGTTTGAAGAGCCATAAATCTCTGTGTATTATGAATTTGAATGTAATTTTTGATTATGTTAGACTTATATATGTCTAGTTACTGAATCTAAAATTTCACAAGTATTGGTCTTGTGGTTGAATTGATATTGACTTTTGAGTATTGTATGTTCAGTTCAGTTCAGCTTTTGAGTAGTCAGTGAAGTTGTTTATTTCTTGATTTGTGTGTTGAGAATTTGGAAGAATGACCAACTAGATATTTGTAGTAGAGAATCGTAGCTTTTCCAAAACATCTTGAATCATGAAATTCCAATTTGTATAGCAAAAGTTATGATTTTCCTAAGTTGGGGCAGAACCAGTCTTAATTGAATGACTTGGTTTTTGTAGGGGAACTCATTTCCCTATCTGTAACCTGATAGAAATTAGAGTTTTAGAGTGTTTTAATGGATGAATCTGAGGATGTGTTCAACTAGGAAGTTGTAGTATACACTTCCAACTTTTCATAGAATCCAGAATCGAGTAATTCTGACAAGTGAACACGATTTTATGTTGATGGCAAGATGTAGCGATTTTATGGATGAATGCACAGATGAGAATATATACGGTTTTTATAGCTTCTAGATGGCTGAATTTGAAGAAATAGTTAACTAGAGACTTGTAGTATAGGGTCTTAGCTTTCCAGAATGGGTATTATCATGCAATTCTAAGTTGTATTTTAAAAGTTATGGATGTTACAAGTTTCAGCAAACTTGTTGTCTTGTTTGATTTCAAGCATGTATTTGAAATCAGGAAAACTTGAGTTCTATAATTAATTTGATAAGGTTGTTAACTAGGAATTTGTATTAGAGGTTCCCACCTTTCTAGAAAATATATTTTTTTTGGATCTTGATAAGTGGAGCATAAATTATGAGATTTTTCTGCATGCTACAAGATTTATGACTAAGCTAATTTGAGTTTTAAGATGTTGGATGAATTTCCCTATTTAAGCAATTCATTTGGAACTTATATGAGATTCTTGTGCTTGGTACTTATGGTGGACACATGAGTAAGTTGGAAGAATAGCTGTATGGTCGATTTGTGGTATGTGGGTTCGTAGCTAGTATAGCTGGGAGCTAGTCTAGGTTGTGATACCCTAGGACTATCAACCCAGTTGGAAAGTATTGTGATTGATTTATTTCCACCTCTAGAGCTAGTAATCTTCCTGACCATCGTCGGATCGATTACCGAGGGAAGGTGGACCGCGGACCGGGATACTGTATGAGACCTGAGACGGAGGTGGCTAGCGACCGATGGAGATCAGATCGCTGGTGTTTGGGGTAGATAGGCTTGGTTATCTGTCTCGTCTTGAATGTGTTGATGCCTAGGTCTGTCAATGACTGGATATAAATAAATTGTTTGTGTTTCACCTCTATTGTCGGGTATGAGGCACTCCCTTGGGCGTCATTGTACTACTCGCTAAGGGTCGCGGTTGGGGACATTAGATCAAAGACCTACAGAGATGTTGGCAATCGATGAACGTCGGTTTGCCGTGATTAGTTATTTTGATAGAACTGTTTGGGCTTAATGATTCGTTAGACACTGCGCATGATTTGACAAACTCACATGTTTTAGCAACCAGTGTTATTTCAGATTGTAATTCTTTACTTTTCGCTTAAAGACCGAGTTGATGTTAGGGGTGATTCCCTATATTCTAACTTGTTCTAAAGGCCAGCACTAGGCGATGATAACCAGGGTTGGCTTTTCCTGTCATTAAGGATACATGCTGTGGTGTGTATCTCGCACTGTTGATTCCTAAAGTGTCGTGGTAAGAACGGGAGGGTTCCTGTTGGATAGGGGGATTAGACCCTCGAGGCCGTCATGTTCTTATGTTGAGTGGACACAAACGGACCATGGGGCTACTATCCCATGGATCTTCAGCGCCATAGATATGCGGCTATATATCTGTAAGATCGTCATAGGCATTTGGTGTGATCCAAACCAAATTGGGGCACTAGTGGCAAACAGGGACATCATTATGTTTAGCAGTAATAACTGCACGATTCACCAGCCACGATTATATCTATCAAGAACAGGTTGAGTACAATAGTAGAATATATTGCATGGTGAGGGTTCAAAACCCTGAAACTAGAAAAGACGGCTTGATTTGGAGCGTATGTAGTATGGGAGGCATGCGTGTCCAAAGTCTTACCGACATTAGACTAAGTGCATTTATTTTCTGTGCATTGTGTACTATGCATTAGACTTCAGGTCATGGCATACACTGACACTAGGAAATTAGGGTGCACGATTATGTTTTCATTGAAGGCTGATTGTGATTGCTAGTTGGAGATCGCTGTTTCTTATGAGCATTGCGTCAGTATAAGTACTGATGTGCCCACTCAATTAGATGCTGAAAATCGAATTGGGAATGCGGATATCCAAATGGAGGAGCAGTGTACTTACCTACCATTCGAGCAGGTGCTGAAATATCAGAGTCGCGCAGTGGGAGACTCAAGCCGAGGGGCACGTTCCAGGGACGCAGATTGACCACTCAGTGGAGTTCCGGTGGTAATCAGCCGAATACCATTCTGAAGACAACTGACAGCGTTACAAGTGGAGTCTGTAAAAGTTTTGTAATAAGTTGTAATGAGTTAATGTAATTTGCATTCTTTGTTCAAGAACAGGTGATGATTGTAATTGGCGATGTAATAATTTTATTTGAAAATAAAAAGTTTTTAAATTTTCGTGTTAATACTGTGTTGAGATGCATTTGAAGGAAAAGATTCTGGTGGTGTCACGATGTCCGGTAACGGGGATCTGGGGCGTTACATTAGTAACTCAGAAAGGAGAGTTTTTAGTGGAAAAATAGTGATCATCCTTTACTCAATTGGAGGGGAGAGTATTTATAGGCTACGAATTAGTTATAGAAGATAGATTTGGAAAGGTATCTTTACGATTTGATTAAAGATTCTCCTACTTAAGGGATATAATTAGTTATTTAATTGCTTATTTTGACGAATTTGACTGACATCTATAATTAGCTAGAAATCTCTCGTTCTTATTGTTACGCCCCGCTTCCCATTATACGGTAACACAGACACGTAATTGAGGCCCAGCGAATGATATAAGTATACCAACTCATATCATCCATAAGCTGTACAATACCAACAAGCTCAACAATACAATAATAATCACAGGAACAAGAATCTAATACAATAACCAATATCTGAGATACAAGAACTTACAATAAGTTCGAGAATAAACAATCTAGTAAGTTGTTCATCAAGTTCCTTCAGTATCTCATCGCTGTACCGGTATAACATTAACTCAAGGAAAGATAGATGGTACCCGTTAGAGCAAGTAACGGACTGCAAGTAGTACAAGCAAAATAGAAACAGAAAACAAGTCATAACCGAGAAAGTAATAAAAACTGGCAATTCAAATATGGAACAACCATGATAACGAGAAACAACATATGTAACAAGAAGAAACAAGAACTGAACAACAAGGGAAAGGAGAACTGGCGATGCAATTGTATTACAATATGATCAAGTGTAATGCAAGTAACGACTGAAATAAGTCTCAAAATATAACCCATCGGGAACAATGAATCATGTTGTAACACCCCGAATTCCAAAATACGACTGAATTCAAAGTTCCACAGGATCTTTACACTTCTTTCGTACAATTTTATAAGGAAATAAAAACTTTTCTTACATCAGAGTTACATTACACTTGTACATTGTCACAACGGAAGCAAATTTACAACAATTTACATGAAACAATATTTAAATCAATCTTGAGCAGCATGTATATTCAATTGTCAAGCATCTTTATCCCTGCATATAAAACTGTGGGCGCGTCAGTTCATTTAACTGACGAAATATTATATACGGCAATCCTCTATATGCTGGAAACAGTATAACGATTCTCATTACTTAACAAACCACAAACTTGTCACAATCAAAGTTAAAAGGACTATCCTATTGATGTCGTGTTGTGAAAGTGCACTTAGTCCTTAATGCCATTAATTATATTATATGACACTAATGTGCACTTGTTCAGAGTCTATGTAGCCCATACTACATAGGTCCTGAGGGCAAGCCCTTAACCGTTCTTCATCTTGTAGGGTTCAATCCCTCGCCATGCCTTAATCTACTACTGTAACTATGGTAAGTATCCTAGATATTTTCTGACCTACGGACTCATGTCTAGGTGCCCTGGAGGGAATCCCAACGCACTGACACAGGACTCATCATGCAGGCGTCCTGTGGTAATTCACCTCCTACCATAGACATGACACCACCCGCAGTCGTCAAACACCCCACGAGTGTCGCCACCGGGACGGTACTCTGGAGCAGTATCCACGCCCTATCATGACTCATCATGGGACATCCTGTGAATACTCTCACGCCACCAATCCAATGACCCTCATACTCAATATTTTTCTCTTACTTTCATCACATCTTCACTATGTATATAATCCTTAGTTTAATTGAATCATGAATAAAATCAACTCTTAGAGTGTAGCCCTCCCACTATACCGGTCTTATTCATTTAATTCACATGACCCAAACCTTGATCTTCTCATTTCAAAATATCATTTCACAATTCTTTCATTGCCGGTATAAGGCTTGGCTATACCCTAATTCTCAATTTCAACTCATAATTACAATGTCATACTCATAAGATCTTTTCATGATTAATCACAATTCATGTTTCAAAAGCATAGTATTCATGTATTCATAACTCATCATAATCAAAAATTCAATTTCACGTGCAATCTATGTGCAAGAGTCAGTTTCGACTAGTAGTAATCAATAATTCATGTATTCCACAAGTCTATTATTTTCATTTCCAAATCTTACTACAAGCACAAATTAGAATTCACTTAATCATAACAAGCACACTTTTAAAGAATTTCCTCATTACCAATTTTTCATTTTTTATAACTCAAAATTTTCATTTACTTTTCTTTTGTTTAAAAAGGCAATTTAATTTTCAAAAGAAGTCCTTCCTTGCAAAAATCTCAATTTCTTAATCACACTTTATCAAAAGTTATATAAATTATTCTTATAAAATTATATTAATTTTTCAGTAATTAAAACACATTTTCCCTATTTTTTATTCTATTTTTAAAACTCAATTTAATCAAAAAAGTCCAAAAAAAAAAAATTTTTTTAAACTCAAATCCCCCAACCAGATTTGAACAAGCGACTTGCGGCGAAACAGACAGCGCACAGAACCAACGCGCCAAAGCCGCCAACCGTTAATACTAGGGCTTATAATCCCTATGTATTTAATTTCGGCTAGTTGGGTTTTTAACAATAAATAAATAAAACACAACCTAATAAAACACAACCTCTGTGTATTGAACCCAAGACCTCCCCCTTTACTGTAGCGACCGAAGACACTGCCGACCAGTTGGTCTAAGTGGACATATCGATTAGAAGGTAATTAGAATAGGTTTTGATCTCATTCTCTGTTCAACACTATGATTCAAAAATTCTCAAAAAGAAATTGTCTCTTTTCCTCCTCTTTTGAAAACAAATATTTCCAGAATAAAACTATATTTAATTCGAAAATAACCAGTTTTTTTAAAAGTATTTTCTAACTCTTTAAAACATGTATTTTAGCCTTAATTTGTATTTTATAAACACTATTTTGACATTTGAAAACTAATACATACTTGTTCATAAATAAAGATGGTTTCCCACACAAAAATCACTACAACGATGTTTTCTTACTCCTTGACAACTATGATATTTTTAGAACACAAAATCATCTTTAAAAACCTGTATTTTTATTAATTAATTTATACATGATGCATTCAATCATTTGTTTGCAAAAATACATTCTTTTCATTTATTTTCATACTCATATGGCACATATAGCAATGGAAATTCTACTACAACCATTAACAATCATTTCTTAACAAATTACCCTATTCATTCATCTCAAGCATAACATTCTACTTTAATACTTTAATCAACAAACATGGTTCTAGTCTTTTTACTAGTTAATCCACATAGTTTGCATTTAGAACATATTTAGCATGCATACTAGCATTAGAAACAATGAGAACATTCACTTTTACTCATAATTAATAAATCTAGTAATCAAACAACACACATTTGCTAATTTATCAATTCTCTTCTAATTAGGCAAGCATGCATTTCATTTCAACTAGTAGCTTATAATAACAATTCAATTTCATCCCTAGCATGATTTCTACTTTAGAAGTCATGAGAAACACTCACCTCTTTGAAGAAAAGCCAATAAGAAATCTCCTAGAGTCCCCTAGAATGCGAGAGAGTGCCTTCTCATCCTAGATTGCGATGCAAAGGCCTCCTCTCCTTGCTTCCTTGCCAAAACCGAGAGCTCCAAGTGTGGGGATGATGGCCAGTCTCCAATGGTACATACACACTCTCACACTCACACTACTATAATTCCTCATATATAATTTCTTCTTTCAATAGTTGCTTAGTGTAGAATACAAGTAGATGGGGGGGGGGGGGGGAGGGGGGGTATTTATACTAATTTTAGGATAGATTGGAGGGCTAGAATTCATTGGATGGTTATAGGATGAATGGCTAGGATAGGAGGGGAATTTGTAGCAACCACCCATGCACACACACCCACACTCCCCATCACTCCAAGCATACCCGGCCCGAACTAGTGTGCATTGCACACTACATGCATGCACGTGCCCCCTAGTACCCCCTATTTGAAGCTTGTACACTTTTAATTAATCAAAATGTTCACCATTTGAGTCTACATGAGAAGTGTGACCATTTAATTGATTAATTAAATTGTGGGCTTAGGCTTGTGGGCCAAAATAATAAAAATAAAGAATTATTAAAGTGGGCTCAACAAATAAAATAGTGTTTTAGGCTTTAGAAATAGGCTTTTAGAAAAATAAAGGAAAGGAAAAATAATTGTTCATACTATCAAAAGAAAATAAATAAATATACACATTAAATTTGCACGTGCACAACACGTGAAAAATCAATATTTCCGTTAAAATGAAAGCTTAGGGTATTACACATGTAACGGGAACATATCGTATAAACAAGAATCTTGTAACTTATAAACATGTAACATGTACGTAACTTGTAAACAGGAATCATGTAACTTATAACAGGATGTGAACGTGCTCGGTGTAAGTAACACGGGCCTCCTTCTGAGTACACTCTTCTATATTGTCCACTACTAGGTCTTTCCATTATTACCGCAACTTGTTATTCTTTTACAATACTCAACATGAACAATGCAACTAGTAAACGGATACCATGACAGCATCAAGGAGTATCAAGGCTATGCAATGCATGATATGAAGGTTCAATTAATTAAATGCAAGAAATAAATATATTTACAATTCAAGGACATGAAGTTACAATTCTGGACAGCAATACGTTGCTGTACAAAAACCCACTTTCCCGCTGCTAAAGGAAAGCGAATTAGGTACCGTCAAAGGTTTTACAAAATAGAATTCATGCTGTTTCCAAAAAATATTCACATGATACATTTTAACAATAGAAACTAGGTCTAATAGTCGTTCCTTTATGGGTCGACTGTTCAGACAACAGCTCGGGGTCAACTTTTTATATATAAAAATTAATTTTAAATTCATTTAAAAATCTTTAAAAAATTATATATAGATTCATAATCATGTCTAGTAATATTCCAGTCAATATCAAGTCTTTATTCACCTATTAACATGACATTTTAATTTATGAAATATGTCGATGTGTTATAAGTAACAATCTGGAATGTATAGACCTAGCAGTACGAAAAACATAATAACTCATTATCTACAGCTCAGAATTTGAATCCGTCGAATATTCCAGAAACTAGATTCACAGGGCTACGAATCTCGTGTACAAAGCTCTAATTCATTAGAATAGTAGCTCGGTCAAAACCTAGCTACAAGTTACAACAATAGCAAGACGTCAACTTGGTAATTCAAATTGCAATGGTTCTTACTTGCAAACAGAGAGTTTCAAATTCTTGTTTGTGCAATGAATGTGGGGAAAATGGGAAATACGATCTTTTGATGGCATCGAATCATGGAGGCAAAAGAATTGATTCGATTCAATATAACGACTAATCTAGATATGGGAACATCACAAAACATGAATACTACAAGAATAATGGATTTCAAATGCAATGATGTAATCACTATTTGTGAGAAATCAAACAATATGCATGTACAGAACAATCAAATGTACAAGGTACTTGCCTTTTGTGACGATTATTCCAACGGTGACAACACACGTGCAAACCACGGAATGGCGAGAGCACGTGCAAGACACAGTGAACACAAACAGGGACAACATCAACCACAATAAGAGACAACAGCAATAACAACAAGGGCAATGGCAGTGAAGAGCAACACAAGGCAACGATGACGGCAATGGGTAGTAGCGTCGGGTGGTGAAGTCGATCGGGGGTTGTGACTGCGGGGTGGAAGAAGGCAGCGAGAAATGGTGGTGCGGGATGGAAGAGCAAAGGGTGGTGATCGGCGGCTGGGTGGTGATCTGTGGTGGAGAAGGAGAGACTGCGGAGAATGTGGCTGCGGTGGAGGAGAGTGCGGCAATGACAGGTGGTCGGTGGCTGCGGCGGGAAGTTGAAGAAAGCAGGGTACATCGGAATGCAGCAAGGGATGCAGTCGGCAGTGGAGATGAGGTGCATGCGATGGTCGACTGTGGGGAGAGGAGCTATGAGCCATGGTGAAGATAGCAAGCGGCAGCGAGTGTAGGCTAGCCAAGATGCAGGAAGAGAGACAGCGAGGGGACCAAAGCTCGGTGGCAGCAAAACGAGGAAGAAGGTGGCAGAGCGTTGCGGTGCGGAGGCGAGGCAGGGCTATGGAGCTATGTGCGAGGTGTAGGGGTCGCACGACTGGAGTTGATGGAAGGCATGACAGGACGGCAGAGTTGGGTTGAGGCGGTCGTTGTAGAAGAAGAAGAAGGAGAACGGAGGATAGGGATGAACAGGGGCGGCTAATTAGATTCAGGGTAATTATGTTTTATGATTAGGGTTAGAGGGATTTAGTGGGGTTTTAGTTAGAGTAATTAGTAGGGATTTAGTTATGGATCAGATTATGAGGAGATTTATGGTGGAACGTGAGAAGGAGTTGGAGACTAGGCAATTAGCAGATTGGGGGAATTGGGTTAGTGGGTTTGAGTTGGGTTAACGGGTTTGCGAGTTTGGTTAGGATCCAACAAAGGATGGGCTTGGGTCAAAGAATGAGCTAATGGGTTTGAGTATTCAAATGAATTATGTGCTTCAATAAAACAAATAAATAAGAATTAGAAAATAAGAATGGGCTGAGTTGGTTTAGATTGGACTTATAAACTAAATAAACAAATCATAGGTTGGATTTGGAGTTTGGGCAAAAATAATTAAATGATCAAATAGTAATAATGTAATAGTATGAATTAAAATCTCTGGGTTCAACCAAATTAAATGGATATCCAAAATAAAAGCAATTTGGCTCTATGAGAAAAAGGAAGGTTTATCTAGAAAATTGAATTTCAATAAAACAAAGAAGAAATAAGTACAAATCCGTATAAACCAGAACGGGGGTTACACTTATGTTGTAAGTCAACCTTAATTGTGGACCGAGTTAGGCTTATGGGTCTAAAGACAGGCCATTTTCTTCTAATGAGTCTGTTGTTGCTAGAAAATTATTGTACTGCCCCTAAGAAACTTTGAGATGCGTGTCGGGATCGTATGGTTCTGATTTTACACTTATCGCATTCAGACCATCATCATGTAGAGACCTTCTTTAAATCAAACAAAAAGCCAAAGATTTTTTCATATTTCTCAACTTGCTCAAATCTTCTATTGAGTGAAAAATAGCTTGATCTACCACCGTTAATTTGACAATCGGCAATTAATTTGAGTGCATCGTCGGCTCGTCACAAATTTTCGGGGTTTGTCAAATTTGAGTGCATCATCAGAAAAATATGAATTCGGTTTTGGAATGCAGATATTTTTTTATGAATAATAACCACATAAAAGAGGGAGAATTAGGATTTTGAACCCGAAAGGTTGTTTTGAGGTTTATGGTTTAAGCATTGCGGACCTTTTTTCATTGTATTTTGAACCCGAAATTTTTTGGGGGTGCCTAAAAATGGCCAAATTTTGAGTTCGGACGGTTGCCTCTCTCGCCTCTCCTATAGGGCTGGCCGTGAACATGGCCTATCGAAGGCCAAATTTGTCTAAAAGTTTGAAGAGGGACTTTTATTTAAAACAACAACAACAACAAAGCCCTTTTTTTCAACTAGTTGGGGTCGGCTACATGAATCATGGTTTTCTATTTTGCTCGGTTTAGCGCAATATCTTCTGTAAGGTCACAATCTATCATATTTTTTCTCACTGTTTCCACCCAAGTAAGTTTAGGTCATTCCCTTACCCCTAACTCTAGCCTTAATACTTATCAAATTATTCTTTCTAGTGAGGATATTATTAGATCTACGTGTGATATGTTCAAATCATCTGAGGCAGTTCTTTCTTAAATTATCTTGGACTGGTATAATGCACGTGCGATTAAATTATCTCGGATATGAGGGACTTTAATTTAATAATTGATTAAAATTAAATTAAATACAATAATTTCGTACTATAAATACCACCCCCCCAAAATTTTTGCATATCAGAAAGTGATATGGGTCAGATGACGTGGCCCCTTCTGGGCCACAGGATCCCCTCAAGAAGCGTGCTCCGCCGGATCATCCGAATCTGCCATGTCAGCACGAAAACCGCCCAGACTTTCACCACGTTGGCCCTATACCGCTTGGGCTTCTGTCACATCAGCCCCACGGGCAACCGGGTCCAGCCCCGGCCCCAAAAAGGTCCAGACCCGGTTGGCTTCTCCTATAAATATCAGACCCTCTGCCCCTTCTACAGGTAATCAATCTTTTCCCTCTCAAACCCCAGTTACTGTTGCTCTCTCTCAGTAACTCACTAGATCGTCAGAGGGTCTGCCACCGGGACCAACCCCGGTGTTCTAGACCGAGTACAGGTACACGAGACCCCCGGATCTGAGCCTCCTGATCCGAGCTAAGCATCTGATCTGCACCTCGTTCCCACCTACTTCCTAACCGTTCGCCCAACCGAGGGTCGGGGCCACCGTCTGCACTGAAGGTTCCTCCATCAATACAAATCGAGTAGAACTCACGCCTGGTGCATCCACACTCCCCCCAAAAACAAACTGCAACAGGATGGCACCGTCTGTGGGAACTTTCTAGTGCAGACCCCAGCCCGAGCTCAGCCATCAACGGTACCCCATCATCCCAAGCTTATATGGCACCCAAGGCCAGGAATGCTGTTACCTCTGAGCGTCGCCAGGACGCGCCTCTTCAGGGTGTCGCTACCGATGCTCATGGATCTAACAACCCGGGGGGTTCAGTCACGGACACCAACCGGGTGCCTCCCGTCCGGTCCAGCCCGACCTACGAGGGGTAATCCAGAACTGGCAGGCTAGTCGGTCTAGGGGAGGGGCCGCTTCCAACTTGGCCCCGAACCATCCCATACCTCCATCCCTAGGGCGGGGGCCGGCACTCAGCCGCGTAGGCCGGCGGCTGCAGGCTCAGTAAAACCGAGCTGAGCGAGCACCAGTCACCCACCAGGAGTTCCAAGACTTCCGGAAAGAAATCATGGAGGCCATCCGAGGGACCCCAGTCGATGAAACCGTCCATCGCTCTCACACACGTTCGGATGCCGAGGCCAGCGTGTCTCGCATCCCGACAGTCTCGCCGGAGTATGACGATGACATCCTGAAGCGCCTTCAAGAAATCGAAGACCGCCTCGACCACTTCGGTGACAGCGGTCCGAGGCCAGCCCATGGATACAGACCCATCCGACCTCCTTTCTCCACCCTCATCCTGCAGGCGGAAATACCCCAGAACTTCTGCCCACCTCAATTCGAGACCTATGACGGTGAGGGTGATCCTGCTGATCACATGGAGGGCTTCAAAACCCTCATGATGATTCATAGCGCATCGGATCCCCTCCTGTGCCGAGCCTTCCCCACCACCCTCCGGGGTCCGGCTCGGGAATGGTTCTCCAAGCTCACCCCCAGCTCCATTTATTTCTTCGACCAATTGGAGGGCAATTTCCATGCCCACTTTGTGACTAGCCGAAAGGCCGAAAGGACAAGTGCGTCCCAACTTAGCCTCCTGCAGAAGGAAGGGGAGTCGCACCGGGTATTCATTCGAAGGTTCACCGCTGATGCGAGGTCAGTCTCCTCCCTCGACCCCGGGGGTTGCCTCGGCAGCATTCCGGCACAACGTCCGGCATGGTCAGCTGAAGGCCTCCCTGGCGAAGAAGCCCCCGGTAGATTTTCCCGACCTCCTCAATCGGGTAGAGAAGTACATCCGGGCCAAGGAGGCCCTGAATCCAGAGGACTCGAAAGAAATTCCTGGGAAGGGAAAATGCAAGGCTGACGAGGTCGAGCCAGCGAAGAAAGTCCCAAGAGACGGGGGCGCCATGAAAAGGGTTCCTCCGGTCCCTCGCTTCGAGAGATACACTCCGCTGACACAAAACATGTCAACCATTCTCTTAGCGATCGAAGACAGGGACCTCGTGCAATTCTCCCCCTGACCAAACAACAACAACAACAACAAGAGGGATCAGCGGTTCTACTATCGCTTCCACCGGGACAACGGGCACGACACGGATCATTGCCATGCCCTGAAGGACGAGGTTGAAGCCCTTATCCAACGAGGGTACCTCCGGGAGTTCAGAACGGAAAATGCTCGGGACCAGAGGGATACGAGGAACAAGAGGGCTTCCCCTCCTCCTCGAGCACCCAGACAGCAACCTGAGCAGGATCAGGAGCCCGAAGAACACGATGGTTAGGCCATCTTACATTGCGTCCACAGAGGGCCAATGGGAGGGTAGTCCAACACTTCCCACAAGGCGTTCGTCCGGGATGTCAACACCGTCCAGGGCCCCCTCTCCCCCCAGGTCCAGCAACTCCCTGTCTCCTTCTCAAGGGAAGACCTGGAGGGAGTTCGGCTCCCGCACTGTGATGCACTCGTTGTCAGCCTCAGCATGGCGAACTTTGAGGTCCAGCGCATCCTCGTTGACAACGGAAGCTCGGTAAACATCCTCTTCCTAGAAGCCTTCGAGAACTTGAAGCTCTCCCGAGATAAGTTAAAGCTAGTCGGATACACATTGCATGGATTCTCCGACGTTCCGGTGGCAATAGAGGGGATCGTCACTTTAGACGTCACAGCTGGTATGACCCCACACCGAAGGACCGAGTCAATGGACTTCATGGTTGTGAACATCAAGGCAGCTTACAAAGCCATTCTCGGCTGTGCCGGGCTCTGCTCCCTCCAGGCGGTTCCCTCGGCCTACCACCAGAAGATGAAGTTCCCTACCAACACTGGTGTCAGAATTGTCCGAGGAAACCAAGAAGCAGCACAATCGTGCTACATGACGGCGATCAGGGGCAGGGTATTTCCCTTCGATGCCGTCGAGCTATAGTCCAAGAGAACCCAGTCGAAACTAGAATCGGCAGACAAACTAGAAGATGTCTTGTTCGAGGCAAGGGACGCGTCAAGGTGTTTCCGAGCGAGCTGCTCGCTCGCTCCAAACCTCAAATCTGCCCTGATCAGCTGCATTCGCCGCAATGTTGACCTCTTTGCCTAGAAGCCCTCTGACATGCCCGGTATCTCCGAGGATCTCATCATGCACAAGCTCAGCGTGATCCCAGGTTCGAAGCCGGTCGTCCAGAAGCGACGTAAGTTTGCCCTGGAGCGACAGCAGGCGGTAAATTCGAAAGTGGACAAACTCTTATCTGGTTGTTTCATACAAGAGGTCAGCTACCTTGAGTGGCTGGCAAACGTCGTAATGGTCAAAAAGGCGAGCAGGAGCTGGAGGATCTGTATAGACTTTACGGACCTCAACAAGGCATGCCCCAAAGATCTGGTCCCTCTCCCCAGCATCGACGCCCTTATCGACGCCACATCAGGCCACGAACTCCTCTCTTTCATGGACAACTTCTCGAGCTATAACCAGATCCAGATGTTCCCTTCCGATATAGCCAAGACGTCCTTTGTTACAGACCAAGGGCTTTATTGTTACCGGGTTATGCCCTTTGGGCTGAAGAACGCCGGTGCTACTTATCAGCGGCTCGTTAACCGAGTCTTCAAGAATCAAATTGGGCATAATATGGAGTTGTATGTCGACGACATGCTCGTCAAAAGCAAGCAGGGAAGATCACATCGCCGACCAGGAGGAGGCCTTTGGGGTCCTTTGGACCCACAACATGAGACTCAACCTGGCGAAGTGTGCGTTCGACGTCTCCTCAGAAAAATTCTACGGGTTCATCGTCAGCCATCGCGGCATCGAGGCGAACCCCAAAAAAATCCAAGCCATAATAGACATGGCCCCTCTCAGGAACGTAAAGGAAGTCTAGAGGCTAACGGGAAGACTGGCGGCCATCAGCCGTTTCCTCTCTAAGTTCAGAGAGAAGTCCCTCCCATTCTTCAAGGCACTGCACGGAACCGGAGGTTTCGAGTGGGGTACTCAGCAGCAAGAGGCATTTGCCCAATTGAAGGAGTACCTCGCCAACCCCCCTCTCCTCAGCAAGCCCGAACCAGGTGAGCCCCTCTGGCTTTACCTTTCGGCTTCGAAGAACGTGCTCAGCGCCGTCCTCGTTCGTGAAGAGGAAGGAGTCCAAAAGCCTCCGTACTATGTAAGCAAGGTTCTACTCGATGCCAAAACCAGATATTCCAGAATGGAGAAGATAGCATACGCCTTGGTCATGGCCGCGCAGAAGCTCTGTCCAAATTTTTAGGCACATTCAATTCAGGTGCTCAGAGATCAACCTTCTGAAAGCCATGCTCTATAAGCCCGAGAGCTCGGGATGACTAGTCAAATGGTCGATCGAGCTCAGTCAGTACGACATCGGCTATCAGCCGAGGACGGCCATCAAAGGGCAAGCCCTCACCGAGTTTATCACAGAATGTACCATCTCCGAGCAACCCCCAAGCAAGGAAGCCGACCAGACGTGGGAAGTTTACGTCGATGGCTCCTCTTGCGAAGCAGGTAGCGGTGCAGGCATTATTCTGCAGGGTCCAGATGGATTCCTCCTTCAATACTGCCTTCGTCTCAACTTTTCGGCCTCTAACAAAGAGGCTAAGTACTAAGCCATGATTGCTGGGCTCACCCTGGCTCATCAGGCTGGCGCCAAACAGATCAGGGCCTTTAGCGACTCTCAGCTTGTGGTCAACCAGATCACCGGAGAGTACGAGGCCCGTGACGATCGGATGATCAGGTACTAGGCTGTGGTCCATTGGCTATTAACGTCCTTTGACGAGTCGACCATCTTAAGGATCCCCCGGGAGCAGAACGCCCAGGCCGATGCTCTGTCAAAGCTGGCTTCCTCATCCTTTGAAGGTCTCGACTGCACCGTCCTGATCGAAGTTCTCCTCAAACCGAGTACAGATTTCCCCGAGACACTCTACGTTGAAGACGGAGCTCCTCTCGACGACTGGACCACTCTTATTAAGAAATTTCTAATCAAGAGAGAGCTCCCCGAAGACCGGGCTGAAGCGAGGCGGGTCAGGGTCCGTTCAGAAAGGTTTGCTGTGATCGAAACAACCCTCTTTAAATGGTCCTACACTACAATGGATGGCAGACCCTACCTCCGTTGCCTGACCCCTGAAGCAAAGTACGCCCTCAAGGAGCCACACGAGGGGATAAGCGGATGCCATAAGCCGCTCACTAGCGCGAATGGCTTTGAATCACGGGTGCTACTGGCCCACTATGCTGCAAGACGCCCTCGCCCTACTGAAGAAGTGTGGTCCCTGTCAACGATTCTCCTCCATGAAGAGGGCTCCGCAAGCAAATCTCCGTTCCATGGCCAGTCTGACCCCCTTTGCAATGTGGGGGATGGATCTGGTAGGCCCATTTCCGAAGGCAACGGGCCAAAGAAAGTTTCTCATAGTGGCCATCGACTACTTCACGAAGTAGATCGAAGCCGAGCCTTTAGCAACGATTACCGAGAAGCAGACCCAACAGTTTTTCTAGAAACACATCGTCTGTCAGTTCGGGATCCCACAAGTGCTCATCACAGACAATGGAACTCAATTTGCAGATAAGCATTTTCGCAAGTTCTGCGAAGATCTCGGGATCCAGTAGCGCTTCTCCTCAGTATGCCACCCCCAGACCAACGGTCAGGCCGAGAACACGAACCGCCAAATCCTCGACGGCCTCAAGAAGCGACTCGATAACTTTTCTATGGGGTTATGGGTCAATGAGCTACCAAGCATTCTCTGGACCCACTGGACGACAAAGAGAATCCCCACGGAAGAGTCGCCATTCAATCTGATGTATGGTGCGGAGGCCGTCATCCCCCTGAAAAACGAGATCCCCTTACCCCGGATAATGGCCTTCGATGAAGCAAGCAACTCTGAACAGCTGCGAGCCAACCTGGACCTCATAAACGAGGTCAGGAAGAAGTTCGCCATTAGAAGGAGCATCTACCAATAGAGGATCGAAAGGTTCTATAACAAAAAGGTGCATCCCACCATCATCAAGCTCGGAGACCTCGTCCTCCGGAAGCTAGCAGTGTCCGATCCCGGCCAAAAGAGAAAACTGGCCCCAAACTGGGATGTACCGCCTAACCAACTCAGAAGGCAAGGCTGTCAAGAGGCCCTGGAATGCGGAACACCTCATTAAGTTTCTAGGAGGAGAGGGTTAGCCTCTACCCTATGTAAATTATGAAGAATGTAATCGGCACGCCGTGCCTTGTTTTGTGTAAAATTCAAATATGTTGTAAATATGCCAGCTTTCTTAAAACAAGTTTATGGCTTCATATTGATTATCATTAAAAACATGCCTCAGGCTCGGTGCTCGAATAGAATTGCGAGTCAGAAAAGCTTTCCTTACAGGCTTACGGCTCGACACTCGGATAGCATCGCGAGCCAGAAAAGCTTTCCTTACAGGCTTACGGCTTGGCACTCGGATAGCATCGCGAGCCAGTAATGCTTCCCTTACAGGCTTACGGCTCGGTGCTCGAATAGAATCGCGAGCCAGAAAAGCTTTCCTTACAGGCGTACGGCTCGGCACTCGGATAGCATCACGAGCCAGAAAAGCTTTCCTTACATGCTTACGGCTCGGCGCTCGGATAGCATCGCGAGCTAGTAACGCTTCCCTTACAGGCTTATGGCTCGGTACTCGGATAGAATCCCGAGCCAAAAAACTTCCCTTACAGGCTTACGGCTCGGCGCTCGGATAGCATCGCGAGGCAGTAAAGCTTCCCTTACAAGCTTACGGCTCCGCGCTCGGATAGCATCGCGAGCCAGAAAAGCTTCCCTTACAGGCTTACGGCTCGGCGCTCAGATAGCATCGTGAGACATAAAGCTTCCCTTACTTATGGCTCGGCGCACGGATAGCATCGCGAGCCAGAAAAGCTTCCTTTACCTGCTTTCGGCTACACCCGTGCCGTCTTCCTGAGAACAAATGCGGGGGCTCGCCGTCGACCTCGAGCAAGGCCAAGGCTTTCTTCAAAACACCTCGACCATTACGCTCGGCGATGACCTTCAGCCATGCCCATGACTGGTTTTCTCCCCGGTGTGGGGGCTTGGCATCTGTCCCCAGCATGGTTTGGGCTTCTTCATGCCCTTCAACCAATGCGTGAGGCAACAACCGCTAGCTACACCCGTACCGTCTTCCTGAGAACAAGTGCGGGGGCCCACCGTCAACCTCGAGCAAGGCCAAGGCTTTCTTCAAAGCACCTCGACCATTATGCTCGGCGATGACCTTCAGCTATGCACATAACTAGCTTTCTCTCCGGTGTGGGGGCTCGGTACCTGTCCCTAGCATGGTTTGGGCTTCTTCACGCCCTTCAACCAATGCGCGAGGCGACAATCGCCAGCTACACCCGTACCATCTTCCTAAGAACAAGTGCGGGGGCTCGCCGTCGACAACGAGCAAGGCCAAGACTTTCTTCAAAGCACCTCGACCATTATGCTCGACGACGATCTTCAGTTATGCCCATAACTGGCTTTCTCTCCAGTATGGGGGCTCGGTACCTGTCCTTAGCATGGCTTGGGCTTCTTCACTCCCTTCAACCAATGCGCGAGGCAACAACCGCCAGCTACACCCGTGTCGTCTTCCTGAGAACAAGTGCGGGGGCTCGCCATCGACCTCGAGCAAGGCCGAGGCTTTCTTCAAAGCACCTCAACCATTACGCTCGGCGACGATCTTTAGCTATGCCCATAACTGGCTTTCTCCCCAGTGTGGGGGCTCGGCACCTGTCCCTAGCATGGTTTAGGCCTCTTCACGCCCTTCAACCAATGCGCGAGGCGACAACCACCAGCTACACCCGTGCCGTCTTCCTGAGAACAAGTGCGAGGGCTCGCCATCAACCTCGAGCAAGGCAGAGTCTTTCTTCAAAGCACCTCGACCATTATGCTCGGCGATGACCTTCAGCTAAGCCCATAACTGGCTTTCTCTCCGGTGTGGGGGCTCGGCACCTGTTCCTAGCATGGTTTGGGCTTCTTCACGCCCTTCAACCAATGCGCGAGGCGACAACCGCCAGCTACACCCGTACCGTCTTCTTGAGAACAAGTGCGGGGGCTCGCCGTCGACCTCGAGCAAGGCCGAGGCTTTTTTCAAAGCACCTCGACCATCACGCTTAGCGATGACCTTCAGCTACGCCCATAACTGGCTTTCTCCCCGGTGTGGGGGCTCGGTACCTGTCCTAGCATGGTTTGGGCTTCTTCACGCCCTTCAACCAATGCACGAGGCGACAACCGCCAGCTACACCCGTGCCGTCTTCCTGAGAACAAGTGCGGGGGCTTGCCGTCGACCTCGAGCAAGGCCAAGGCTTTCTTCAAAGCACCTCGACCATTATGCTCGGCGACGACCTTCAGCCATGCCTATAACTGGCTTTCTCCCCGGTGTGGGGCTCGACACCTGTCCCTAGCATGGTTTGGACATCTTCATGCCCATCAACCAATGCGCGAGGCGACAACCGCTAGCTACACCCATGCCATCTTCCTGAGAACAATTGCAGGGGCTCGCCGTCGACCTCGAGCAAGGACGAGGCTTTCTTCAAAGCACCTCGACCATTATGCTCGGCGGCGACCTTCAGCTACACCCGTTACTGGCTTTCTCCCCGATGCGGGGGCTCAGCATCTGTCCCTAGCACGGTTTTGGCTTCCTCAAGCCCATCAACCTTTGTACAAGGCAGCCACCACCAGCCACACCCATACCGTCTTCCTAAGAACAATTCTGGGTACACGCCGTCAACCCCGAGCAAGGCCACAGCTTTCTTCAGAGCCATGACCAATATGCTCAGGGACGACCGTCCACCACGGCTACTTCAGCAAAATTTTCATTAAGGTTTAGAGCGTTCGCCTTCGGCAGACGCCCCGAGCCTCAAGTCGATTGGTCGACCCTCCTCTCGCCAGCGAATAACTCGGGGTTTGCAGCTTTCACGAACCAAAACCCCGAATTGTTCGAGGACGGCAAGGGAGCCACTGACCCTCGGCTCTCTCCGATCCTCCGAATTAATTGGTCGGCCCACCACTCACCAACGAGCAACTCGGGGTCTTACGGCCCTCAAGGCCAAAACCCCAAATTGTTCGAGGGTGATTGGTGTGCCTCCTACCCGGAACCCTCGAAAAAGTTTTAATTTTGGTGGCGCCCACCTTCGGCAGGCACCCAAGCCAAGTGGCGGATTAGCCACTCTCACTTCTTGACAACCAACAAGGGGGAGTGGGGGTAATATAGCCCCCTGAGACGCGCGGTTATTGCGTCTGGGAAACCCAAATGGTGGAAGGCAAAATGTTGCCATTAATACTCATTGGGAGGCGAAACGTCGCCATTAATGACTAGCAAAAGGCCAAACACCACTACGTGTGCGCCCGCTGCACCAGGTCACCTCGGCGGCGACCTCCTGCATGCCGAGCTCGGCAACAATCCTCACCCAATAAGACTATTAAGGTTCAGAAAATCAAATGCTTTTATTATTACTCATCACACGCCAGTAACGGGGCTTCCAATACAATAGACAGCTTACAACTCACTCACACTCGGCTTAAAACTCGAATTCGGCGCTTCGTTCGGGGTCCCTCTCACGCTCGGCCGAACCAACTCGGGAAGTCAACCCTACAACCGAGCTTTCCGCATCATCAGGCTGGGCACCCCCCCAATAAAAAGATCGGGGACGGCCCCAGTACCGAATTGCTCGCCTTCTCGACCAAACTAGCGCCTAACACCAGCTTCAGCCTGCGGATCTCCAACTCCTTCTCAACAACGGCCTTGCGAAGAAAAGACTCCGAAGCCAACCGCCCACTCAAGGCATCCGAGAGGGATCAGTTCGTCTCGATTACCCACTAGTCCCGATCGTCTATGGCTTTCTTCAGACGAGCGATCTCCAGACCGAGCTCCCTAGACTTGTTCATATAATAATTCACGGCGGCCGCTCGATCCCGAGCCTATTTTTGCTGACGGGCCAGAGACGCCTCCATGACCTCCTTCCCCGCTCGAACCAGGGATTCCTCGGTGGAAACAGAATCGGCACCCAAGACCTCGTGCGTCTACTAAAAAGACGAGAGAAAATAACCAGTCACGAAGGAGACTACAAATTATGCAAGTTACGAAGCCTCGGCCAAAAAAGCTATCTTCATTACTTTCAAAAAATTAAGCTACAAAATTGTGGTGGCCAGTCCGCTCGAGGCATATACAAACCAAAAAGAAGAAAGAGAAGCCTAATCTATGCTTGAGGGGGGGGGAGGGGGGTGGCACCTCTTCATCGTCCTGGTCGCCCCCCATATCCTCGCCACCAGGAGTCGGCAGAAGGTCCGGTTGCCAATTAAAGTGGAGGTGGTCGACGTTCTGCTCCGGATAGATTCTCCGAAAATGCTTCTTGGCAAGATCGTAGGCCTCATCCTGCACCGTAATCAGGGTGTCCGCCGAGGTGATCTCCATCCGCTCCAAGGCCTTCTGCCCCTTGTCCGCCTCATCCTGGATCTTCTGCTCGAGGCGCTCCACATCCTTCTTGTGGTGGTCCATGAGCGAGGCCATCTGGGCCTCGTGGAAGGCTTCCAGGCTCTTCGCCTCCTTCAGGTCGTCCGTTGCCTTGTTCAGCTCGCGGAGATACTTCTCCGCATTCCTCTTCTCGACGAGGATTTCCTTCTCCAGGTACTTCTGAAAGTGCTGCCCGTGAAGCATCGCCTGTCCGAGGAAGAAAGAGTCAGAAAAATTCTAGAAGTCCATACCAAAATACAAAATCTCAAACCACTAACCGAGATCGTCGCCTGAGACCACCGCATGAAGGCCTACTCAGACGTCTGGACTGCCAACATCGTCCGATCCCACCCAGTGGTGGTGTTCCTGACGAACTCGATGGCCACGGGACCTTCGAGCAGGAAGTCCCCCTGTACAATCGACCAGTCGGGGGCAAAAGGCTGCAGCCCCTGTTGCCCCACCATCTGCTCGGCGGTGGGCTGAGTTGGGGGGAGCCTCTGCTCCGAGACATTGGTAGTCCTCTTGTTACTAGAACTATCGCCCCTTGCCTCACGGGATGCCCTCGAAGTGTGGGAGTGCTGCCTCTTGGTCCTCTTGGGGGACGGCTCCGCGACCGCCGGGGTTGGGGCCTTCCCGGACCCCGCACCCTGAGCAGCCAGCTTTTCCTGCTCTGCCTCCTTCACCTTATCCGTCCTCCTCTTTACGGCGGTAGCTAGCAAGGCATGCCTGTCATCGACCTGCTAGAACGTCATCTCTGCAAGAGTAAAAGAAGAGAAGCTAACGTTAACACGAAGGCAGAAAGATACAAAAATATAAAACAAAAACATACTAGGGTCGGCTGGGCTCAGTTCGGCCCGGACCAGGTGCATCTCCGTCACCCGAGGCCACGCTATGCTGTGCCCCCAACAATTTTCTCAACCATCTTCTGCTCCTTCTCTGACAAGTCACTCCGCTTCGGAGGCCTATGGTTCGGCCTGAAGAAATTCCAGGAGGTCGGAATCCCCCAAGGCGTCTCGCTTCGGACTACGAAATATTTCTCTTTCCAGCTTTTGATGGAATCCGGATGGCCGTGCATCACCTTTTTATGGGGCCTGGCGAGAAGTAAAATACCCCCTTCGCATCGCCGAGCAAGCTGATCCCTAAGATGGCTCGGAAGTATGTCAGCCTCGGTTTAACACCTTTCTCTTGGTACTTCAAGATAAAATAGATCAAGTACTTCCAAGAGTTGGGGCCATACTGCATCGGGCTTAACTTAGCCTAATTCAAAACCCGCTTAACGAAAGGGGTGCAGCGGCAGTCTTAGTCCCGCGACGAATGAGTCCTCAGGAAAGATACAATAACCCGAGGCAAGGGTTGTGGTTGGGAGAATGCCGGGGCTCGGAATCAAGACTTTGAACTCCCAGGGAATGAAGTAGGAAGCCCTCAAAATGTGAAGGTAGTCCGCCTTCATGACACACGGAATGCCGTCCATGCGGATCTTCACCCGACTCTCATCGCCTGGTACGAGAGGAAGAGGGTCGACATCTTTTACATCATCGGGATACATCCTGATCGACCCCGGATTTTTAAATGAGACTGGTGGAAACTCGAACCCCGGTCTAGGTGCATACTTGTCCGAAGGAGGTGGGCTATCCGGAAGGCTCAACTTTCTCTTCTTTCGTCGGGGACGAGCCTTCCTCTCAGGAGACGGCGTCGACAAAGGTGGCAAAGGTGAAAGATCACCCTCGACCTCTACTGCCCCTCCTGCTATGCCTTCGCCAGCACCAGAACCTTCCTGATCGGGCTCCCCTTCATCCTCATCATCCTCAAAAGTGCCTTGTCCCTCGGGATCCTGATCCTCCTCATCGTCCTCATCCCCCTCCTCACTCTCGACATCCTCATCCTCCTCATCATCCTCGACATCCCCCTCTTCCTTCTCCTTTCCTCCTCCTCGTCCATGGGCTCCTTCCCCGACCTTTGGGACCTCAGCGGAGACACTACAAAGACCACATCACCACCGCCGTCCGACCCGAGGTCTGACCGGACCTCCTCCTTAACCCTATATTTACTCAAGGACGAAGACGTCTCTGAATCGGCTTCCTTCGTAGAGAGGCCTGACGACCTTGTCTCGGTGCCGGACTGAGAGCGTGACATTACTAGACAGAAAAACTAACCTGAGATATATACCACGCAATCACCGGAAAAAGTCGCCGACGGCAAGTAAGACCCTGTTCTTAAAAAAATGGGAAAAATGCAAGAAGTGAAGGAAAAGAAAGTTGGGAGGGGGAGATTTATAGCGGAGAAAGAGACTCCTCGATTTTTGCAATCAGATCTGGCCATTGGATTTGAATCATCAAGATCTGACGGTCGCTAAGATCTAGAGTCGCTTCGATTCTTGCGCACATGACGTCAGCAGTTGGCACAAAAATTACCTAATGCCCCAAGTTCTTTTCCAACAAACACCTTTTTCGACAAGTCAGAAAGCTAGACGCTCAGATGACAACACGAGCAACAAACTCCTCCCTATTTTCACCTGAGGCTCGGAGCTCGGATGGCATCACGAGCCCCAGTTACCTCTTCTATTCAACAGAAGGGTCGATGCTCGGATGGCATCGCGAGCCACAAACTCCCCCTCTAGTTCACCTGAGGCTCGGAGCTCGGATGGCATTGCAAGCCCCAATTACCTCTTCTATTCAACAGATTATGTAATACCCCGTATTGGCAGTGAACAGTCGACTGATCCTGCATAGTTGGGCCGGATTGATTGGGCCAGATTTGAGAAGGATTTGAGAAATTTAGTCCCACATGGGAAGTATACAAAAACTAATTTGAGTATAAATATAATTGCCTATGATCAAAAGTCACCTAATTGGTTAACCACCTTTTGAGAGGCAGCCTGTAGTGGGCAGTTGTACTACATAGTATCTAATTTGTCTTCTAAAAAATAATAAAATTGTATGAGTATTGGGGCGGGGCGTTACAAATGGTATCAGGGCCGACTTTCGACACAGGGTGTAGTCAAGGTCAGTACGATCCGCGGTGTTCAGAGTCACTTATCTCCGGGATCAGGAAGGATCCGCGGTGTTCAGAGTGATTTATCTCTGGGGTCGAGGACTATTCTACAACGGCTAGAAAGGGCGGATCCTACACAAGATGTGTGTCCCGTACTCAGCGAGGACGCTGATTTCTAAGGTGGGGTGTATGTAATACCCCGTATTGGCAGCGAATAGTCGACTGGTCCATTAAGCAGTCGACTGATCCTACATAGTTGGGCCTGATTGATTGGGCCAGATTTGAGAAGGATTTGGGAAATTTAGTCCCACATGGGAAGTATACAAAAACTAATTTGAGTATAAATATAATTGCCTATGATCAAGAGTCACCTAATTGGTTAACCACCTTTTGAGAGGCAGCCTGTGGTGGGCAGTTGTACTACATAGTATCTAATTTGTCTTCTAAAAAATAATAAAATTGTCTGAGTATTAGGGCTGGGGCGTTACACAAGGGGAGTCGCACCGGCGCCCGGGTGTGGTGAAAAATAGGTAAGGATTCCTGCACCAATCTGAACGTGTGTGGGTAAAGAAACTAGTACAGGAAAATAAGTTGAGGTTAGCTACTTGGAATATAGGAACATTGATAGAAAAATGTATAGAACTAGTAGATACCATAATTAGAAGAATATTAATATTGATTGTTTACAAGAAACAAAGTGGGTAGGGGAGAAAGTTAAAGAGATAGGTGTTTTTAAATTATATTATACCGGTAAAATTAGAAATAGAAATGGAGTTTGAATTTTAGTAGATAAGAAATTCAAAAGAGATGTTAATAGAAAAGGGGATAGAATAATACAAATCAAGCTTGTATTAGGGAAAAACATATATATTAATATCATTATTGCTTATGCACCTTAAGTAGGATTAGATGCACAAGCTAAAAATAATTTTTGGAAAGATATGGATGAGATAATTCAAAAAGTACCCATAGGTGAGAAACTATTTATAAGAGGAGATTTCAATGGACATGTGGAAAAGATAATATGGGATATGAGAGAGTGCATGTCACGCCCCGCTTCCCAAAATATGGTGAACGTTTTATACTGACCTTGACTACACCCTTGGGTTCCATTCTCTAAAATCGTTGCTCACCAAGTCCTTCTGGTATCACTCCTTCGGTACCTATAAACTCGTGATCTAAAAATAGAGAAAATAATGTCCTTAGAACAAGTCACGAAAAACAAGTAGAGGGAAACAGAGAACAATGCAAGGGCCTATATTCAATTATGCGATAATCACTAGTTACATTTCATGATCAGTAATGATGAAAATAAACGGGATCAAGCATGCAATGTCGATTTATGGTTGTTATTCATTTTATTAACCTATCTAATGCAAGTAGTACTGTGTCTCATACCACAGGTTCGGTGCATGCAAATAAGTGAACGTTTTAGACTGTGATGATAAACTCAACATGTTGTGTACTCGGATAACACGATAACATTATAACAAAATTTCATGTTAACACGATTAACACGCGATTCTCCACCTTCCACGACAATAAACATGTAAACATGAAGGGCCCCACCGAGTACAGTCCCCAATTGTTCACTACCAAGTCAACCCTTAATACCTCGGCTTGTTAATATTTGATTTCATCCTATGTGAGCATGCAAGAAGTTGTCAAGATTGTGTCATACTAGGTGTGACTAATTCTACTCATTACATGCAAGACAAGAAGAATTTATAGCAATACAATGCAAAACATACAATCTGGACAGTAGGACGTTGCTGTACAAAAATAGGCATCACTGCTGCTACAGGAAGGAAAACCTGGATCCGTCAGAAGTTCTAGAAACTAGACTCTCTGCCGGTTCCAGTGCATATACCCAAGATATATAAAAGTCACAGCAACTGGGTTCAAATTCTCATTCTTTACAGATTTTATGTTCAGGCATAAACTTAGAGTCATCTTTACATGTACATAACAAGTCTGAATACTCATAAAAAATTCCACAAAAATTGAAGGTGATCCCTATGCATGTCTAGTCTCAGCCAAATTAATTTCACATTTAATTTTACTGTTAACATGTTCTTCTTATTAACAAATCAGGGTGATATACATATAATTGTGAATCTGAAAATCCAGACCTAGTAGTACAAAAAGTCTGATATTTAGCAGATTATATATTGGAATTCAATTCCGTCGAATGCTCTAGAAAGTATACACATGGAGCTACGATTCATGTTTACAAAGTTCATTCAAATTACTACAGTAGTAGGTCCAAAAGTTTAATGCAAAAAGAGGCAGACAGCGGGCGAGAAAGTAATTTAACATGAATTGGTAATAATTTCATCACACAAGCATGTAATATCATGGTAATTAATTAACAAAAGTTCTATTTAGTTATTAGCATGAGATTTCAACATTAACGAGATATTTTTACAATCATAGCAATTCATTCATGAAATCATATCAAATCGGGAATATCTCAATCATCAATCAAGTCTATATCATGAATCTAATTGTTTTCATGTATAACGTGCATATGCTATGTGCAATAGGGACTAGGGTTCAAGTCAAAGATAATGGCACGAAAAGAGATTTATCACTTGGTTTCGCCGATGAATCCGTAATAAACTCTTGAACAAAAACAAATACAGATATGAATTGGAATTAAGAGCTATTTGGAGGAATCAATAAACATCTTGAACACCAACAATAGAGGGGTTCAAGAAGAGACTTGCCTTTTAGACGGTTAATCCGAATATAATAGAATAATGGGATGAGAATCCCAATGGCAACACGTGAAACTCACGTACAATGCACGTACCCACAAAAGCACGTGCACACTACGTACAAAGAAATATAGCAGAAACAAAGCAACCAACAATCCAATCACAATAGCAAACAGCAATCGAGGCTACACAACAGCAAACAATGATCCTCACAGCAGCAACTGCAGGATCGACTTCGACTTCGACGGCGACTGGCGACTGCAATGAACTGGACGACGAGCAGCGATGGACTAGACGACGATGGGGTGCAAGGTAGGGTGCTGACGGTAAGGACAGCAACGGTGGTGGAAGATGAGGAGGCAAGGGTGAACGGGATGGGTTTGACAAGGCACTCTATTTCGGACGAAAAAACAGAGGAGTGAGGAGGACGGTGATGGGTTCAGTGGCTGATGGTGATGATGGGGAAGGAGAGCGGTGTGAAGCGGGGTGACGGAGATGAGGTTGGTGGGTCGATGAGGACACGAGCGATGGGTTTGGCGGGGAGCAGTGGAGCTTCGATGGGTTCTCAGGGTGGTGGAGGAAGAAGGTGATGGGCTGTTGATGGGTGATGAGGATGAGGGTAAAGACTGAGTGGAAGAAGGTGAACAGAGGCTGAGAGCTTGGGGCATCGGGTTGCGGGAAGGGACAGAGGAGAGAGAGCGGTGGGATGATGAAGAAAGGGGGTTGCACAGTAGATATATAGGGTGAGGGTTAGGGGTTAGCAAGTTCAGGGTTAGCAGTTGGGTTTCAATAGGGAAATGGTTGTAGGGTTTTGGGGTTAGAATCCAATACGAAAAATAATAAATAGGATTATAATTAGATTAATTAGGGATACCGACAAGCAAAATTTGAATAGAATGAGCAACAAAATTTTTCAGTAGAAAAATTAAATAGATTGGGAGACAAAAATTGAGTTGGAAGCAAATAATGAATTCTATTATTAAATAATCAAATTACAGAGGTTCATAAGAGACAATGAAGAATACAATAAATAATAACACCAAAAAAATACAATAACTGAAAACAGGAGTTACAAATCCTACCCACCTTACAAGAAGAATTTCGTCCTCGAAATTCATACAAGTGGCACATAGGGTAACCCTGAAAAGGAAAGAAAATAAAAGAAGCTCGAACATATGAGGGAACTTCTCCCGGATCTCCTCCTCCTACTCCCAACTGGACTCACCCGGTGAGTGAGGAATTCAAGAAACTCGAACCAATTTGATGACTCTATTCCTCAATACCTTCTCGCATCGGTCTAAGATAGAGACTGGTTGAATCTCGCAGAACAAGTCCAGCCTCACGGACAACTACGAGTACTCAATCACATGACTGTCGTCCCTGATGTACTTCCTGAACTGGGAAACATGGAATACATCGTGGACACCAGCCAGTGCCGGGGGTAGAGCAAGCTTGTAGGCCACCTTGCCTACTCGCTCCACAATATTGAACGGCCTAACAAATCTGGGACTTAGCTTGCCCCCACCACCAAAGCAGATAACGCCTCTCCATGGTGACACTTTAATGAACACATGGTCCCCCATTTCGAACTCTAAAGGCCTTCGATTAATATCTACCCACTTCCTCTGCCTATCTTGGGTAGCCTGTAAATGCTTCCTGATCTGAGACACGACATCAAATGTCTTCGTGATCAACTCAGGCCCCAAAATTTTCCTCTCACCGATGTCATCCCAACAGACCGGAGATCTACACTTGTGATCATACAAAGCCTCAAATGGTGCTGCCTTGAGACTCTCTTGATAAATGTTGTTGTATGAGAACTCAGCCAAGTGCAGATGATCTTCCCACTAACCTCCAAACTGAAGAACCCAAGATCTCATCATGTCTTCTAGGGTCTGAATCGTCCTTTTTTGACTGCCTATCTGTCTGTGGATGGAACGCTGTACCGTAGCTCACTTAGTACTCAAGCTCTTCTGTAGACTCTCCCAAAACTAAGACCTGAATCTTGTATCTCTATCTGATACGATGCTAACAGGAACTCCATGTAGTCTCACAACCTCTTGATTGTACTTCTCAGCCAAACCCTCAGTGGAATGACCCACTCGGAAGGGAATGAAATGGGCACACTTCGTCAACCGGTCCACTATCACCCAAATAGCATTATGACCCTTAGGACTTCTCGGCAAAGCTGTCACAAAATCTATAGTGATGTTCTCTCATTTACACTCTGGAATTGAAAGAGGTTGCAACCGTCCCGCGGTCCTCTGATGCTCTGCCTTCACTTGTTAGCAAATCAAACACTGCGACATAAATCTTGCCACAACCATCTTCATACCATGCCACCAAAAATGTTGCTTCAGATCCCTGTACATCTTATTACCTTCTGAATGAATAGAACAGGGAGACCGATGAACTTCTTCAAGTAGCCTTTGCCTGAATTCTCCTCTAGGTACACACAACCAGAACCAAAACAAAGAGACCCATCTGAATGAATGATCAAGTTAGTTCTCAAGCCTGCTTTCACTTCACTTCGGAACTTCTGCAACTGCTGATCGCCCGCTTGGGCTTCCTTGATTTGCTCTACCAAAGAATACTGCAACTGTAACATCATGACCTGTCGTTCTGTTCCAGGAAGAATAACATCCAACTCCGGCCTTCTCATATACTCCACTACTTCCTTCTGCTTGGTAAGGAACATGGCAGCAGGTTTTCTACTCAAAGCATCAGGTACCATGTTCACTTTGCCCGTGTAATACTGCAAATTGATGTCATAATCTATCATCAGTTCCAACCATCTTCTTTGCCTCATATTCAACTCCTTCTGCTTGAACACATACTTGAGGCTCTTGTGATCTGTGAAAATCTCCACTTTATCCCCAAGCAGATAATGCCTCCATAACTTCAAAGCAAAAAATCATGGTTGTAAGCTCCAGATCATGCGTGGGATAGTTCTTCTCATGGGGCCTCCACTGCCTGGATGCATAGGTGACAACTCGGCCTCGCTGCATCAGCACTACTCCCAGACCTCTACCCGAAGCGTCACAGTGGATCACAAAACCGCCCGAACTGTCCGGTATAGTCAGTACAGGCGCTGACGTCAACCTACGGTTCAACTCCATAAAAGCTTCATTACAAGCCTCATCCCAAACAAAATTCTGCTCCTTCGTCAAACTGGTCAAGGTCCAGCTATCTTCGAGAAATCCTGAACAAACTTTCAATAATACCCTGCCAATCCAAGAAATCTTCGCACTTCAAATGTTGACTTCAAAACCGACCAATCCTTGACTGCAAAGATCTTCGACAGATCCACAGAAACACCATCACCGAAAATAATATGACCCAGAAAAGCAACCTGATACAGCCAAAACTCACACTTACTAAGCTTCCCATACAGCCGGTTCTACCTCAAAGTCTGCAAGACAACCCTCAAATGCTCTGCATGATCTTCCTGGTTCCGAGAATACATCAAGATGTCGTCAATGAAAACCACAACAAACTGATCCAAAAATGGCGAGAACACCCTGTTCATCAAACTCATGAATACAGCTAGTGAATTGGTAACTCTAAAGGGCATCACCAAGAACTCATAATGCCCATACCTTGTCCGGAACGTCGTCTTCTGAATATCCTCTAACTTTACCTTCACTTGATGATAACCGGAACGGAGATCCAACTTCGAGAAAACAGAAGCACCTCCCAGTTGGTCAAACAAATCATCAATCCTCGGCAATGGGTACTGATTCTTCACAGCGACATTGTTCAACTCTCGACAGTCCATGCAGAGTCGGCGACTGCCATCCTTCTTGTTGACGAACAAAACTGGGGCACCCCAAGGCGAAATACTCGGCCTGATAAAATCCCTTATCCAACAACTCCTGAACTTGCACCTTCAGTTCTGCCAATTCAACCGGTGTCATGTGGTACAGACTCTTCGAGATAGTCGTCGTACCCGGTTGAACATCAATGCCGAACTCCACTTCTCGGTCTAGGTGGTAATCCAGGCAATTCCTCCAGAAAGACATCAAGGAAGTCCTGCACAACCAAGGGTGCAACATCCCTATCAGAGCACAACAACTCAAGTGTACCAGCTTTAGGATCCGACGAGCTCTTGACATGCCCAAGCGGTGTCTCACCCTGCATGAAACTCGAACTCTAGTTGCCCAGAAGGCCTGAAAGTCACCTTCTTCTCTCAATAATCAATCACGACAAGAGAAACACCCAACCAGTCCATCCTCATAATAACATCAAAGCCAGAATTGGGGATCACAATCAGATCAGCCACGAATTCCACACCACCTATCAGCAAAGGGCTTTGCTTGCATACCCTAGAACAGACAATGACACCTCTACATGTGGCGATGTCCCAAGTTGCGAGCATAGTGTCGCTTGCCAAACGATGCTGATCAATAAAGCGGGGGGAGACAAAGGAGTGGGTAGCACCAGAGTCAAACAGAACATGAGCAGGAAGAGAGAAAACTAAGATGACACCTAAAAGATGATCAAAGAATGTGAATGAGATGCAAGCAGGATATATGCATGAATAATTATACAAAAAGAATAAATAACATGTAGAGGTAGAAAGAATGGATGACATCGGAATCAAAAGAATGTAGGTACAAAAGGGATGAAATTATACCCAATAAGGAATCAATCAATGGAAGTGATAAAAGACAATAAGAAATGAAGGAACTGAATATGAAGGGACCAAAAAGGATAAAAAAGATTAGTACCCAGATTATGTGGGTTATTACATGTTCATGTGATCAACGTGGTGAGTACTTCATTGAGTTAGCCTGGCTAGAGCCAAAACCTGACTAACATATTAGCCAAACATGACTAACACATTAGCAGAACCTGGGCTCAAATACCACTAAAAACTATCATGTCCTGCTTCCCAAAATACGGGAATACGAGTACGTAACGAAGGCCCAGCGATTGATGTAAACACCATCCATAAGCTGTACCAGTCTAACTCAATAATATGAATAACAATCACAACCAAGCAAGAGAATATAATCACATAAACGAAGAACAACTTCAATAATAAGTGAAATAATTCAAAACATAATATCCAACATCTAGGATAAAACAAACTCAGGGTCATAAAAGCCCAAAATAAAGTACAATATCAATAACAATGTTCAAAGGAAAAAATAGCATAAAGATAATTCAAGCAGTCAATTCTTGGGCTCCATTCTCTAAAATTATTTTTCACCAAGTTCTCTGGTATCACTCCTTCGGTACCTGTAAACTCCTGATCTAAAAATAGAGAAAATAATGTCCTTAGAGAAAGTTACGGAAAACAAGTAGTGGGAAAGAGAGAACAATAAAAAGCATGGTAAATTAAGAATGAAAGACTGAATCAAAGTCAAGAACAAAAACAAGGATTGGCAATAATTTCAAGGGTCTATATTCAATTATGCGATAATCACTAGTTACATTTCATGATCAATAATGATGAAAATAAACGGGATCAAGCATGCAATGTTGATTTAGGGTTGTTATTCATTTTATTAACCTATCTAATGCACACAGTACTGTATCCCATACCACAGGTTCGGTGCATGCAAACAAGTGAACGTTTTAGACTGTGATGGTAAACTCAACAGGTCGTGTACTCGGATAACACGATAACATGATAACATGATAACATGATAATAAGATTTCATGATAACACAATTAACATGGGATTCTTCACCTTCCACGAAAATAAACATGTAAACACGAAGGGCCCCACTGAGTACAGTCCCTGATTGTTCACTACCAAGTCAACCCTTAATACCCCGGCTTGTTAATATTTTATTTCATCCTATGTGAGCATGCAAGAAGTTTTCAAGGTTGTGTCATGCTAGGTGTGACTAATTCTACTCATTACATGCAAGACAAGAAGAATTTATAGCAATTCAATGCAAAACATACAATTTAGACAGTAGGATGTTGCTGTACAAAAATAGGCATCCCTGCTGCTACAAGAAGGAAAATCTGGAAGGAATATCAAACACAATAGTACAAAATAGTAGTAGTAAAAATGATTTGTAAAAGTAGAGAGGAAAATGGAATGAAATACATGCATAAGCACAATGCAAATGTGAATGAGAAAATAAATATGCAGTGTAGCAAATTTACATAATAAATATATCATAAAAATATACAATAACGTAGGAATTAAACAAGCAACATGTCGTTGAAGATCCACCGATGCCGATCAACGAACCAAGCATGAAGAAAAGAATGGATAGCACCGGAATTTAAGGAGAACAAGATAGGGGAGAAACAATTAGTATGATACACAATATGAATCAACAAACGAAGATGAATGTAAGGCACAGAAAGAAATGAATGACACACGAGCTGAAATAGGAAGGGATCAACGAGACAAGCAGAAATAAGAGATTGCTTGCACCGGAATCAAAAGAATACGGGTACAGAAAGAATAAATTTATACCTAATTTTGAATCAACAAATCAGGACGACTATAAGAGATAGAAGGAAACAAGGAATCAAAGCATTGAATATGAAGGGATCAAAATGAATGGGATAAGACTAGTGTCTTGATCAAGTTGATTATCAAATTGTTCATGTGATTGCATGGCCTGTTTAATGTTGAGTTAATCCTAACTGAGTCAAGCATGTCTAATGTATTAGTCGAACTAACTCATTAGCCACACCTGAGCTCTGATACCACTAAAAATCTTGTCACGTCCCGCTTCCCAAAAACACAGAATACAAGCGTGTGACAAAGCCCAGTGAATGATTTTCATCATTCATGAGCTGTAAGATCGACTCAGCACCATTATAAGAATATAACAAAATGTACACAACCACGCATGCATGAATAATTTATTAATCAACAGAAAACAATTAAAACAAAATAATAATATCCCAAATAGTTTTCAAGTCTGGATCAAAAGATAAAACTCAGAACTATAAGCCTGTTACATGGTTCAAGTAGCAACAATTAAAAATAACTCAAATACAAAAAAATAATTAAAGCAGTTATCCCAAACGAAGCCTAGAACGTTTGCTCACCAATTCCAGCAGGCAACTCGTCTCCAAAGTCTGTATATATAAATATAAAAAGGAAAAAAAAATAGTGAAAACAAGACAAACGCCCTTAGTGCAAGTTAGGGCCGCAAATAGTACAAGTAAGGGTATGAAAACTAGTGCAAGAAATATGGGACAAGATTTGGAATCAAGAATGTATGACATAATATAATAGGGATGCAACAAGTAGTGGGATTCAAGAACTAGCTAGCAAGAAAGATAACTCGAGTAACAAGATTGGATAACAAATACTAGTAGTAGAACAAGTGGCTAGTGAACATGTAATGGTATCAAGCATCAAGTAACAAGTATCATGTACAAGTGTCGAGTAATAAGTAACAAGTCTCATGTGTCAAGTTGTCAAGTACAAGTATCAAGTAGCAAGTGTCAAGTATTATGCTCAAGTATCAAGTCTCATATATCATGTAATCAAGTATCAAGTAAGCATGTATCATGTTCAAGTCTTGTAGTTATTACTATCTAGGTAGCACTTCATGTGCCATCCTTTTATCACATGGTTGCTACAGTCAATACAATTTTGTTTAGGCCTGGTGGTGGATTTTATGGGGCGGTGTACTTAGGTCATATAGGAAATACGAGCATGTGATCAAACCATAGGCATTAGAGGTGGCTCCCGTCAACCCTTGACGTGGCACTTAGTTCCATCTGATTGTAAATACATATCATGTAATCATATAATGGGCACTAGAGGTAACCCTCGCAGGCACTAGAGGTGGTCTCCGTCAACCATGACGTGGCACTTAGTTCTACATGGCACTTAGTTCCATTTAACGTAAAATCATGAAAAACATGGGCCCCTTTCGAGTATACTTACCTATATTGTCCACTACTATGGTCTTTCCCTTAAACTCTGGCTTGTTATTTATTATTATTATTAACCAAGCATGAAAGTGTGCGAAACAGGTCAAGTAAACATGATCAAGAACATGGAATAAGTTTAAGATAATTAGAATGCATATTCGAGGGTTAACACAATTTAAAATTATCAAGAACTACGAGAATACCAATTCTGGACAGCATGACGTTACTGCACCAAAACTGCGATTCCCGTTGCTACAAGATAGCAAATGTGGATCCGTCAGAAGGTATAGAAACTAGACTCTGGTCCTGTTCTAATGCATATAATTAAGGTACCTAAAGGTTGTGGTACCATGTGTCAAAACAGCAAACTATACAGTATTTGTGTTCAGCCAGAATTTATAAAACTGAGTTTATACATATGAAATAGGGTTGAAACATCATTAATTAATTCTAAGAAAATTTGGAAATGTCCTCTAGGGTGTCCAGTATCATTATGCAAAATTTCAAGTCATTTACTTACTGGTAGTATAGTTAAAATAATTGTAAACCAAAGAGGTGCAGCAGTTTTTATGAATCTGTGATTACCGACACAGCAGCAGTAAAACTGCGGTATCTCTTAAACCGTAACCCTAAATTTAAAAATTCTGTATGTTATTGACAACTAGAAACTTAGGACTATATTGCATATTTAGGACTCAAGTTCAGATTTTGATTTTATCGGGATCGAAATTGCAAGCCAAGACAAAACAGAAACCAAATAAAACAATTTTTGTATGAAATGAATCAAAATTATACTAGTTGCGAACAAGTGTATCAACGAAGGGTTGTGACTCTTCAATCATGTGATAGAATAGGCAAAATATGAGATCATCAACGATAAACAAGAGGAGTCACACTCACAATCTACTAGCAGTATTTTCAAGGAAAGGCTTGTAGTAGAAAATAAAATATACAAGAAGATACTTGCCTTAGGGTGTAAATGATGAATCTGACGAAAGAATAACAGGAACGGATCCCGGGGCACGAATTCAAACACAACAAATGGATCATGAACCAATCACGAACACACGAACTCTAACGAACGGATCACGATGACGATCAAGATCAAGATCAGGATGATTAAACAACGATCAGGCGGATCGGCACGGATGAGATCAAAGTCAAGATCAAGATCAAGATCAACAAGATCGGACGGTCAATATCAAGGTGATGATGAAGTTAATGGTGATCGCGATCGAACGGCCAAGATCAACCTGATGGTGACGATCAAGATGATGATGATCAAAGTAGATCCGATGGCCATGAATCAATCAATCAAGATCAAAATCAAGAGATCATGATCACAATCAAACGGATGGCCCACAATCGAAGACGAGATCATGATGATCAGGATGATCACGGCGATCGACGGCTCACAATTAAAGGATCAAAACCAAGCATCAAAACAGAGCATGGGGGAGGGGTAGTTGCTCTGCGACTGATGGCTCGACGGCGGCACAGGGGCGGCACGACGGCGAGACGGCAAAACAGTGGCGGGTGCAGGGCGCACGGCGCGGTGGTGGCCGCAGGTGGCTGCAACGGAGGGGAGACAAGGCACTGTAGGCGGGGTCAGCACAACGTCGGGGTGTCGGAGGGTGGCAACTGGCGACTAGTGCTGTTGTGCTTCCTTCGTGCGGCACGACAGGGAGGTCACGATAGGCTGGCGGGACTCGCTGGTTGGCGAGCGCTGTTGTCGCCAAGGGGAGAAGAAGAGACGGGGGATGGGTAAACACAGGGGAGAGCGGCTGACGGGGTGCAGGGGTGATCCGGAGAGGGGATAAGAAGGATGGGTGAGAGGCGGCGGGGCCACAGGGTTTCTGAGATGGTTTAATATATAGGTATAGATGATTAGGGTTTTAAGGTGAGCTGATGGGTTGGGTAATATAGGGTTAACAGGGTATACTAGAACGGGTTTGAAACGGGTGTGGGCAAAACGGGTTATTGGGTTGGGAGTATAATAACGGGTCTGGGTAAAGTAATGGGTAATTGGGTTTGGAATAAATGGGTTTTGGTTATATAGGTTAATGGATAATGGGTAATTGGGTTTTGGGTTATAAAAATCAATAAAAAAAATAGATTAACTAATAAAAATATAAGTTATAATAAAATGTAATGTGCATTATAACATAGAATTATTTTGGAATGACTACAATTGCGATTTACAAATAGAAAAGAGTTTTAAACAAGCAACCGAAGGTAATAATAGTAATAACAATACTAATAATGATAATAAAAAATAATAGTAAAATAGATATAATAATAATAATAATAATAATAATAATATATGTCAAAATGCAAAATTCGGTTTTAACTGATTATTAAAATAACCCAAACAATATATAATATAAGAAGTAGATCAAATTGAAATGGAAATTGGGGTTAAAATATACCATTATTCGAAATAAATAAAATTTCGATTAGATAATATTTTAATATAAAATCCAAAACGAATTTAACACAAGTTAAATTATAATCAATCGAAATATAGAAAATATTCAGAAAATATTTATTTACAAAAACAGGAGTTACAAAAACAAACATCCCCGCTGCTACAGAAAGGAAAATCTGGATCCGTAGAAGTTCTAGGAACTAGACTCTCTGCCAATTCCAGTGCATATACCCACGATATATAAAAGTGTTAGGTTTCAATGGTAGTCTCAGATCAAATACACAGCGAAAAAATTACAAAGAAATATCAGAACCTAGCCATGGATCCATGCGAAAACCATAAGTCGTGTTTAGGAGTTATACCATAAAGATGGATCTGCTGTCTCCACAGTATGCCGATCACAGCACTACAATATTGCGGTGCCTCTATGGTATCCACATGAACAGATCAAATCAAGCTTTCCCTCACGCCGCGGTGCTAGCTACATGATGGGATGTTCCTCACGATCTCTCTCTCACAATTTCTATGATGGCTAGGGTTTTCTCATGTATATCTTTTCGACAGATACGTATCATATATACAGCGGCAAAAATCAACCGTAAGAGACTTATGAGAATGTTGGACTCACAATCTGACCTGATTCAGATCTGTGTGTGGGCCTTTGATCTTTAATCAGCCCATTTAATCTAATTAAATGTCCAACCAATATTAGGAGTCCAAGTCTTACTTGGATCCCCAATTAAACTCATCTTATAAATTTAAATATTAATTTCGATCCATTCTAAGTGTGTGATCCCGTAGGTTCCCGTTACGTTGACAGTAATACTAAAATTATATTCTAGTATTACTAACAGTGAGCGGTATCTAGCAGTACATCACTGCTACTCAAGTAACGGGAATGTTAGTGATTAGACATAACCTATCCGTGACCAATGTTACCATGTAGTCTAGTTCCTTTGTCCAGATATCTTAATTGACCACAAAGCATACAACGTGACTCTTGTATAGTTCAATCTTTGGTTTCTTGGTGTCCGAGTAGACTTACTAAAACAAATGAGTTCAATATCTCATATTGACTCATTTGATCATGGTCATGCATCTTGCAGTCTCACTCAATCAAGGGGCCCATAGATATCGCTCATGTTATGTAAGAGGGACAAATCCTATCTAAGTCACTCACATCCCTCCGCATGATTTGTAGTATATCCAATAGTCGACTTTATAATTTTCTTAATGCTGGCAATATTTGACGACATTAAAATATATAACTTCTCATGTAGGTAACCGTAGTGACATCAAGTCAAAGGACTATATACACCATGGTCACTGTGAGAACCGCTTATGACACGTAACGATCCATGCAATATTCTCATGGTGGGTCAGTCCAGTACATTATTACTCTAATATGTACCCATGTGAAGACTTGATATCTCATATCCATGACCCATGAGATATGGTCATCAGTCTACGCACATACTAGTCTCTATGCATTATTGGTGTCCTAAGAGCATCCACAGTCGTTTGCTATAAATGCCAATTTGCCATTTTTAGCAAACGAACGTCTACAACGGTTTCTCATTTTGCCATTTTATAGCAAAGCTTCTATTCTTGTTTCTCAAATTTGAGAAACGAAGATGAGAATTCTCAAATTATAAAGGACAGGGAATGATTCCCCGGACGGGGAATAATTCCCCGTCTCTCAAATTTTAATATATTTTATTATCATAAGACGGGGTATCTTATACCATCTGGTAAATTTTATTATTATTTTTTTTTTAAAAAAGGGTCAGACGGGATATCATATTCCGTCGTTCCCCTTTATTTTTTTTTTTAATTTTTTTTTTAAATGAACGGCCATGATTGGCCGATTAGAAAAAAAAAATCCAATTTTTGGGACGGTACATGATGTACCGGACGGGGAATGATTCCCCGTCCATGAAATCTGGGCCATAAATGGGTAGGTTTAGGTAGTTGTATAATTAGGTTTAGTTATTATTTTAATATTTAATTTATTTAATTAATATAGTTTAATAGTTAATAAGTAATTAACTATTTTAATTTAATTTTAAAAGTTGAGACGGTATATGATATACCGTCCCACACAATTTTTGGCGAACAATATAGCAAACGACCACTGCAGCGATCGATCCTATTTGCTATTACTGTAGCTGCCATTTTATAGCATATGAGAAAAACGACTGTGGATGCTCTAATTCACAATAATACTTGACTGTGGACATTTAAGAATAGTATTTTGAGTACAATCAATAGAATCTCACAATCAAGTCATGCACCTGATATCCCATGGTATTGAACCTACTATTCTAAGGACCTTATTATGTTCATTTAATCATAACAAACAACACAATAAATGAGCCTCATATATGAAATGAATATCATGATACAATGTAAACTAGTAATGTCAATACACAACTGGCCTCTAGGGCATACATAAAAAAAAGTCACAGCAACTAGGTTCAAATTCTCATTCTTTACAGATTTTATATTCAGGCAGAAACTTAGAGTCATCTTTACATGTACATAATGGGTCTGAATACTCATCAAAAAATTTTACAAAAATTCAGGGTTATTCCTATGCATGTCTAGTCTCAGCCAAATTAATTTCACATTTTAATTTTACTGTTAACATGTTCTTTTTATTAACAAATCAGGGTGATACACATATAATTGTGAATCTGAAAATCCAGACCCATCAGTACTAAAAGTCTGATATCTAGCAAATTATATATCGGGATTCAATTTCGTCGAAAGTTCTATAAAGTAGATACATGGAGCTACAATTCATGTTTACAAAGTTCATTCAAATTACTACAGCACACGGTTCGAAAGTTTAATGCAAAAATAAGCTGACAGCAGGCCACAAAATAATTTAACATGAATTGGTAATAATTTCATTACACAAGTATGCAATATCATGGTAATTAATTAACTAAAGCACTATTTAGTTATTAACATGAGATTTCAATATTAACGAGATATTTTTACAATCATGGCAATTCATTCATGAATTCATATCAAATCGAGAACATCTCAATCATCTATAAAGTCTATATCATGGATCTAATTGTTTTCATGTATAACATGCATATGCAATGTGCAATAAGGACAAGGGTTCGAGTCAAAGATAATGGCACGAAAAGAAATGTATCACTTGGTTTCGCTGATGAATCCGTGATAAACTTTTGAACAAAAACAAATACAGATATGAATTAGAATTAAGAGCTACTTGTGGGAATTAATAAACATCTTGAACACAAACAATAGAGGGGTTCAAGAAGAGACTTGCCTTTTAGACGGTTAATCCGATTATAATAGAAAATGGGATGAGAATCCCGACAGCGACATGTGCAACTCACGTACAATGCACATACCACAAAAGCACGTGCACACTACGTGCAAAGAAGCACAGCATCAACAAAGCAACCAGTGATCCAATCACAACAGAAAACAGCAATCAGGTCCACACAACAACAAACAGCAATCCTCATAGCAGCAACAGTGGGATCGACTTCGACTTCGATGGCTACTGGTGGCTGCGATGAACTGGACGGTGAGTGGCAGTGGACTGGACGTCGATGGGGTGCAAGGTGGGGTGCTAATGGCGAGGACAACAATGGTGGTAGAAGACGAGGAGGCAGGGGTGAGCGGGATGGGTTCGATAAGGCACTCTGTTTCGGAAGAAAAAAACATTGGAGGGAAGAGGACGGTGATGGGTTCGATGGCCGATGGTGATGACGGGGAGGGAGAGCGGTGTGAAGCGGGGCGATGCAGGTGAGGTTGGTGGGTCGACGAGGATGCGAGCGATGGGTTCGGTGGGTAGAAGTGGAGCTTCGATGGGTTCTCGGGGTGGTGGAGGAAGAAGGCGATGGGCTGTCGATGGGTGATGAGGATGAGGGTAATGACGGAGTGGAAGAAGGTGAATGGAGGCTGAGAGCTCGGGGCTTTGGCTTGCGGGAAGGGGCAGAAGAGAGAGAGCGGCGGGATTATGAAGAAGGGGGGGTTGCACAGTAGATATATAGGGTTAGGGTTAGGGTTAGGGGTTAGCGGATTTAGGGTTAGCAGGTTAGGTTTCAATAGGGAAATGGTTATAGAGTTTTGGGTTTAGAATCCAAAATAGGGGAAAATAATAAATAGGATTATAATTAGATTAATTGGGAATACCAACAAGCAAAATTTGAATAGAATGAGCAACAAAATTTTTCAGCAGAAAAATTAAATAGATTGGGAGACAAAAATTGAGTTGGAAGCAAATAATGAATTTTGTTATTAAATAATCAAATTATAGGGGTTCAGAAGAGAAAATGAAGAATACAATAAATAATAACACCAAGAAAAATACAATAACTGAAAACAGGGGTTACAGTGCATGGAGGACATGGTTTTGGAAATAAAAACGATGATGGAGAGGCTCTATTAGATTTTGCGGCTTTGTACGATCCTGTACTAGCAAATACTTATTTTAGGAACATGGAGAAACATTTGATAACCTTTAAAAGTGAGGAAAATAGGAATCAGATTGATTTTTTCATCACTAGAAAAGTAGATCGCTTGACATGTAAAGATTGTAAAGTTATACCGGGAGAGTGTTTAACCTCACAACATAAATTAATGGTATTGGGTGTTAAGATTGGAAAACACATATGTGCAAGGAAGGAGACTAGGAACCGAAGAATTAGGTGCTGGAACTTGAAGGAAGATAAACTAGAAGTCTTTAGAGATAAAGTCCTTAAAGGATCATCATAAAATTGAGAAAGGGGAGACAAATATGATGTGGACTAAAATGACAATGTACATAAGAGAAATTTCAAATGAGGTACTTGGAGAATCTAAAGGTAGAGGGTTACTGTAATCCCTATGACTCATTATTGTAGTTTGTTTATTTTTAATTACAATCCCTATTATTTTATTTTGTTTCTGATTTTATTTCTTTTCGTCCCTTTTGAAATGTATGTTGTTGTTTTCCTTATAAGTCATTTTTCTTTGATTCAGCCTTTATATTCTCATTTGATTGATCTACATATTCTTCTTGACCTTGTTTATTGTCTAAACCTAATTCATGGCCTATTTGTTTAATATTAGACTATCTTCTTCCTATTGGATACTACCCAGTTAACCCAAACCCGCTTTGACCCTATATAACCCCACTAAACACCCCCCTAACCCTAATTACCAAAACTCTAATCCCTATCTATCTCTCTCTCACCTATAGCACGTTCATCTCTCTCCCCTCTACTGCACCCAACCCGCCATCCTAGCCCCGTGCTCCAGTCGCTCATCTTCTTGCCGGCAGCCCCTCCTCATCGTCATCCCGACCTCACTGTACCCATCACCGCGCATCCCCAGTGTTCCCCCGATCCCTGATACCCTGTCCTCGTTCGAGCCGCACCGCTCACCGCTGTCACCGTCGTCCCCGTGCTGTCGCCGCCCCTGCTGTACTGCAGCACCGTCGTCACTTGCTATCGTCGATGTTTGCTACTGCCATGTGCATGTGAAACACGTGCAATGCACGTGTTATCGTGGGTGTTGATTCTTGCTCTTGTTCGTCTTGTCTCATTCATGCATTGGTGTTCCTTGTTCGGGATCTGTTCCCGTTATTCTTTCATCATCTTCGTCGTCGTTTTTCAGGAAAGTTGCTTGTGTATGTTAATTGTCTTCATACAAGTTAAATACCGTAAGTAGTCTTGCATGCATTTGTTGTCACTCTCATGATGATCATATATATTGTTATTTGATCCGTTCCTTCATCTCTTGATCATGAGTATTTCACAGTAGTTGTCACTCGTTGCATGAAAATAAATTAGTTTAAACGGACATCTTAATTGTATGCTCATTTGTGACATACCGTATAATGTAGATGATTGTACATGGATGCTTGTTAGATGTATTATCTCATTTTAAACGGTTAATACACATTCCATGCTAATTTGAGTAACCTAGATACCATATTTTGTATTACATCTTAGATTGGATCGTTTGTAATTAAATTGTTTGATGAAATGCATAAAAGAAGTTTTGTTTTACTGCTGCCCTATTTTTGTATAGGTATTTCGACCCTGTTAAAATCAGTAAAATAAATAAATTTGTGAACATAATTTGTAGGCTTTGTTTTCTAGTTTTCAGAACTTTCGACGGATCTGAATTCGGAATTTCGATGCATGAGTTATTGCTGGTTTACTGCAGTGATATCATAAATTCCAGATTCTGAATTATATGATTTCTGTATGAATTATTATTTTAAAACTGATATTAAAAGTAGAATTTGGACTTGATATTTTTCTGAGTATGTTTAGTTATGAATGGGATCAATCCCAAATTTTTGTGGAATTAATTAATGATTTTTATATCTCGTTCCATGCTTATAAAACCAATCGATATATTTCCAAACTGCATATTGTTCAGTAAAAAATTACGTTTTCAACCTGATTCTTTTCACTTTTGATAAAAAATTTGTGAATATGAATTGTAGCCTGATTTGTCTATTTTACTAACCTTTTGACAGATCTAAATTTCGAATTGTATTCTGCGAATATCTCTGTTTTGGTACGGCTGTGTCTGAACTTTCATATTCGAAGTTTTGTTGCATTACTCTGTTTTCCCAATTATATTAACTATACTATCTGTAGTATGTGTTAATTCTTGATTTTGATGATCACAACACACTGCAACATGTATCTATGCTATACTTTAAGAATTGCAGGTTGTACACACAAAGGACTCATTAGTATACAGCTGAACAAATGAACAAGCACAAAATCTCCAGATAAAGACAATGGTTAAAGCTTCATTCAAGACTCAATACTCAAGCCAAAGACTCATGCTTAAAAGTGTCAATTATTGTCATGTCTTGTAAACAAATGTAATCTTGTTTTTATTGAGTCTTAGTATGATATAAAGCCTTGTCACACACACATACACTCACTCTATTACAAATGTGTGTTTTTCAAACATCAAAAAAGGTCAAAACAGTTTGAAATGGTTTAACTGTTGAGTACCAGTCGACCGATGCTTCTATCAGTCGACTGTCGGTACAAAACTGTTTAAATTTATTCAAACTCTGACCAGTCGACTCATTATGGCAACCCAGTCGACTGTTCGAGTGCTTTTGACTGTTTTCTATTTTTAAAAATCGTTTTTCAAATTCAAAGCTGATTAGATCCGTTGGTTGACAGTTGGAATAATTGTTTCCCAACGTCCAGGAATTCTAACTCTATAAATAGAGTTCAGAATTCACTATTAGAGGATCTAACATTTTTCCGAGCATTCTTTGAGATTCTTTAAGTGTTATATTCTTCAAGAGACAAAGCATTCAATTCTCTAAGTTTTGGTTCTCTACATTCAGTCCAGTATAACATCGGATTTCGTTCTGGACTGGATATAGAAGTCAACCTCTTTTAGCCACATACTACATCACAAAATCACAAATAAGGCTATAGGTTGATTGTAAACTTTTTATTGTTTTCTTTTACTCTCGGTTGGAGAGTTAGACTCTAGGGTGTAGAGTCAGTATGTTTCACTCTTGGTGGAAGAGTGGGGTGCTTTCTCTGGTTGAGAGAAAGGACTACGGGTTAGACAAGGTTGTTGTCTTGAACGCCGTAGGGTATTCTTGTAACTTTTTCAAGAATAGTGGAAATTTCAAGTGGGTTGCTTGGGGACTGGATGTAGGTCGGAAGGACCGAACCAGGATACATCGTGTGCACTCTGTGGTTGTATCTCTTGATCTTGCATTTACATTTTTCTGTTTGTTTTAAGTTCTGTGAATCTTGTCTGGACAGTCGACTCAGTACATTATCAGTCGACTGGTCAGTCTCGTATACTTTGAAAATTAACGTGTCATCAGTCGCCTGTTCCTACTTTAAGTCGACTTCACAAAGTTTTTCTAATCATCTTTTATTTAGTTAGCTCAGTTGACTGGTTCACTCCTAAGTCGACTGCACCGAAGAAAAATTCTTTATTCCGCAGTTTTATTTTAATTAACACTATTCACCCCCCTCTAGTGTTTGTTGCCTCGCCTACAGGATCCAACACTTGGTATCAGAGCAAGGTTAAAGGCTATGGCAACTACTTCGAATACAAATCAGTACCATGAAGGCCAATCTACACAAAGGCCACCTCTCTTCGATGGAACAAACTACAACTATTGGAAGTGCAGAATGAAGATCTACCTCTAATCCATCAACTATGAAATATGGAACATGACGGAATCGGAATACACTTGCTCCTACTATTCCATATGCACAATGGAATGATGATATGAAGAACCAAACTATGTACAATGCAAAAGCAATGAATGCATTATTTTGTGCTCTCACAAAGGAGGAGTTCAACCGTGTATCAAATTCAACAACCGCACATCAAATCTGGCATACACTCGAGGTAACTCATGAAGGAACAAACAAAGTGAAAGAATACTAAAATATCTGTTCTTGTTCACAAGGTTTGAGATATTCCGCATGAAGGAAAATGAAAATGTGTCCGAGATGATTACCAGATTTACTGACATTACAAACTCACTTATGGCACTTGGAAAGACATATACACAAGCAGAGATGGTGAGAAAAGTTCTTCGTGCACTCACTCCTGAATGGGAAAAGAAGACCACTGCAATAGAAGAAGCAAATGATTTGTCACAACTTTCTCTTGAGAATCTTGTGGGAAATCTAATGGCGTACGAGGTTCAAATTGAAGAGCGAAAGAAGGATGCAGAACCACCACAGGCAAAGAAGAAATCATTAGCTTTTAAAGCCATGACAGACTCAGAAGATGAAGAAGAAGATGAAGAGGAGATAGCCATGTTCACAAGGAGATTTAAAAAATTTCTAAAGAAAGGTAAGTTCAATTCCAAATTTAGAGATTCTAAAGATCCTCCAACTTGTTTCAGGTGTAAAAAAACAGGTCACATGAAGAAGGATTGTCCTCTAGAAAATACAAAGAATAAGGGAAAGACATCCAACTTCAAGAAGGACAAGTACACAAAGAACAAGTTTGCCAAGAACAAGAAGGCTTATCAAGCAACTTGGGATGACAGTGATTCTTCCTCAGAAGAAGAAACTGATGAAAACAATGAAGTTGCAAACATGTGCTTTATGGCTTCACAAGATCATGTAAGTAATGATTTTGATTCAGAAGATTTACTTGATGCTTTTAATGAAATCTTTCAAGAGTTGAAAAAGGAAAAGATTAGAGTTAAGAATCTAGAGAAAGTTAATCAAACACTTTCTCAAGAAAATCTTAACCTTGATAAGGAAGTGAAATCTTTGAATTCTCGTATTGCAAGTTTAGATACTGATCTTGAATCTCTAAAAAAGAATTATGAAGAGATATCCAAGAACGTATCTAAGTTTAATAAAGGCAAAGAGAATTTAAATGATGTTCTTCATAATCAAGTGAAATCTAGTCAAAAATATGGTCTTGGTTTCAAAAATTCTCCTATAAAAGAATCTTCTTCTAAAAACACTAGTAGAAATAAACCTGAATCTATTTCTAGTGTTACACATAAACTATATGAATTCTTTGAAAAGCCTAAGGTTATAAATTTGAGTGATAAAAGCAAGTCTAACGTTCGGTTAAGTTGACTGAGTCCATCCACCAGTCGTCTGTCCAGAGGAACTGAATCTTATTCAACAAGATCAAAACCTCATATAAGTCGACCTATCGTATCATCCAGTCGACTGACTCACAGTAGAAGTCGACTGAAGGATACTGTAAAGTCGACTGGACAGAACAAATTTGTATGGGTTCCAGTCAACTTAAATCTGAATGATAGAATTACATATATCAATTCATATATGTTAAATGTATGTAATTCTGTTAATTTTATTCCTGCTTATGGAGGAAAATCAAACTCATTATGGGTTTGGTTTCCCCCAAACTAATATGTTTTGGACCCAATGAAAAGGGTACCATATTTACATTGAATATTTTATAGATACCTAAGAAAGATCGCTGGATACTTGACAGCGGATGTTCAAAACATATGACTGGTCATGCCAATCTCTTATCCACCATACAAAGCATCGATGGAGGAACAGTTACCTTTGGTGATAACAACAAAGGAAAAGTCATAGGAATCGGCATGGTTGGTAAAAACTCTAACCCCACTATAGAAAATGTGTTGTTAGTTAGTGGATTAAAACATAATTTGTTACGTATTAGTCAATTGTGTGATAAAGGATATAAAATAGTATTTGAAAAAGATGCTTGTTTAATTTATGACTCTACTATGTAAAATATCATTTTTCAAGGTTTTCGCAAAAACAATATTTATGAATTGTGTTTGAATACAATTGAGTTTTCAAATGATTTTTGTTTAATAGCTTCTAATAACGATTCTTGGCTTTGGCATAGACGATTTGGCCATGTGAATATGAAGAATCTCTCAAAAATATCTAAATATAACCTAGTTAAAGGACTGCCAAAACTATCCTTTAAAAAGGATAAGTTATGTGATGCATGTCAACTAGGAAAACAAATCAAATCCACTTTTAAAACAAAAGAAGTAATTTCTACTAGTAGGCCGCTCGAATTAATTCATATGGATTTATTTGGCCCTACTAGAGTTGCTTCTTTAAATAAAAGTAGATATGTATTTATTTTAGTAGATGATTTTTCAAGATTCACTTGGACATTCTTTTTAAAACATAAGAATGATGCTTTTGATGAATTTGCAAATTTTTGTAAACGTATTCAAAATCAAAGATCTCTAACCATAGTCACTATTAGAAGTGATCATGGTGGAGAATTTGAGAATGAAACATTTACAGAATATTGCAACAAGAATGGTATAACACATTCATTTGCATTTCCTAGAGCCTCACCACAAAATAGAGTGGTTGAAAGGAAAAATAGGACATTGCAAGAATGCGCACGTACCATGCTTGTTGAAAGCAATTTACCTAAGTATTTTTGGGCTGAAGCCATTGCTACAGCTTGTTATGTTTTAAATAGGATTCTAATAAGACCTAAGCTAAAGAAGACTTGTTATGAGTTATTTTTTAACAAAATTCCTGAAGTCTTTTATTTTAAGACATTTGGTTGTATGTGTTTTATTCTGAACACTAAAGATAATTTAGATAAATTTGATCCTAGATCTAGAGGGTATCTTTTTAGGATACTCAAATAGGAGTAAAGCATATAGAATTTTCAACAAGTTTACAATGACTATTGAAGAGTCAATGCATGTTACATTCGATGAATCTCTACCTTCATCAAATTTAATTAAAGATGATGAAACTAACTCATCACCTTTAAATAAAGTGATTAAATCTTTAGAACAAACTAGTCTTGCGGATAAGTCGACCGATAAGGACTCCCAGTCGACTGAAGCAAAGCAGTCGACTGAAGAACCTGTCAAGTCGACTGATCCTATTGTGATATCTTCAACTTTACCAAAATCTTTTGTTGAAGTTAAAGATCATCCTCATGACTTAATAATTGGTGACATCTCCCATGGTATTCAGACACGATCACATATTAATATGATTTCTCATACAGCATTCTTGTCGGATTTTGAACCGAAAAATATACAAGAAGCTTGTGAGAATGAATTTTGGATGAATGCCATGCAAGATGAATTAAACCAATTTATAAGGAATGATGTATGGGATTTAGTTCCACGACCTCCTGATCATACTATTATTGGTACCAAATGGGTATTTAAAAATAAGTTAGATGAATCAGGACAAGTTGTAAGGAACAAAGCTAGACTAGTTGCTCAAGGGTATAATCAAGAAGAAGGCATAGATTTTGATGAAACATATGCTCCTGTTGCTAGACTAGAATCAATTCGTATTTTATTATCTTTTGCTTGTTTCATGAATTTTATACTTTATCAAATGGATGTTAAAAGTGCTTTTCTTAATGGGTTTATTAAAGAAAATGTTTATGTTAAACAACCACCAGGTTTTGAACATGAACAATTCCCAAATCATGTTTATAAATTGAAAAAGGCTTTATACGGTCTTAAACAAGCACCACGTGCTTGGTATGATCGTCTGAAAACTTTTCTTTTAGAAACAGGATTTAAGATAGGTAAAGTAGACACTACCTTGTTTATTAAGAGAATTAAGAACGATATCTTAATCATACAAATATATGTTGATGATATAATGTTTGGTTCTACTAATAATAATCTATGTCAAGAGTTTGCTAACACCATAAAAAACGAGTTTGAGATGAGTCACATGGGTGAACTCAATTATTTCCTTGGACTTCAAATTAAACAGTCTTCAAATGGCATATTTATTAATCAAGGAAAATATGCAAAGGAATTACTCAAACGGTTTAACATGGATAGTACAAGTAGTAAGTCCACACCTATGGCTACTACTACTACCCTTGACAAAGATATATTAGGTAAGAGTGTTGATCAAAAACTCTATCGAGGTATGATTGGTTCACTCTTATATATTACCGCAAGTAGACCAGATATTATGTTCAGTGTATGTTTGTGTGCTAGATATCAGTCTAGTCCTAAAGAGTCTCATTTAAAAGTTGTGAAACGAATTTTAAGATACATTAAAGGCACATCTGATTATGGTTTATTTTATCCACGCACCGATAATTTCCAACTTTTATCATATAGCGATGCTGATTTTGCTGGTAGTAAAACTGATCGCAAGAGCACTAGTGGGACATGTCACTTTTTGGGACATTCACTAGTTTCTTGGTGCAGTAAAAAGTAAAATTCCGTATCCCTATCAACTACAGAAGCTGAATATATCGCTACAAGTTTGGCATGTGCACAAATCTTGTGGATGAAACAAACTTTATTAGATTATGGTATTTCCTTTGAAAAACCTTCAATTATGTGTGATAATACCAGTGCAATTAATCTATCTAAAAATCCGGTTCAACATTCACGTACGAAATATATTGATATTCGACATCATTTTCTACGTGATCATGTTTTAAAAGGAGATATATCTTTAGATTTTATCTCTACTGATAAACAAGTAGCAGATATCTTTACCGAACCCCTTAAAGAAGATACTTTTATTAACTTAAGAAGAGAACTAGGAATATGTAATTTTATTGATATTTGTTGAAAATTTCATCTGTTAAGTCGACTGTGTTTTTATTAAGTCGACTGTACTCTATTTTTTTGTATACTTATTTTATTCTCTAGACAGTCGACCGAATTTTTCCCAGTCGACTGATCAGCTGATATAAAAATTTATTTTCTTCTCGACTAAGTCGGCTGTTCTATACTATAAGTCGACTGCCGCGAATTAATCTGTCTTCAACGTTGAATCATCACACAGATTTTGAGACAAATTTCTATCTTTTTACTCACCCGTGACTAATCTATCAGCCGTTGATCTCTTTTCTATTGAATCCCAGCCGTTTGTCTTCAGTTAAAACCCTTCTTCACAGCCTCCATCTTTCACTTTTACTTATACCCCCAAATCAGAAACCCTAAGGCAAGAAGAAGAAGAAGATCAAGCCAGAAGAGTCGACTGCCGAATCTTTTTGGAGCTGCTGATTTTCTCAGTTACTGTTTGTTTCCCTCTTCCCTGTTGGTAAAATCTCGTTCCTTGCTTTCTAATGGCACCTAAACGATCTAAAAGATCTCATGATGCTAGTTCTTCTTCCCATGATTATTCACAATACCTTTTGAGTCCTGATCTATTAGAACGATGGTATCTTATGTGTACCATTGTCATTTTTCCAGGAAGGCTTGTCAATTTTAATGACTTAGATAGGTTCAACCTAGTCCCTATTTTCCTAAACTGCAGTCTTTATGAGTATCTATCTTTAGATAATCAACCCAATTACTATCCCCAACTTATCTATCTTTTTTACACAAATATGAGAGTTGTTCAAAAGAAAGATGGAGAAGTTGTTATCCGTTCCTCGGTCAAAAATACTAAGATGACACTCACACCCGAGAGAATAAATCTCATACTGGGTATTGATGACGAGGGACTCGATCTTAGTGACATTATTTTTTATGATCTTTCTGTTTTGTCAAACATATATTTGCCAAATCATGGACCCCCAATGACTAGTAGATCTATCACACCTGTTGCCAAATTAGTTGCAAGAATACTTGCTTATAACATTCTTCCCAAAAGAGGAAGTTATGATCAGTATTCTATGGAATTGCAACAAGCAGTTTATGCAATTTTTGGTAAGACTGCTATAAATTGGGGTCGTGTCATTTTTTCAAAACTTGAACAAAATTATACTCATTTCTTACCTTTTGGAGGTCTCCTTACCCGTGTCTTTCAGGCTTATGATATTGATCTCGACTCCGAGACCAATGTCGTTAAGCATTATGAATGCTTCGATCGTGCTAGTTTAGCCCGTATGAATCTTCTTGACCCTCCTCCTAGAACTTTCCCTAGGTCTCCTCCTCCCTCACAAGTTCCTCTAGTCTCTTCTGCTAGACCATCAGCATCTTCTAGTTCATCTCGTCCTCGTGCAAATTTTGATGATCCCTCTACTCTTTATCAATGTGTCAACTTTCTTATGGAACATCAAGTCACTCTTGATTCTCGTATTGACTCTCTTGACTCTAAAATCACCAATCTAACTACTCTTTTCACTACCCAATTTCCACCACCATCTCAAGCTGTTGATGAAGACACCGAAGACGACGATTGATGACTTTTTACTTTTATTTTCATATGTATTTTTCCTTATTTTTTTTTATTTGCTGTTAGTTTTTTGCACAAGACTCTGTTATTTATGTATGAGACAGTTATTTCTCTTATTATTACTGGTTATCATTTGTTTTTGTTGATGACAAAGGGGGAGAAATACCTCTTATTGTGTTTAATGTGTTCTGTGTGTTTATTTTTTTACTGGTAAGTCGACTGCTAACATTATAAGTCAACTGATATTACTGTGTTTGCGTTTATTGTGTTTACTGTGTTTTGCTGTGTTTATTTCTCTGGTAAGTCGACTGCTAACATTATAAGTCGACTTATACAGTCTGATTAAGTTATTAATTAAAGTTTTATGATATCTTTATATATGCATGTTGTGCTTTTAATAGGGGGAGCATATCAATTCTATGCTTGTATTATTTATATTTTTTATCAGCTATTGTGTTGTCATCATCAAAAAGGGGGAGAATGTTAATTCTTGATTTTGATGATCACAACACACTGCAACATGTATCTATGCTATACTTTAAGAATTGCAGGTTGTACACACAAAGGACTCATTACTATACAGTTGAACAAATGAACAAGCACAAAAGCTCCAGATAAAGACAATGGTTAAAGCTTCATTCAAGACTCAAGACTCAAGCCAAAGACTCATGCTTAAAAGTGTCAATTATTGTCATGTCTTGTAAACAAATGTAATCATGTTTTTATTGAGTCTTAGTATGATGTAAAGCCTTGTCACACACACATACACTCACTCTATTACAAATGTGTGTTTTTCAAACATCAAAAAAGGTCAAAACAGTTTGAAATGGTTTAACTGTTGAGTACCAATCGACCGATGCTTCTATCAGTCGACTGTCGGTACAAAACTGTTTAAATTTATTCAAACTCTGACCAGTCGACTCATTATGGCAACCCAGTCGACTGTTCGAGTGCTTTTGACCATTTTCTGTTTTTAAAAATCGTTTTTCAAATTCAAAGCTGATTAGATCCGTTGGTTGACAGTTGGAATAACTGTTTCCCAACGTCCAGGAACTCTAACTCTATAAATAGAGTTCAGAATCACTGTTAGAGGATCTAACATTTTTCCGAGCATTCTTTGAGATTCTTTAAGTGTTATATTCTTCAAGAGACAAAGCATTCAATTCTCTAAGTTTTGGTTCTCTACATTCAGTCCAGTATAACATCGGATTTCGTTCTGGACTGGATATAGAAGTCAACCTCTTTTAGCCACGTACTACATCACAAAATCACAAACAAGGTTATAGGTTGATTGTAAACTTTTTATTATTTTCTTTTACTCTCGGTTGGAGAGTTAGACTCTAGGGTGTAGAGTCAGTAAGTTTCACTCTTGGTGGAAGAGTGGGGTGCTTTCTCTGGTTGAGAGAAAGGACTACGGGTTAGACAAGGTTGTTGTCTTGAACGCCGTAGGGTATTCTTGTAACTTTTTCAAGAATAGTAAAAATCTCAAGTGGGTTGCTTGGGGACTGGATGTAGGTCGGAAGGACCGAACCAGGATACATCGTGTGCACTCTGTGGTTGTATCTCTTGATTTTGCATTTACATTTTTCTGTTTGTTTTAAGTTCTGTGAATCTTGTCTGGACAGTCGACTGGTCAGTCTCGTATACTTTGAAAATTAACTGTGTCATCAGTCGCCTGTTCCTACTTTAAGTTGACTTCACAGAGTTGTTCTAATTATCTTTTATTTGGTTAGCTCAGTCGACTGGTTCACTCCTATGTCGACTGCACCGAAGAAAAATTCTTTATTCCGTAGTTTTATTTTAATTAACACTATTCACCCCCTCTCTAGTGTTTGTTGCCTCGCCTAAAGGATCCAACAGTATAAATTAATGATATTTTATATGTTGAGACTAGATATGCTAGGGAATCTTCCAGATTTTTTTCAGATTTAATTATGATGTTTTAAAACCTTGTTCATGCTTATAACAAGATTTTGCATTTTCTGGATGAACATAAGTTCTGTATTAAACGTTGTTTTAAACCCTGTTACTTTGGCTGATGTATGACTTGTATATGTGCACTGGATTCGGCAGAGAGTCTAGTTTCAAGATTTTCTGATGGATCTAGATTTGCAGTTCTGTAGCAACGGGAATCTCAGGTTTGGTGCAGTAGTATCTTGGTGTCCATAACTGAAAGTTTTGTTGTTTCAATTGTTATAAGTTGTTATGTCACCCGTTTGTGTTTCCTATTCATCTTAGACTTTCCTTTGTTCTTACAATGTCTTTAGCCTTGTTTGTATTCGTTCACACCTATTTAATAATAATGAAAAATAATCAAGTCGGGGTTTAAGGGAAAGATCTAGTAATGGACAATATAGAAATGTGTATTCAGAAGGAGACTCGTTTCTCCCAACTGTTTATTGTGGTACCAACTATTTTTTCTCTGGATGCATGAGGGCATGATCCATGATATCGTTACTGTTTACTGTTACTGTTACTGTTTTTTTGAATATACGGCCCTATAGGTTCCAATGCAAAATCTTAAAACGAAACTATTTGATGTAGAAACCATGTGATAAAATTTCGGACGCATGAAGTGCTACATAGATAGTAATGAACATTAGACATAAGAATAATTGTTCCACTGTCACATCTTATTACTATTACTGTTATCCTTACTGTTACTGTTACTGTTACTGTTACTGTTATTTACACTGTTTATCCATTGTTCCCTATTATCTGTAGACTGTCTCTACCGTTGCTTTCCTCCAAGTCAGTACTTCTTGTTTTGTTTCATATTTTCCCTTTCCATTTTTCTGTTTGTACTACTTGCGGCCCGGAACTTGCAACTAACGGGCATTATGTTTTTCTGTCTTCCTATTTTCCTGTAATTGTTATATGAGCAGGTTTTGTTGATCATTTGCCTACTGGAGTTGGTGAGCAAAAGTTTTGAGCTGCCCATTGGGAATTCTTGCTTAATGTTTTGTTGTACTATTTTATTCATGCTACTGCATTGAGACTTGTATTGGGCTTGTAGTCCAGGAATATTGTTTTGTTTCAGATCTTGTATTTGTTTGGGATATTTATTATTAATTAATATATACTCATTAATGGAACTAGTAATTTGAATGCGTGATGCACTCCTTCTTATTTAAGCTCACAAATTTTTACGAATTTCTCGCAAGAGCGTCGACATTTATTTTATATGAATAGCAATTTTCATAAATAATTTTGTCGTAAATAAATTTGAAGTTTAAGGATTTATAGTAACTAGCTAATTAATTAGAAATTGATGGCTTGTATAACTATCACTTAAAAATGTGTGGTTGATATTAAATTAATTAAGTTGGTTTGTATATAAATTTCCCGAATCCAACTCTTGAGTTATAGTGACTAGTTATCTGCACTCATGTGATGCACGCCCTAACAATTATTTCGTAAACAGTCTCTCATCTCCTTTCATGTTTTAAGTTGTCTAGTTAACATACAGGCCCACGGTCAACCTCATTTCAGCGACAATCAAATTTTTATATGTTGATAATTAACCAGCAAATAAACAACACACTTAAACCAACAATTTAATCAAATAACCCTAAACAAACATAAACAAAAATAACTAAATTTCCACGCTTTCTAAAACTAAAAATCATCATTTCATCTAAAATTCTAAACTCTCTCAATCAACAATCACTATTTCATATTATTTCCAAAAATAATGTCTATTTCATCTAATAAGTCCAAACTTTCTCAACATACCTCTTTCGATTCCTCATTTCCCGGGATTCCTCGCCTCATGAGTTCTTTCCCATGCACAACGATTCCACCGCACTCAATTTCAAAACTTGAAACACACGAAAAAAAATCAAACATACATCTTCTATCTAAAAACTAAAACTTTCTCAATTAAAAAATTCATATCATTTCAAAAAATAATTTATTTTATCTAAAAAATCCAAACTTTTCCAACATACCTCTTTTGGTCCTCCATCTCCGACCCCTCCCCCATGCACAACAAGTTCACCTCACTCAAATTGAGTTGAAGGAACTTTTTAACCTGATTCATGTGTGCAGATGAAAACACCTTCTCATGGCCGAGTCATCGTAGAATTCTCCGGCATTGTTGTGAAGGTCGTCGAGATTGAAGGTGAAAGAGAAAGAGAAGGTGATTGGGATTAGGGTCGTGGGTCTGGGGATGCGTGGGTTTGGAAGCGACAATGACGCTGCAATGGTGGCAGTGCGAGAGGGTGTGGGTGTGATGGTGGTGGCGGTGCGACAGGAAAGGGTGCAAAAGAGGTGGGGTGCGACAATGGTGGCAACGGGGGTGCGACGGTGGTGCAAAAGAGAGAGGGGGAGAATTAGAGAATAGTAAAATTTATATTTTACTTCGGAGAATTTTTTGGAATTATTTGTTTGAATTTTTGAATTTTTTATGTAATAACCTGAACGTGTGTTTCACATGTTGGACTGTTTACAAATTACACAACCCCACTCTCTCATTATGGTTAGATTTGTATGTGGAATTCAATTGGTACAAATATTTATTGTATGTATCATCGCCTAATAAAAAATAAAATAAATATAAAAAAAAAAAGGCCACTCACAAATTTGCCAATTCCAAATAACACACCGACAATTCTCTATTTTTTATAAACACCACCACAATGTATTGTGAGGTCAATTCCAAAATGATATGTTGGGGTTATTTGCTATGTGTTTAGGAGAGAATATTCAGTTAAGTCTACCTGGATGGACATAAACATACCAAACTATCTCGGTTTCTCATCAATCGTAATATTGTGGATGAGTTTCGTACTAAATTAATGTCAATTTTCTATCCACTATTTACCTAACTTGACCCAATATTTGAACTGAAACTCATCCATAATATTTAGGCTGATTAGAGAATATTTTATGTTACTAATTTTATCCTTGACCATTAAACTTGACATAATATTTTCTGTCAACTTAACATCAAGCCAATGTATTGGTCATTTTCTAACAGTGCTTATATTATTGGTGGTATTTATAAAAATAATAATTTGTTGATAGTTTATTTCGAATTAATATATTTGTGGATGACATCTATGGAAAAGGCCCTTCTTCTTTTAGGGGGTGTTAATAGGAATGAATTTTCAAAATGTAGGATTGTTTTTTTAAAATCGAAATCATTTCAAAGGCAAATCATAAAGTGATTTTCCAATACATAGAAATTTTATGATCTCTCAAATATACTCCTTGTGTGATTAAAAATCACTCAACTTAAATTTAAGGTTATTTATTTTAGTTGTCTTATTATTATAAAATTGTGAAAATTACCATGTTAATTATTTTATCATGATTTGAGTGGTTAGAAGTATTAGTAGAAAGGCCCTTTTCCTTTTAGAGGGTGTTAATCGGAAAGAATTTTGAAAGTGTGTGATTATTTTTAAATCAAGGTGATTTCAGAGCATCTGTAGTAGGCTATTTTGTCAAATTTTTCAAAATTTGGAGAAAAAAATGTCTCGCAGCTGTTGGCCAAATACCCAAATTTTGGGTTTGAGATAAACAGTAGTCGGCTATATTTGGGAGGAAAAATAGAAATTTACAAAATATAGCTAACGAAAGATCATCTTTCCTTCGCCGAACTTTTTATCCCAAAAAAGTATCGGACGAGAGATGATCTATCGTCTCTACTTTTTTTATATATTAAAAATCTGTCGGACGGGAACTGATTTCCTGTCTGATCATTTTTTTCAAAAAAATGAACGAATGGGATTTCCCGTCCATGAATTTTCAACCCAAATGATTTGGGTGTTTTCATTGGAATTAGGCATATAGGAATTATTATGCATACATATTAAGTTCAATTGAGATTTAATTAAGATTTAAATAAGATTGCTTAATCAAAAAGCTCTTGGACGGGAAACGATTTCCCGTCTGATGCTTATTTTTAAAAAAAATTAAAAAAATTAACTGAACGGGAAATGATTTTCGTTCGATATTTTTTTAATTTAAACAAGAATTATTTTTTCTGGGACGGAAGATCATTTATCGTTTGTCACTTTTTTAAAATCAAAACTCATATTTTGGGTTCAAACGACTACAGCTATAACCCAAATTTCCTGTTTCTAAATGCAAATAGCCAAATTTTGGGTTCGAACGTCTCCAGATGCTCTAAAAGACAAATCATATAGTGATTTTGAAATACGTGCGGCTTTTATGGTAGCTTTCAAATACACTCCTAGTGTGATTAAAAATCACTCAACATAAATTTAAGATAATTTACTTTAGTTCTCCTGTTATAATAAAATTGCAAAAATTACCATGTTAATTATTTTATCATGTTTGAGAATCACATGTTTAGAGGTATTTGTGGGAACAGATTTCAAAAACACACTTTTAAAATTTTTGTGTTTTCAAAGTTAGGTGTCAATGGGAGAGGATTTGCAAATACAATTTGAAATTTTGGTTTTAGTAAAATATGAATTTTAAATCTTGATGATTTTGATGAAATTGCCCTTTTTGTGTTTCGAAAATCACACTGTATAATAAATAAGAGCCAAATTCTTACTCCATAATCACACATCTCACCCTATGATTCTCATATTCCATGAAATCTTTCATCTTTTTCCGCTTCTCTTTCTTCAGCATCATTCCATTATTCTTCTACTTCATTTTGTTAAACCCAAAAGAAACGGGAAAAAAATCTTCCAAAATACTTTGTTTTGATCATGAGGGTCAATTTTGTTTTTCATTTTAGGGTTAGGGTTAGAAAATGATCTTGGATTTCTTCTTGTTCTTTTCGCAAGAAAATAGATCTAATCTTTCTCATGGTTATACAACAATTGTCTTTCCAAAAAAGATGAATGTATGTAAATCATGTAGTCCAATAATTGATATAAAAAAATGACAAAATTAATTTATCATTCTTAGAGATTAAGTTTTTTGGGTTTTTTTAAAGAAAGAGATTAAGCTTTTGTTAATCATTGATGTTATTGAGTTTTACATATTACTTTTCAAATGATGATTCAATGCTCGGTAGAAATTATAAGTATATCAAAATAGTAAAGATGATACAAATTTACAAGTTATACTGAATTTCGTAAGATGCTATCAAATATATTCAACTTTTTTTCCATTTGTTTATTCTGTTTTGTTTTACTTTTCTTTTCTTATTGTTCTTAGGTGAACATATCTGTAACGCCCCGGATTTCCATTATCGGATATCCGTGACACAACCAGAATCTTTGCCTTCAAATGCATCCTAACACAGTAAATAACACGGAAATTTAAAATACTTTTATTGCCATCAGAGTTATTACATCAATGATTACAAATATCAATCTGTCATATCAAACTGTAATGCCTCCCCCCTTTTTCTTTTGACTTCAAAATTCTATTCTTTCAATTTCTATATCACTTTAAATATAAACTAAGATAGTTATATTTCAAAGAAAATTTTGGCAGAATTTTTCCTGAAATTTCTGCCCCGAAACACAAAAAGCTTACGGAATTCTGCTCTAAATTTCGTAGCTCACATCACAGGCAATAATATCATGGGCTCCCCAGACCAAAATGAGTAGAATCAAACAGGCAATATAAATATTATGCTCTGGGGGCCAAACTCATAATAGGATATCAATTATCAATTAAAAATCATAAATTCCTTTGGAAACGTAGTAAGGTTTTTAGAAAATAACTTATAAAACATACCACAGGGCCCGGTACTCCACAACGAGATGGGTACGGGTCAACAACATAACATGCCACTCCACACCATACTCATCATCATCATCCACATACTAAAACCACTTCTACCACAATCGTAAAATTAACATCTCACCTCGGCACTACTGAGGACCTATAACAGTAGGGGATCTAGGGTAGTCCAGGGACTCCCTAACTCCTCAAACACTAAGGGGTTAGCCATTTCTGGTGTGAGTATAATCTACTAATTAAGCAAATAAATTAAACTTTATAAGTAAAAACCGAACGAACTTATGAATACCAAGATAATCAAACTTTACTTGAAATCTGAACATGTAAACATCATAAATGGGATTTCACATCAAATACCCTCTGAGTCATCACTTATCCTTAGTTTGGAAATCATTCACAAAATAGTCGTTTAACGCCCATCACTTTATGCTTTATACAAATATTCCTATAGCTTTATTTTCCATAAAGCTTTACATTCACAAATAACTCTACTTTCACATAACTGCACTTCATTTACCATTCATTTGTATTTACAGACTCACGACTTATATTCTTTCCCAATCTCATGTCACATAACATCACATTCATTCAATTCTTAAAACATATATCATCACGTCTCGCAATACATCACTTTCACACTCATTATACACTTCAACTATCACACTCGCAATTCATCTTGAAGGGAAAAATAAACGTGTATCCTAATTTCCTAGTGTCCGTATATGCCATGACCTGAGTCTAATGCAAAAATACAGAGTATAGAACAGATGCACTTAATCTAATGTTAGCAAGACTCTGGACACACATGCATCCCATACTACATGTACCCCAGATCAAGCCATTTCTCCAGTTCAGGGATTTGAACCCTCGCTATGCAATGCACTCTAATTTGGTCTACTTCCTGTTCCTGATAGTATGACATGGTTGAGGAGGTATAAATAACAGAAATAATTCGGGGCGCTACCCCATTATCACCAATAATCATTGCATCAGACCCTCCTCGAAAGTTGTGACGAACTTACAGATATACACGCAGTATATCCAATGCGCAGAAGATCCTTTATGATCCGTTCATGTCCACCAACATAGAACATGACGGCCTCGAAGGTCTAAAAACCCCCTATCCGCCAGGATATCGGCATCCCGTTCTTACCATGGTACTTCAGGAATCAATAGTGCAAGATACGCACATGCAGCACGTATCCCTAATGACAGGAAGAGACAACTCCGTAGTATCACCACCTAGTGCTAACTCTCAGAACGAGTTGGATTATAGGGAATCACCCCTAACACCAATTCGATCTTCAAGCGAAACAATAAAAGGAAACATAATCAATACAGTTTACTGAAAATATATTGTTATTCAAATCACACTCGGTGTCGATCAACAAAGTCGAGCCTGACTGGTCTGTCAAAGTAACAACCATCACAGAATCACATCCACTGATTCACAATACCTTCACAGGTTCGCGACCAAATAATCTCGGTCCGTGACCCTCAGCGAGTGGTCCAACGGTGCCCCAAGGATGCAATACAATTCAATGAAGATAAGCATACACATAACCATCAATTCTGGACCATTGACAGACTTAGGCATCGAGACACCCAACACAAACCGACCTAGAGCTATATCCTAACTCACTCATGTCCACCATGAGTATTAAGCACAGGAACTTATCCAAGTTCCAAATGAAATGCTAAAACATCATTTAAAACCCGATAGCTCATGATCACCACACTGCAGTATGCAGAGGGTTCCTCATCAATTGTCCGATAAAATAATTCAAGAAATAGCAGTAGCTGTGACCCAAGCTATGCTCATCAGAATTCAACAAGATCAGACTTCTAGAAGGGTAGGGAGATCCATAGCAACCCCCTAGTGGGCGACTCCCTCAAATATTTAAGAGCTCAAGTCCCCGAGTCAACTTAAATTTGAAGTTTAGTCTAAACAATAGGTTGCTAACTTCCAACATCCATAACTTTCAACACACAAAATATAGAATTGCTTGATACTACCCATTCTGGAAGATAAAACCCTAGGCTACAACTCTCCAGCTAGCCCTTTCCTCGAATTCAGTCCTCTTGATACTATAAAACCTCATATAATCTCGATAGTATATTCTTCTTGCACTCGCTGTACCTTTTCAATATTATAAAAGTTTGCTCACTCATCAAAAATTCTCGATTCCGGGTCCTATGGGAAGGTGAGAGTGTCTACTTCAACTTCCTAGTTGAACACCTCTTTCAGACTCTATCATTTGAGTTCTCAAAAACACTAAGTTCCATTAGGTGTACAAACAGGGAGAAACTGGTTTACTTAGCCAATAATACTTTAACTAAGACTGTATCCATTCCATCTTTGGAAAATCATAATTCTCAACCTATAAGCTGGAATTACAAAATTTCAGATGGGTTAGAAAGCTATGACCCCCTACTACGACTCTCTAGTTGTTCAATTTCCCAAATTCTTAACAAATAAGTCCAGGATTATCCATTTTCAGTGACTAGTCAACTTGTACTAGGTTGAACATAGCCCACTTTGAAATTCAATAATGAATCAACCTTGAGTCCAATGCTCATAAAATTTGAGATTCTTAATCTACACATATACCATTTCATTGTGTCCAAAATTCACATTCAAATTCATTTCACATAATGATCTACGACTCCTCAATCATAGCAAAATTTTCAGCTGTTCTCTTTCAGCAGGGAATTTACTACTCCTCACTAAATAGTTTTGAAACCTCATCAAATGACCTTTAAAAATTCTAAAATTTGAAAATCATCAACTAGACTCATACCGTAAGATACTCCCAAAATTTCATAGCAAGATCATACATACACAACTGGTTATGACCCTTTTGAACTTCAATCCAAAAGTAATCAGCTTCAGCTCTGCCCTTTCAGACCAGCTGCACTCCACAATTTTTTTTGAGGTATCAAACGACCTCGAAAAATTATGAAGTTTTAGACTATAGTTGTGGACACAAAGATTTTTAGCTCAAAACACCCAGGCTACACTGAGATACAAATCGAAAATACATAGCAAATCGTAATTTAAAATTTTCATAACACACCATGTACATAAAAATAAAAGAGATCATACTCACAAATTATCCTGCGAAGACTCGAAGCGCCACCACGCCGCCCCACATCCAAAGTCGCTAATATATCCTATTATCAAATTTCAAATGAATTAAGACTCAAGTCATCCAAACCAATCACGAGAGCTAATAACATTATTCCAAATATCACACAAGCGTTTATTGAACGCCTAGGATGCACACGTGCATTGCACGTACTATTCAAATTCCGAAAAGATTCTTATTTTCAAACAATTACTAAAATCACTCCCCAAATAATTCTAGTAGTTCAACTAAAATTTTCACTACCATACGAGAACTAATTCTTACATATATCATTCTCTTTTACAAACCCAAAACCCTAATTTACTAACAACTTGCAAACTCTCTACTAATCTACTAATTTCTCGCCTCTAGCATTCCCCACATCTGTTAATCTTCTTACCATAATATTCCTACTCAACAGAAATTAACCATACTTAATTTTATGCAAAAAAATAAAATAGGGTATACCTTTCCGAAGCCCTCTCCAAAAACCGATGCCACCACGAGCTAGAGCACCCTCCAATTAGCCTTCTCCTCAAATTAATTTAAAAAACACGAAGTATTTGGGTGGATTTGGGCGGGGGAGGGATCGGCCGAAAGGTGGGTTTTCGGTGGGTTTTGATTTGGTCGGTAGGGAAAACAGAAAGGAAGGGAAAGGAAGGAAGAGAAAAGGTTTGTGGGGGGTTTATAAAATAAAAATATAATAAAAAGATTTTTAAAGAAAGATTTGCATATAAACCCCCAAATCTCTAGAATATATCAAATAAGCCCCAAATCTCTACTTTAATAATATAAACAATACAAAATACATCAAAATTATCTCATATTAATCCTTCAAAATTATAAAATAAAACAGACAATAAATCTGATATTTCTCAATTAAAATTAATTGTTATTAGAAAAATACATAATCGCGTGTAATTCTCAATTGCGCACAAATTACGATGCAAAATAGGCATATGCTATTTTTCGGGGTATTACAATATCACACCAATTATGTCAATTTTCTTGGCTTCAATACATTAGTTTAGAAAAAAGTAAATTGCATTTGTTGTTTAGTATAACTAATATTTTGATTAAACAATAATAAAAAAATATTATCTACTTTTCTTACTATTATTTTATTAACTGCCGTACTCGAATCTCTAATATTATAATGGGAGAGTTGGGATTGTCATTTGTAGACAACCTGTAATTTGTAGACATTCAATCAACCGTTCATTTTTAAGTGGGAATTATATTAACCATTCATTTACTCAATTGTTGTTAGTTACCATAATACCCTCAAAGTTTAAATTAATTTACAACATAATTATTTACAAAAGTACCACTTATATAAAATAAAAGTTTGTGCTACTAGGGGTAATTTGTAAAGAGTATGTATGACAATATGAGTAAAGGAAGGTCTCAGATTCGATGCCAGATTATGTCTTATTATTTACTTTATAAAATAAATAAAAATTTGATTAGAATGTGCATCGCACATGTAGATTACTAGTAATAAGTAAAAGTAATGTGCAATCCAAGTTAAGCGCATAAATCACACTAGGTGTGTATTTAAAAGTCACAACAAGAGCCACATCAATTTTGAAATTACCATGATTTGCATTTGAAAACACATTGATTTTAAAATCATACTGCATTTTTAAAATCTCTTTCCCCTAACCTTAAAAGTAAGGATTTAAGGTCGTATAGTTAGATTTCAAAGTCAATGCAAGTATGATTTCAATAAAATCACCATTTTTTTAAAATCTCTCTATCCAATTTAGAGATGCTTAGCTTGACCAGAAAGATGGGATTTCTGGTGGATTCGGATAACTTTGTCGATTTTGAGGCTATTCGCAGCCGTGAAATTTCTAGAGCTTGTGATGCCAATGTGTTTAATGATTAGAATCTCTTGGAACATTCGCGGGTTGGGGTGTGCGTCAAAACAACAGGCGTTGTTTCAGCTAATCTCATCTTCCCACTGTAATTTGATCTCTATACAAGAATCAAAACTCGTTTCCCCGTCGAATTCGATCCTTCGATCGATAGGTGGATCTCTGATCTCCCATTGGATTTCTTTAGATGCTATAGGCACTAGGGAAGGCATTCTCTTTGGTTTCAAAGAAGCCAGCTTTGCTCACATTTCTACCACTCATTTTACTTTCTTTCTGTTGGTTCGTCTTCACTGGTTTGAAATCGATTTTGCTCGCTCACTATGGAATCTGTTTACAGTCTATCTACCGCAGATAGGAGGGAAGAATTCTGAAATTAATTCTTCTCTTTCCAACATTTCATTAACGGTTTTTGAATTTCTTGTGGTGACTTTAACGTCACCAGATGCTCTGCTGATAGATCAGGAGCATCTCATTACTCTTCAGATTGATCCCTCTTTAATGAGTGCATCCAACACCTCCAATTGACTGATCTACCACTCAATGGTAGATCATTCACTTGGACCAATATAAGGTCTCCCCCAACCTTGGCTAAGCTTGATCATTTTCTGGTTTGCTGGGATTGGATCAATTGCTTTCATAACTCTTTTGTTTCAACTTTACCCAACCCCTCATCAGATCATGTTCCCATCTCGCTATCTTTTGACTTTAACTTCTCTAGGCCGTATAAGTTCCGTTTCGAAAAATTTTGGTTACAAGATCAAATCTTCGTCAACCGTATCACGGAATGTCTTTCAGCTATCTCAGGCTCTTCCGGTTTAAGCCGTATTCTAATTAAGTTGCATGCCATTAAATATGGTATCAAATTGTGGCATCTCGAAAGATATGCTAACGATAACTTTCTTAAAAGAGTTTGCCTCTCGACCATCGAGTCCATTGATCGTTTGGAAGAAGAGAGGCCCATCTCTGATCCCCTCCATTCTGAGCGCGCGTCTTGCACGAGAAGCTACACTGAACTTCTTCACAACGACCATATTAAATGGGCTCAGTGCGCCAAATGTCGGTGGCTTAAAGAAGGAGATGGTAACACGGCCTTCTTCCATAATTTCGCATCGCACAGGCAACGATGCAACAGAATCTCATCGATCATTGATAATGATGTTGAGTTATCTTCGAACTCCGACATTCATGCTTCTTTCCTTCGTTTCTTCAAAGACCTTTTAGGGTCGACTAAACATCGTTCTATCCATCTAGATTGGCAACAACTGTATGGTCAGCAGTGACAAGACCTTTCTTGTCTTGAAGCTCCTTTCTCTCGGGAAGAGATCAAGAGGGCGGTGTTTTCTTTAAAAAGTGATTCGGCCCCTGGCCCGGACGGCTTTCCGGCTTTCTTCTTCCAAAAATTTTGGGATTGCCTCAAAGACGATCTCTTCCAAATGTTCTCCGATCTGCATCTGGAAAACTTTTCCTTCGAAAGGATCAATTACGTGCACATTGTTCTTATACCCAAATTTTTAGGGGTGAATTTAGTCCCCAACTTTCGACCGATTAGCCTCATAAACTCTACCTTCAAGATTATCATGAAAGTGCTATCGACTCGTCTTAGTTCCATCATCTCTCCTTTAATTGATCTCATGCAATCGGGTTTTATTAAGGATCGTTTTATCCTTGATAGCGTGGCTTCGGCCCAAGAAATCATCTCAGATTGCCACAAAACTAATTTGGAGGGTATCCTGTTAAAGCTAGACTTTCAGAAAGTTACGATAACGTAAGCTGGGACTTTCTCTTTGAAACTCTTCTTCATCGTGGTTTTGGACCGAAATGGATTGTCTGGATCAAACCTAGTCTTTTTGCTGGCACTTCGTCCATTATTATCAATGGTACTGAAGGCCACAAATTTAAGTGTAAGCGAGGGCTGCATCAGGGGATCCTATTTCCTCCTTGCTTTTCGCTCTGGTAGCGGATGTGCTTAGTAAACTTCTTTGCAATGCGTGGGACGCGGGTGTTATTGAAGGTCTGGGCAGTTCTCGTAGTTTCTGTGGTATTTTGAACCTAACGGGTGCTCTTTACGCAACCTGAAGTTACTTCTTTATGTCTTTGAACATGCGTCGGGACTCGCCATCAACTTCCAAAAGTCTTCAGTTATCTGGCTTGGGGGTTCCCAGAACCGGCAATCGGAGATTGCTCAGTTTTTTAATTGTGTCTCTGCCACCTTTCCTATCACTTATCTAGGGATCCCTTGGAGATGGGGTACACTTCTCAAAGCGGATTGGATGTCGTTGATCGAAAAGGTTGAATCCAGGCTAAACAAAAGGTCTGGAAAACACCTCTCTCGAGGAGGCAGACTTGTGCTCGTCAACTCTGTTCTCTCTTCTATCCCTCTCTACATGATCTCTTTATATTTCCTCCCTACTTGGGTTATTTAAAAAATTGACCGTATCAGAAGGAATTTCTTCTGGTCTGGTTCGAATGAGTATAAGGCAGGCTCTCACCTTTGCAACTGGAAACTTATCTGCACTTCCAAGGCAGCTGGTGGTCTAGGAGTTCTTAATCTTAGGCACCAGAATTTGGCTCTATTAGGCAAATGGCTATAGAGATTTCTTAAAAAGGAGCAGCTGCCTTGGGTGCGCAAGATCACCTCCAATTATTTTTCCCAGACCTATATGCCATATTTTAACGCCAATCTCCCTCGTAAATCATCTGCATTCTGGAAAGGGGTTTGGAAGGATGCCAACCCGTTTCAGTGTGGTTTTGTTCATCTTTGCGCTAACAGAACCAGGACTAGGTTCTGGCTTGATTTATGGTTTGGGAACATCAAACTCTCCCATGTGTGCCCTAATCTCTTCCAACTGGCATCCAACCCCGCTGCCTGGGTGGTGGATTACGTGATCATTATCAATAACCAAAAAAATGGTCCATTCCGTTCTCAATCGTTCTCCCCCCGACTCTTCAGATTGAACTGCAAGAGTTGTTTAATAGTATTAACCATTACCAATGGTATCCGTCTGATGATTTCAAATGGAGATGGACCATTGCTGGTAATTTCTCTGTGAAATCCCTTTATAATTTTCTGAATTTTGGGGGTACTGTAGCCTCGAATGCCAAGGCATTATGGAACAACTGTGCATCGCTCAAATCAAAAATTCTATCTTGGCTCGCTCTGAATAATAAGCTATTGACTATAGAAGTCCTTAATAAGAGGGATCTAGTAGTTGGTCAGCTATGTGTATTTTATTCAAGCAACTTTGAAGACGCTGAGCACTTATTCCTCAAGTGTGCATTTATTCAACCTCTTTGGTCGATTGCGGTCAACGCCTGGCAAGCTCAGGGCCTGCCGGAAGTTTTCTCTTTGTGCTGGAGGTTTCCTTCCCCCAGGAAAGAGTTTCGTAAGTCGTGGGTTCTTTCTGTAATGGTTATAATCTGGGTTATTAGAGCAGAGCGGAACAAACGTATTTTCAAGCAGTCTCCTTCTCCGATTGATAATATCATCGATGAGTTCTTTTTTTATTCCAAATTTTGGCCTTCCACTTTACCGGTTAAAAAAGTGGCACCTCTGCATTTACATCATCTAGACGATGCTTTTTATATATTCTTCGGGCTAATAATTCTTTTTCGTAACCTTTTTTCTCTCTTTATTTATTTTTCCTTTGCTTTGCAGATCTGAAGTTACGGGCAAGCCCAGAGGAGTCGCTTTTGTAGGGTCAGCTGTTAGGTATTTTTGAGGTGGTGCTTTTTGCCCCCTTTGGTAGCTTGGCCTCCAGCCATATTTGTGCTTTTCTCTGGGACGTGTGGTATTTTGGATGGTGTGCTTTGGTGTCTCCTTTTGTTGTAGGGAGGCTCTCCTTGGGGGGCCTGATTTCTGGTTGTTTTGGTCATTTCTTTCAGCCTCTTTTCCTTTGGCGCCTGTTTCATTTAGACTCTATATGTTTTATGTTGTAATGGTCGCCTATGTTTCTAGCCTGGAATTTGGCTGCGTTTTGTTTGTGTGTTAGCCTCTGGCTTTGTGTTCGCTCTGTTTGATTACTGACCATGATTTTGAGGGTCAGTAGTGCTGTGAGTTTGGCTTCTTTTGTAGTGGTGATCGGTTGTGGCGTGATTTGTTCTTTTGTTATGGTTGGGCCTTTTTTGGAGAGGTGGGTTTCAAGGTTTTAACCATCTTGTTCGTACTCTGGAGGTTGGGGCTGAGCTCCGGTGTGGAGCTACATTGTGTGGATCTGAAGTGGTTGATCCCTGTTTTCTTACTGATGTTTGTGTTCTGGTTGGATTGTTTGTAGTTAGTTTGTGCTGTATGCACTTTTGTTGAGGATGTTTTAGTCCTCTGTTATTGCTTTTGTCGCTGAGGGCTTTGGTCTAACTCAAGGCCTTTTCTTCTTTTCTTCCTTTTCTCCGCTTTCAGTACGTTTGTGAGTTTTCGCTTTTCTATTATTGTGTTGCTTTCCCAGTGGTCTCCAGCCGCGATCGACGTTGAGTGACAGCGTTTTTGCTCTCATTTGGTCAGCTTAGCAGCGGCAGGGGTGTGCTTTTAGGCTACCTCTTATTTCGAAATTTTCCAGAGTTAGTTTCAACTGTCCGTCGCGTTAGTTCTCCAGAACTGGGTGCTGTTCTATTCGTTTTAGGGGTCACGGGTGCTAGAGCAGTTGGCTAGTGTGCCGTTCCTTGGCCTTGGCCAGAGTGGCTCTTCTCCCCCATCCCCTTCACGAGGTCCATTGCGCTCCAGGATGGTCTCCTGCGACTTGTGGCTATTTGCGCTTCAGCCGCCCCTTGGTGTCTTCCGACAGGTGGCATCGGCTAACATCTGGTGTTTTCATTGTGTATAGAGTAGCTTGTGGGTTTTCAGGGTCGTTTTCTTTCTGGATCTCGACTCGTCCTCTCTATTTTGTACGTTGTTTTTTGAGTCGTGTATGAGCCTTGTTTTACCGCTTGTAAAATGAGTCGTTTGTAAACCTCGTTCGTTTCATTTATATATTATTGGTTGGCTGGTGCCGTAAGGCACTATCCATTTCATCAAAAAACAAATCTCACTTTGAAATCCTTCCCCTCTAACATCTAACATTGAAAGAACTGTTTCATTGAAAGAATTATTTCTCTCTCTAGATTTTCTAGAGAGAGAAGCTCCCCAAAAAAAACCCAAAAACAAAAACCCTAGATCTAGAGAGAGCTCGAAGGGGGTGGCGGTCGGGATCTTACCGCCCCCTCCCCGACCGCCATCCGACGCCCCGCCCCCTTCGCCAGATCTGATCGCTCCCCTCTGATCTGGTCCCCTTCACCAGATCTGATCGCCCCCCACTGATCTGCTCCCCTCTCCTCGCTAGATCTGAAAGCTCCCCTCTAACGCCGCAACGTCTCGCCGCCCCCTCCCCGACACCTTCACTCCCTATCTGCTCCCCTCTCCTCTCTTGGCACCGAAGTCGGGGACGCCTGGCCTCACGCTTGAGCGCCGAATGCCTCGACGAAGGGGAGGCACCACGTCTCGCAACGCAGCTGTGTCTTCCCTGCCAGCAAGTCGTCTTCCCTGTCGTCCAGCCTCATCTTCCCTGCCATCGAGATGGGGGTGAGTTGGTGTGGGGTTTGGGTTTGGAGTTGGAGTTAGAGGTTTGAGGGTGGTTTGATTGGGGTTGAGGTTTGGGTTAGATTGAGGTTGGTTGGCCTTGCTAGATGTTTACCCGGATTTTCTTCGCGCTTGCCACCATGTCCACACTCTCGGGGCAAGTCACAGTGATCTATGGCTATGATTTGGTTTTTGCGAGGGTTGGTAGTGCGTGTGAAGAAGCCGGGTGTGCTTCTCTATCTGCGAGTCGCTATGATAAGCGGGTTATGATGTTTGGCACGATTGTGGAGCTTGAGCCCGAAGATGGGGTCCCTCCGTGGTGTGCGCTCACTTGTCTCTACTTTCGTGGTGCTTGTCTCAACTGTCGCAGAGCGACTATGTCACGCCAGAGCATCCTCCCATGCCTGTTGTCGCGAACGGCATGGATCTGGGTTCAAGTGTGATATGGGCGATGGCGAGGTGCCCCCCCCCCCTCTCCCGAAGTACGTTGTCTTGCACGATTATGGAGCTTGGGCCCGAAGATGGGGTCCCTCCATGATGTGCGCGTTTGAGTGTCCTATGATGTCACCGGTGCAGTCTTCACAGTGCCTACTATTAGGCTATTGAGCTTCCTCCAGCTTAGGCCACTGGCTTGTGACAGCGCCGCCTCTTCCCTCGAATTGGGAGTATGAGTCGAGATAAGTCTGTGTGGTGAGAAATCTCCGGAGAAGGCTAGAGCGTGAGAGAGGTGAAGGTATCCTCTCCACGGCTCTCTCTTGGAGCATGGCATTTGGTGGGTGAGCGAGATAGTTGTTTGGTAAGAAATCGTCTGAGAAAGTGCTATCGTGTGAGAGGTGAAGGTGTCCTCTTCACGGCTATCTCTTTGGTCGACTGTGGGAGCTATTGGCGCATTTCTAGGATGAGTGGTGGAGATGGTGGGAGGGTGCGATCGTTGTGCATGTTCCGTGGGATCAGAATTCGATCTGCGGGGCTTGGGCCCAAAGATGGGATCCCCCAACGAGGTGAAGGCAGAGATCGGCGGATGATAAAATCCTGTCAGACTTGTTTCAGGTGAGTGTGCATGTGTCGTGGAGGCACTGTACGAAGCTAAACTGACGTACTTACAATTTTGCTGGACCGAGCTTGTTTGTCGGCCCACCCTCCAAGGTTGTTGGAGGGATTTGTTATTTGTACGTGTCATGTTACTTCATGTATGTTTTATTTTCTGTCTGTAGTTTGTACTTTGGCCCAGTACTCTGGGTTTGTTTCGTTAAGCTCTTATTAATGAAACAGGGTGGCCAGATTCCATCTTTCCCTTCAAAATATAAAATTAAAAAAATTAAAAATTTAAAAAAAAATTAAAAAAAAAAAAAAAAAAACCATCTAACATTGAATACATGGTGATTCTCAAATTGTGGATTCAAAATACTCTCCGACTAACACCTCTTAAAATAATCACCTCATCAAATTAATAGATGTAGCAAAAAGAATATAGATTATCTGTATATAGATTATTGTTCTATATATGTTACTTTGATTGAATCGAGCTCTTCATTCAAAAGAGTTGAGCAATCGACATGAGAGACTGTTGACCAACCGACCAAACCGACGTGGATTATAACAGCAATTTAAACCCTAATACCCTCTACTTTGGGCACTTAATCATTAGTTAGTTAAAATGATATTAAATCATCTTGTTCTTGGATAGAGCGTCATATTATAATTTTGATATTGATGATTCCCTTACTCATCTGAGAATAGTAATATTACACGCATCACTATTTGCTTACATTTTGGTGGTTGTCCCCTAATTAACCTACCACGCCCACTTTTCCAAATGGTCCATGGGCCTCTTCTTGTGGGCCGGGTCAAATGGCACATTCAGCAATACATTGACTGTTTCATCGATCTTTAACTAATTAACTCTTAATTCTAATTCAATTCAAAATTCAAATATTTTTGAAGTCTGTTTCTAATCTAATATGTTTGCATTATTAATACTAGTAATTTACACGTGCATTTGCACGTCTTTATAAATACCAGTAATATACACGTGCAATGCACATTTTATGGGTTAGCACGTGCAATATGGACTGGGGATATGCACGTGCAATGCACGAATTTGATGGAGGGAGAGGAAGAGACGTTTTCGATTTTTGAGGGAACAGAATTTTATGGAGACTTTAAATGTGAAGTGAAAATTACAAAACTAACCATATAGATTTTTTTAGCTTTTTATGTATATGGGGACATGATAGTAAAAAGCCGCTAAAATGGGGCTTTGCTTAATAATAGTATAGATTATTATTATTACTATTATTATTATTCAAAAACCTTAGTCTTGCATAGATAATACATATATTATATGTACTCATAAAATATAATTCACTCAATATTTTATGCATGTAAGTCTTCTATTTTATGCATGTGAAACTGAAACATGCAACATACTCACTTCATCATTCCTTTTTTTTAAGAGTAAAGGTGAAGTATAGCCACCCTATTTCATTAATAAGGGTTCAACAAAACAAATTCAGGATATTAAGCTCAAATACAAGAACTGCAGCATAGAAAATAAAACATAACGCCTCAACAAACACCAGGAGGGTGGGATAAATTAAATAACAAAATCAACAAATCGTAACAAAAGGAGTACAGAAAAGAAAAGAAATGTGGACAAGAGCGAGGGTCCCTCCAACATATCTCTGGAGGGTGGGTACTCAGTCGATAGTAGGGCCAAACTCAACCTTCTCGTCATTGTACACTTCCACCTGAAATGCTCTGCTGATCCTTCCTCTAGGACCTAACGCCGCAGCTGCAGCCCAAAACAAAATAAAATGTATGATATGAGTAAGAGTATTAGAAATAACACTTCATCACTCTTTGTGAATCATGTTCAAATATACCATTAATCTTTCATATTGTACATGCATTATACTGTTTGTTAAACAAATCATATAATAAAGATACTTTTTTTCAATTTGTACATCTTTAAAGCTCAACTCTCATTTATGAAGTTAAATAAGACATCTAGTACTTTCATTTCTTGCAGTATTAATTTCTAGTGTAGATATTTATAGCAATTTATGTGCCAAAAATTTTAATTGTTTTAATTTAAAGAACTTTCTCTTTTAAAATAAGGATTTAAAATAAGGCTAGCAATTGATCCGAGTCCGACCTGTGCCTGATCAAATCCGACCTGTTTTTAGTAGTACTTGGGCTTTTTTTTCTTTCAATTTTTTCGGACCCGGACTAAACAATTAAGCCCAATTTAATTTTCGGGTCGGGTTCGGGTGTGTATGGAACCAGACCCGGTTTTTAAATATATTTGATATTTACTTGAGCGCTGCCTCTTCATATTTTCTCTTTCCCTATTTCCCGAGCACTACGCCTCTATCCCTTCATCTTCTCAGCTTCTAATTATCAGAGATTCAGAGTCAGTCCTTTTATAAACTCACCCCAATGCTGTCCCTTTCTACAACCATCCTCCCCTCTACACCACCCCCTCCCCCCCTCCTTAACCGTCGACGTGCAAACCTCAAAAACTCGGCGTGGTACTGACAACTGAAGAATAAGAAGAAGAAGAAGAAGAAGAAGAAGAAGATGATGATGATGATGATGACGATGAGCATGTGAAACTACTTGGTGACGGTGCACAATCCGACGAACGTGACCCACTCGTGCATCTGCAACTTCACCAGTCCGCGCGAGCCCAATCTCATCATCGCGTAACTAAATAACTTCATCTCATCTCTTTTCACAATCTCAAAGCAAGGGGTTAGGGTTTTCCTTTTGGGGGTTTTGGGAATGATTATTCGAAGAATCTAGGGTTTTAAGTAGTTCACTTGTCTTGGTTCTTGTTGATGCCTTGAGGGATGAGTCGGGTGATTTATTTGAGTAATGCTAGAGCCACTACCAATTTCACTACATTTCTCTTCACTACCTTAGGTGGCACACTCCAATAGGTAGGGGATGATAGAGTAGGTGGGAGAACTCTCCAATAGGAGTATGCCACCTAAGATAGTGAAGGAAATGGTAGTGAAATTGGTAGTGGCTAAAGCATTACTCGATTTATTTAGTAAGTTGCTTTTTGTGGCTGACATGGTAAAACTAAATGAAGAAATTTTACCATACAAATGTGGAGGGAAACTAGAAAAATAAGTAACGTAGATGTGAATTTAGAATAAGTGAAAACCAGATAGGATGATATATATTGTAGTATGAATTTCCTAATGTTAATCATGTTAGATATTGTAGTCCCACATTGGGTATTGGGCTAGTTTTGTATTTGGTTCACTCTTATATATAAGAGATATTGTACTCAGTTATTTCTCAATTTAATAATCAGTATTGTTTTCATCTCTCTGATTTATCTTAACATGGTATCAGAGCCAAGTTATACAAATTTTTCGTTCTTCCCAAAACCCTAGAATTCAGAAAAGAAAAAAAAACTCCATCAAGAAGCGGAACCCACCAACATCAACATCCTCCAGTCTCGCCCTTGTCCACTGACCAAACCCCCCGTCTGCCTCGACAAACGCATCAGCCGCCGAAGCTTGACAATTCTGCCTCGAAAAATGCATCAGCTGTTGTTGTTGTTGTTGTTGCTAAAGATACATGGAAGCATCTGACCTGTTGTGTTTCCATTTTCACAGGACCCAAACCCTTCAAAAACTACAACGGCTGTGGCTCCAATCTCACATCTCCATTCTATTCACTATGACTCGTTTGATGCTCCATTTTAACCGGGTTAAGAATGCCCGCATTCCCCATTCCTCCTCCAGACCCCCGTCGCTTCACCTCTCGATAGCCACTACCTCCTCTGCTGCACCTCCTACTCGCCGAAACCCTAGCCACTCCACTTCACACAAAAACCCTAGCCGCCACTTGTTATCCAAACCCACAACCTGCTCCTAGTTTTTTTCCCTAATACCCTATACCCGACCCTATAACCCAAATCCACAAAACCCTCCTATACCCTATACTCGACCCTATAACCCAAATCCACAAAACAGGGTACAGGTACTACTACTTTATGGAATCTCAGTCTCTCCCGCATATTTCTGCCTCCACCGACTTTCCCACTGCAACCGCCTCTCGTTCCCACTCCCTCCCATATCGTTCCTCCTCCAGATTTAAATAGCAACTGCACATCTTCAGTCTGCCTCCGGCCTCCTACCTTCTCCCAGCATCATTCCTTACCCTACCCCACCTCTACTTCCGACACCGGTAGTACCGTCCTGTCCCCTACCCCGATTCAGACACCAGCAGCATCTCCCTCCTCTCAGTCACAGCAACACTAGTCTTATTCCTCCTCGCAGTGCTTCTTTCCCTACATCCTCGGCCATGCCCGTCACTCTAGCCTTGCCATCTCCTGCTGATTGGGCTAATCTTCAGCAACGCCACACTTAGCTAGAACTATAGCTCATGGGTCAGTCTATCAATGCTGGCACCTCTGCTCTTGCATTCTCTATCACTCCCGGTATGAATTCGTTCCGAATTTTAAATTCTGATGCGTCACATCATCTCGCTAGTAATCAGACATTGTTCACCACCTGCACTGTACTTTCCTCTCACTCTCCATCTCTACACACAACTGATGGCTCAACACTTCTCGTTACACACTCAGGGGCAATTAGCTCTCCCACTATCACATTAACATATATTCTTTATGCTCCTCATTTATCCATAAACCTTATTTCTGTTAGTGCATTATGCGATAGTGGTCTTGTCGTTACTTTTGACTCTTTCGGTTGTTCTATTACTGATTCATGCACCGGTAAGGAGTTTGGGCGTGCTAGTCGTCAAGATCGTCTATATCATCTAGATTTTCTTCGTACACATCACTCTCCTTCTAGTTTTATCAGTATGTTTCCTCTGATGCTGATTTGTAGCATAGATGTTTAGGTCATATTAGTGCATCTCGTCTCCAGACTTTAGCTCGTAGTAGTGCCCTTGGTTCTCTTACTTTTAAACATTTATCTGATTGTCAGGGTTGTCATTTGGCCAAACATATCGCACTACCCTTTAGTCACAAAAGTACTTCTCAAACCACCCATCCTTTTCAACTTGATCATTCTGACATATGGGGACCCTCTCTTGTACCTTCATGGAAAGGCTATCTCTATTATGTTGCCTTCATCGATGACTTCACTAGACATACATGGGTTTTTCTTATGCGTCAGTGATCTGAGATACCTAATACTTACTGATTCTTTACGACTATGATTTACACTCAGTTTGGTGAGCGCATTAAGAATTTCTGATCGGACGGTGCTCGTGAGTACACTTCCACCACTATGAGATCGATCCTTCAGTCTCACGGTACCCTTTTTCAGCAATCATGCCCTCACACACAATAGCAGAATGGTGTAGCTGAACGCAAGTATCGTCACATTCTTGAGACGACTCGCACTCTTTTACTCTCCTCTTCCGCTCCTCGTTCTTTCTGGGCTGAAGCTGTCATAACCTCTGTTAGTCTCATTAACATTACTCTCTCGTCTGCCCTAGCTAGTATGATGCCTTATGAGGCTCTTTATCACTCACCTCCCGACTATAGTATGCTCCATACTTTTGGGTGCACCTGTTTCGTCCTTCTCCCTCCTACTGAGTGCACGAAGCTCTTAGCTCGTGCTGCTAAGTACGTTCACCTAAGGTCTCAGTCCCGAACACAAAGGTTATTATTGTTTTGATCCATCAGCGGGTCGTGTCCGCATTTCTCGACATGTATCCTTTGTGGAATACTCTCCTTACTACCTTGACACCTCCCGCAGATGCTAGATTTCTCGATTCCCTAGTTGTTGTTAGCTCCCCGACTTCATCTTTCCACATTCCTTTTGATCACACATCTTGCTCCATTCACATCTCCTGCAGTCCTTACACCTATTGTTCCCCTTACTGAAACACCACCTGCATCCCCACAGTTGTCAGCACCGATCCCATCTACTTTCCCACCGACACATGTACCCCCACACCTTGTTAGTCCACCAACGCTTCGTCAGTCTACACGTTCCACTTCTGGTATTCCTCTGGCATGTTATACACCTGATGCCACTAATCCTTCTGACCAGTTTGGTTTTACCACCTTAGCTTCCTACTTACCACAGTTTTATGCATATCTCACTGCTATACACTTTACACATAAGCCCAGAACCTATCAGAACGCAATTAATATCCTGAGTAGAGGAAAGCTATTGCAGAGGAATTCACTACATTTAATAAGACTAGCACTTGAGATGTTATTCCTCTACCAGAGGGCATTCAGCCTATTAGCTATAAGTGGATCTTCAGGTCAACCTGATGGATCTATTGAGTGGCACAAGGCTCTTCTAATAGCCCGAGGATTTACTCAGGAGCATGGTGAGACATTTGCTTCCGTCTGTAGTACCCCGTATTTTTTAATATTATTTTAAATATTTATAAATGAATTTAAAATGATTTTTTGGTGAATTAATAAATATTTTTCTAAAGATTTATCCTTTTTACACGTGCAAATATTTTCTTGGGAAATTCAAAGGCCAAAATTATTTCATGGAAAATCATTATTTATTATTTGGGATTTATTTGTAATTTTTCTAAATTTTTCTGATATTTATTGGACCTATTTACAAATATTACAAAAAGAATGGTCTTTTTGCAAAATTGTCATTTTGAGAGATGAAAGTGCAAAACTTATTTTTTCTGGACTTTTTAATTAGTGCCGACTGGAAATGAATGGTTTATTTTGTTTTTAAATCCCAATTAAATTAGTTTTATCAAGTTTCCAAGTATAGGGAACTATTTATGTAAAGATATATTTTAAAAGGATTATTTTGCAAATGTGTTCAAAACCCTAATTCTTCAATTCCGGCCTATTTAAAAGATGGAGTGCAGCCATCTTTCGCTGCACAACACAAGGTTTATTATTTTTATTTTCTTGGAGATTCAAAGAGGGGATATTGGATTCTTTGCAAAGGAGGGATTCTTCATCTTGCTTTGTTATATTCGTTTGATCTCTCCATCGAGGTGAATGATGTAAATTGTTTTGTTGTTTTGTTTTATGTATGTGGTATGAGGTGTTTCATCTATTAGAAAGCATGCTAGGGTTTGGTATGAATATGTATGTTGGATGGATGGTAAAATTGGATCTTTGAGAAGAACCCTAGTTGTTGTGAGTAGAATTGCATGTGGATGATTTTAGATTGTAGGAGAACCTAATATAAATTTTGAGAAGGCTATTTCTTTTGGATTTATTACTGATTTGATTGAGTATGATGGATGTTATGCATTAATGGATTAAAGAAGAGATTTTTGGACTATTGGTGAGTTGGATGAATACAACTTGGCCATGCAAATGATAAATTTGCTTATGGATCAACTATTGAGAATAGTTGAGTTTGAATTTGAGGAATTTTGAGAATGAGTAATGGTTTAAAAGACCATGTCTTGAGGATTTGAGTTGTGATGACTAAAATTGGGGATTGATACATTTTTTTTATTAAATTTGGGGATTTGTGATTTTGTGAAAGATTTCATTTGAATTTGGATTTACTCAAATACTAAGTTTGATATTTGGATATTTTGTTATTTTAGTTTATAGATTGGTGAAGTTTTCTTTGGTGCACGAACGTTTTCACGAATATAGTATTTTTGTTGTTTTAGAAGAAACAGAGTTTTATGTGTTTCGAAGGATTTGACTATATCTCAACTTATTTTGGTATTGATATGTTTGGAATATAAAACAAAGTTATTTTGATGTATGATTTATTCTTAAAAACTCTAATTTTGATATATGCACACGTTCTTGTTTTTATTTTGAAGAATTTCATCAAAACATTATTTTAACAATTCAAGTGGTTTTTAATTGGTTTTTATGGATCCTTATATATCCTATAAGTTGTATTTGATCATATCAGAAATATACCTTTTATAGATTTCGTTTTTGTAAGGTAAATCTTCGTATCGGTTGAATTATGCACAACCCAAATTGCAGTCTGTAGGTGAGGCAGTCGACTGGTATGTTTTGACAGTCGACCGTCGCTACTTGGCTGCTGTATTTTCTCATTTTTCTTGAAATCTCGTGTGGAACAGTCGACTGAACCATCTCTCCAGTCGACTGTCTCTGCTCTGTTTTGATATTTTCTCGAGGTGTTAGATTTTTGCTCTGGACAGCGATTGGTGTCTTTTACAGTCGACCGTCAACACTTAGAATTATTTTCTTAAAAATATTGGATCTTCGCTCTGGACAGTCGACCGACTCTGGTTTGTAGTCGACTGTTACTGATGTTTCTTGAGTTTTTCAGGTGTTCTTTAAACGATTGATTCTTTAAATGTTTTTGGATCTATAACTTACTATTCTAAATATTATTGTTTTTACAGAACATATGTTTTCAAGATATTTTATTGTTGGATTTGGATTCTGGAATTTTATAAAGATTTGGATTTTGTTAATTGGAGAGGTTTCTCCCTATGATCGTTTTGACGATGGTTTTGTGAACTTTGGTCTTGTTGAGATCTCTAGGAGTTGAGTGGGAGTCCTGTGAACCGGCAGTTGAGGTTTGCTGAGTTAGACCTGGAGGGTCTTGGTTTAGTTGTTGTTGAGTGTTTAAGTCCGGCAGGATACACTAACTCTAGAGATGGAAATTTTTGTGGTTTAATAATAATCAACTTAAGGACAGTCACTAGTGGGAATGTGATGGAACTTGGAAAACGTAAATGTAGGCTCATGGTTTTGTTAGTCCAACAGATGCGTTCCAGGACTGTTTGTTGTTATGTCTCGAGAGGACATTTGTGTGTTCGCGTGTCGAGGGCCTGCAGGCCTATTCACGGAGCATGCAGGGTGCATTCGCGTGTCGATGGTCGACATGCCTATACACGGAATGTACTTGGTGTATCTGCACGTCGAGGGCATTGCAAGCCTATTCGTGGGGTACACGGGTTTGGGAGATGATTCTCTGGTTGTTTTTTAGTTATCTTACATGATGCTTGCACGTCGAGGGCTATGGTGCCTATTTGTGGAGTATTCTGGATCTTGTTTTCCATCACAATTGTAGGATTAGTTGCATAACAGGGATTATCCCTATAAAGTGGAGATCGTTAAGGGCTTGCACCGGACCTATGTACTATGGAATGCATAGAATCCGACAAGTACGCATTAGAAAGTCAGCATATAGAATTGTGTTTTCTTGACTTGGTTTTATGCTTGTGTTTTCTTGTTTTTCCTACACTGACACTTAGTCTAAATTCACTTGTCGTTTTCATGACTTTCTATATACTATCTTATATTTCTTAATATTTTCATGCTTTACTTCATTGTTATTTCTCATTCATTTATTCTTGTTGTTAATACATGTTGTTGATGACTTTATGTTTTATGATTTATTTATGTTGCTTATTTTTATGTCACTCACACCGTTATGGCTGATCCCCTTTAGTTTTGGGAGTTAGGGTTATCTCTAGCCCAATGTTTTACAAGGTTGTTGTTGCTTAGAGCTTGGGATTTTGGATGCTTGAGATAAATTGATGTAATAGAGCTTTTGTGTAAATTTTGTAAAAGAAGTGTTGTAAAAAGAAAGTTTGTAATTCGAGGTGTTTTGTATTCTGCTGTGTTTGTAAAGATGGTTGTAATAAAAGTTTGAAATAAAAATTATCTGTGTTTTTGGACTGTGTTTACTATTGCAATTGAAGTTGATGCTGAGAATTGTGCCACGTATTTCTAAGATATCATATTGGAAATTCGGAGCGCTACACCATTGTACAGATGACTACTGTTCGCACTCTTCTTGCTGTTGTCGCCATCCGTCAGTGGCCATTATACTAAATGGACGTGAAGAATGTTTTTCTTCATGGTACCTTATCTGAGGTTGTTTATATGGATCCTCCTCTTGGCCTCCCTACTCCTCCTCGTCATGTTTGCCGGCTGCGTCGGGCTGTATATGGTTTGAAGGAGGCCCCCCGAGCCTGGTTTGAGTTTTTTCTCCTTGTCATCACCAAGACTGGTTTTAGTCAGAGTTCCCAAGACCATTCTATATTTATACGGTCATCACTGCAGGGGAGGGTACTTCTACTGCTCTATGTTGATGATATGATGATTACTGGGGATGACTCTGCAGACATTACATCCACCCAGAAATACCTTCACCAGCTGTTTCATATGAAAGACCTTGGTAGACTACATTATTTTCTGGGTCTAGATATTGCTCATGGATCTCGGAGGATACTCATTTCTCAACAGAAATACACATCAGATATTATCTCCGCTACATGCCTCTCTGACAGTTGATCAGCCGATACACCCTTAGAGCTTCATGTGAAACTTCATCTCACTGATGGTAAGCTCCTTCCTGATTCCACTAGATACAGACAGATTGTTGGACAGCTTGTCTACTTGTGCATGACCAGACTCGATATTGCTCACGCAGTCAGTATCGTCAGTCAGTTTGTTTCCGCTCCTATGTCAGTTCACTACGGTGCTCTTCTTCGGATTCTCAGATATCTTCGGAGCACTGTTACTCGCTCATTATTCATGCCTACTACATTCAAACTAGAGCTGAGTTCATATTCTGATTCAGATTGGGCAGATGATCCTACTACCAGACGGTCAACCACAGGTTTTTGTCTATTTTTTGGTGATTCGCTGATCTCATGGCGAAGTAAGAAACAGGCAGTTGCTGCATGTTCTTCGATCGAAGCTAAGTACAGAGCAATGGCAGCTATTACTAGAGAGATTGTTCATGTTCGTTGGCTGTTATCAGATATGGGTATCACTAGGCAGTTGTTGCATGTTCTTCGATCGAAGCTAAGTATAGAGCATTGGCAGCTACTACTAGAGAGATTGTTCATGTTCGTTAGCTGTTATCAGATATGGGTATCACTCTTTCAGAAGTTAGTCCTCTTTATTTAACTGGAGTGCACTACATATTGCAAGCAACCCGGTCTTTTATGAGCGAACGAAGCATATAAAGATTGATTGTCATTATGTTCGTGAGCGCTTTGAAGCAGAGACCATTTCACTTCATTTTATTACCTCGTCACAGCAAACGGCAGACTTCTTCACCAAATCTCATACTGTTCAGAGATTTCGATATTTAGTGGGAAAACTCACACTGTTTGATCCACCATGAGTTTGAGATGGGGTGTTAGATATTATAGTCGCATATTGGGCATTGGGCTAGTTTTGTATTTGGGTCACTCCTATATATAGGAGATATTGTACTCAGTTATTTCTCGGTTCAATAATCAGTTTTGTTTTCATCTCTCTGATTTATCTTAACAAATCATATCATATTAATCCACAGAAATATACACTGTGTCCGGCTCCAGAAACATGATAACAGAATGCAAGTTTGGCTTTAAACTAAAAAGTATTTCTTTCTTTTTTTCTTCACTTTTTTGGATAATTATAATCTTTCACCTTTCACTTTTATTTACTCTTCATATTGACTAATACAAGCACATAATAATATAGTACTAATGTTGGAGTCGAGATTTCTGTAATTTCTGTATCCAAAATTATTTTTATGCATGTTTTACATCAAAGAAGAATATGTTGAATGTGTAGATGCTAATGAAACCAGTCATGTTGTAGAAATCTTCATGAAATTGGAAATCTACATATATGAATAATCTCAAATGAACACCATGATTGATAAAATACAGATTTTGAAAGCTGCTGTTGTCCAAATACAATTCTCATATATGAATATCTAAATTGTCTTTACTACGGGTGGATCGACTTTGTATAACTAATCCTGAACCAAGGGAAATTAGACAGACATATATGTTACTTTAGTTGTAGTTTGGGCTTCTTTATCTGGTCTTCTTTTTAGTTCTCATTGCAGTTCTCGAGCCTCTATGAATAATTTCACTTCTCTTAGGGATCTTATATTTGTTCCATATTATTTTGACATTTTTCTGGATCCATCTTGAATCAAAATATTCGGTTATCATGTTTGTACTTGTCATACTTCAAATTTACTATTTCTCAAATTATAGGCAATAAAAGAGATGAGAAGCTGAAGGAAGAAGATCGTAATCCAAGCGAGGCACTTGCAGGTTTACACTGTACACTAATATCATTGGGTGTTGAGAGTTACCAAATGATAAATTTTTAGTTTGCATCACAAAGTTGTATGATATTAGAATCAAATTATAAAAAAAGAGTTTCTCTCTAGAGAGAGAAGCTCCAAAAAAGAAACCCAAAAAGAAGCAAACCCTAGTTCTGAACAAGGAGAGGGGTGGCAGCTAGGGATTCGCCACCCCCTTTGTTAGGATTGTGTCTTGTATACTCGTTGTTCAGATTAAAAGAAGATAAGATGAAGAACGGAGGTCGAAGCGTCGAAGTGAGTAGAAGGAGAAACAGCAGCAGTAAGGGTGCAAACTAGTTGCGGTCGACCGGTCTTGGTGACTGTCGATCGCACCCCCTGATCGCTCGTAGTACAGGGAATGTTAAAGAGTGGTACGGTCGACCGGCCCACGGCACTGAATCTATTTTGGGCCCCGATTTGTTAGGTCATTTCCACACAATCTTCAACTCCAAGTTAGATCGTGCGGCTCCTATTCAGTTACTTCTTTTCCAGATTATATCGGACGACTGAGAATCAAGATTAGACCTAGGTTTCTCTCTATTCTTCTATATATATTATAAACTCCTCTAATATGAGAGGGAGTACTTCATAGATTATTTTCTCCATTGCAAAGAGAGGCTCGAGAGAGAGATAGTTCTTGGTGAGTGAGTTTAATTCCTTGTATTGAGTGAATCAATAACTCCTTATAATCGCTTCTAGTTGAATATCAGATCTCCCTATATTTTCCTCCGGATTAAGCAAAAGCTAACTGGGATAAGTCATCGTTGTTGTGTTTGTGTTAGTTTGGTGGATCTACTTGCTTGCTCAATTTATTCGCCCCGCTACTTTGACTTCCTCATTGCTCTAATTAGTTTTCCTGTGATCAGAGGGCATTTGTTGATGCCCCAATTCCAACACCCTTCCCATCCATTGCCTCGTCCTCTCCTCCCTCTCTATCTCTTGACCTTCTCCTCCTCTTTCCCTAGTTGTTTCTCTCCCTCATCCTATCTATCCACTACCATTGAACGTTATTGATGGGGGTTTCCATGGCTCTCCGACCATACATCATAACCAAGCTCCGGGGGTTCGAGATAGTGCTCGCGTCCAGGTGACAGATCGGACAGTGGCATCGATGGGGCGTTGCCGATCGCGATTGCCGATAGGGGTCGACTTCGGGTGCGGTTTGGGGCATCTCGAAGTTGGTCATGGTTTAGGGGCGGCGAAGGCTGCAAGCGGCGACATCGTAGGCGCCAGATGGCCCTTCGGCTGGGTCGATGTGGCCGAGGTTAGGGCATGGTTAGCAACGGTTGTCAGTGTAGTGAGGTGGTCAAGGGGGTTGGGGCCTGACGTCGGGGCAAGCACGAAGGCTATGGGAGTCGGCGACGGTGGTTACTGGCAGGTGTGATGGGGGATGGCGGGGCAGTGACAGTTTCTCAGGGGATTGGATTTGGGAGTGTTGTGGCAGAAGGGGTGTAACCCCTGTTTTTTTTGTTTTTCGTATTTGTGGTGTATTTTCTTCTTCTTGAGTATTTGTACTCTCTTGTATTTCTCTTGGACCGTATATTGGAGTTTTCTTTCAATATATATTCATTTATTTTTTTTGTTTTTCGTATTTGTGGTGTATTTTCTTCTTCTTGAGTATTTGTACTCTCTTGTATTTTTCTTGGACCGTATATTGGAGTTTTCTTTCAATATATATTCATTTTATTTCATTTTTAGCTCTTTGTGTTTGATTGTTTGTCTTTTGCTTCGTTCTTTATCGGTTGTCGTTTTTCTTTTTATTGGATTCTTGTTCTATTCTTTTGCTCGTGTTTTGGGTGCTCGTGATTCCTTTTGCCTAAGCCTGTTATTGATAATCCTATTTGCAATTTAAATCCTAGACCCTCATGATTATCCCTAAACCCCATTTGATTAACCAAATCAGTTTTCATTCTTATAACCATCTCCTACTACTATTCCTATTCAAACCCAATTGAATACAACCTAAACTTCCCTAACCCGCAGGCCCAAACCCGATAACCCCTCCATCTAAACCCTAACTCTTGCCCCACCTATTTAAACCCATGCCGCTACTGTGCTTGCCTACCAATCAAAAACCCTAACCTCCATTGAAACCCTCCACATATCCCAACCGCACTGCATCTCTACCCTCCTCCCGATCACCTTCAACCTCCGAAAACCCCTACCCGAACCCACTGCATCTCCCTCATAACTCCACAAAACCCCGACCTTCAACCCCGACTGCACCCTCGTCACCCTAAGCACCGAGCTCATCTCTCCACCTCATTCTGTCGTTCTCCCCCTCTCGCTGTCTTTGTTTGGCGCACCAACAACAATAGTAGCAACGACGCCAGCACTCAGCCAGCGCCGCTGCCGTCCCTCCCGATCTTTCTCTCTCCCCCTTGTTGGGTTTGCGCGTACTCGGAGTCGCACATGTATTTGCTTGGTTCGTGATCCTTGTTCGTGGTTTTGTTTATCGCCCAGGAATACGTTCCTGTTATTCTTGGTGTTCGTTTTGTCTTCGGTTAAGGCAAGTAATTTGTACTCCAATTCCTTTGTATGATTCGTCAAAAATACCGCTTACAGTGTAGTTGGGTTCTAGAGACAACTAGTGTGTGTTATCTTTGATGGGTTTTGTCTCTATAGTGCTATTTGACAATAGTTGGCTCACGACACAAAATCGACATGAAAACAACTAGGGTTGACCGTTTATGATCCATTCAAATATGTGAGATAATTAGGTAAAATTATGTGTATGATGAGATCCATGTGATATGATAGTTGTGAATATGTTATATACTCTATTTCATAATGTTTGGACACTTAGTGGACTCTATTCCATGTTTGATTGTGATTGGAACAAGTTTCGTATGATTTACGTTAGTTTTGTTGTTAAAGAAAAATTTGTATTTGTCATTGATCAGTTTTGATTTGTATTTTAGACCATATTAAGGTCAGAATTCTTAATTTCTGTATTAGACATGAATTGTAGAGAAATCCGTCTTCTTTCCAAAATCTCTGATCTTGATCGATTTCGTTTTCGTATGAGTGGGTTATGGCTATTTTATTACAGAGGTGTATTCTATTGCCAGATTTTATTTCTTGATGATTTTGATGATTAAACTATTTTGATACTAGTTCTAAATATATTATTTTAATCTGAAACTTTGCACAGTATTTCTATATCTATCTAGGGATTACCCAAAATTTTGGTAGATTTTATTGATGAGTTTTATACGTCGTTTCATGCTTGTTTATGAAAACTATACTTGCTGTATTTTGCTCTCTATTCTGTAAAGAATTATATTTTCACCCTATTTCCTTTTACTGTATGGAAAATATTTATGAAATATGAAAGTTATATTATTTTATCTATTTTCATCTCCCTTTGATGGATTTAGATTTCGTTTCACAATTTGCGAGATATTACAATTTTCGTACAGCAGTGTTGGGAATTCCAGATTTGCCAAAATATCGTTTCATGATGTTTTCTGATTTTTGTTGACTGAACTAATTTTACTGAAATATTATAAAACTTTATATTATGATACTAGACATATGGGAAATACCCCAGATTTTTTCTGGATTTATTTGAGGATTTTTAGTGCTGTTTTTCGGACTGAGAATACGATTTACTGATTTCTGGCTGAACGTATTTTCTGGATTCAAATCAGTTTTGAGTTATAATTTTGTAAAATGCTATATGGCTTATATATAATTTCTGGATTTGTGTGGAAGTCTATTTTCCAGATTCTTCAACAGATTCAGATTTGGTTTTCTGTAGTAACGGAAATCACTATTTTAGTACTGTACTGTCATACTGTTCTGAATATGAACATACACTGTTTTGCTCGTTTATGTGACCGTATATCATCTATGTTTATTTATTTGTTCCCCTGAAACAAATACTGATTGTACCATATTAATTTGACACTATTTCATGCACTACTCTCTCTGTTGATAACCATAATAAAAGTAATCAAGTCAGGGTTTCTTAAAGAAGATCTAGTAGTGGAAAATATGGAAACATATACTTGGAAGGGAACTAGTATTCCATACTGTTACTACTACTATTACTTTTACTGCTACTATTACTATTACTGTTACTATTACTGTTACTGCTACTGTTACTTTTACTGCTACTGTTACTATAACTGCTACTGTTACTGTTACTGCTACTGTTACTGCTACTGTTACTGATACCTGAGTACACTACCCCATTATGGTCGAAACTATTTGTTATAGCAACCATGTGTTATATTTTGGGGCGCATGAAGTGCTACCTAGCTAGTAATACACACAAGACTGTAAGAATATAAGACTGATACTGTTAGACTGATACTGTTGGACTGATACTGTTATACTGATATACTGAGCTTACTGTTACTAGACACTGTTAGTCACCATACGACACTATACTTGACACATTCATCTATGCTATTAGTGTTTCATGCTAGTTGACTTGTTTTACTGATTTATGCTAGTCATTACTGTTGATGCATTATTCCATGCTATTTGTTTACCTTTCCCATGTGCTTGTATCCTACATTATAAGTGACCCGTAACTTGCATTGACGGATACTTGTTTTCTTTTTTCTTCTCCTGCAATTATTAATTGTAGATCAGGATGGTCAGCTGCCCGACGGCATTGGCGAAATGAGATATTAGTGCTGGATTTCTTGTTTATTAGTATTGCTATTATTGTTGCTTTGAATAATGTATTTTGAGTACTTGGATGATTGCTTTGTATTTTGGGTGATGTGACCCAGGATTTTTTCTTGTCCAGATTCTGATTTATTTGAGATTAATACATTTTGTTTCAAGTAAATTCTGTTGGTTCATTAATTCAATTTTGCATGTGTGTGGTTGACTCTTTTGATTCCGACTCTGATTATATTGTGAGATGTTGTAAAGATTCCTGAACAGCTTACGGATAATGCAAATCATTCATTGGGTTGAGTCGCGTAACCATATTCCGTATTCTTTTTGGGAAGCGGAGCGTGACAAGGGGGCTTTTTTGAATTTCAAATTTATTTTTGAAATTTGAATCTATGTTGAGTTCGGTGGTACTTCCTTAGATTCAAATGTGTCTTCTTCCTAAATATCCAAATTTCAACCAATCTACAAGTAGCAAGAAAATGAATCCTAGTTGGTGTGGGGCGATGATAGTCGAGCGAGTTTATAGTTTGAGTTAAACATCGATTTATTCAGATCAAAATGATAGATGTCTAGGGTCTCTCTATCATGTCAGAGGGTTTGGAGGCGTTTATAGAGCCGTGGGGGGTGATGACAACCTCCATTGCGAGGTGGAGGTGATAGTCAACGGTGGTCAAGCGAGGGGATGAGAACGATGCCACAATCTAGACATGGATATGTCAGATTGGTGGGTATCTGAGGTGTCTCTCGTTTGGTGCTTGATATTGATGTAGGGGACACTGCTGAGGGTGATGGTGAGGTGGTTGCAGGTGACGGCGAGGACAAATAGAGTACAAGCGAGGGAATGAGAGAGAAGGAGCTCAAAATGGCACGAAAAACTTGTTGTGGCAAGGTCGTCCGACCAGTAGGATTATGTTTTGTTGTGTTTTTTGTTTGTTGGTTGGGGTGTATGAGTTTCAGAACTCAGCTTGTTGGGTTTCCTGAATTGCATAAGCCTTATATTACGCGGATGGCTTTAACCCACCGTTTAACCGAAAGAAAAAAAAAAAAAAGAGATTAGAATCAAATTTAAGACAAATGAAGTCATGAAATTTGCCCCATTTAAAAAATTTCCATTAAATGTAAAAGTTGTCATTAGTTTTTTCTCCGAATAGTGGGATTGAGTAAGGAAGTAAGACTATTTGTAGCTGATCCCAATGGTCTGCTGCTGCTTTCGAAATTTCCGCCGAATAGTTGCCTCATAGTTTGTTTGTTTTTCTTTTGCAATGAATGGTCATTACTTTCTTCAACTTTTTCTCATGTTCAAAGTCTTTTCTGAAGAATCGGGGCAGGCTAGGCTTTCGGCTTTATTTGAACCCGGACTTGGGCCTCATTTTAGCAGCTCGATCGAAAATCGGGCTAAGCTTGGACCCTAGAAAAAATTTCGAGCTCGGGCTCGGACTTGGATAAGTCCGTCCCATGTCCGGTCCGTTGCCGACCTTAATTTAAAATAATAGTATTTGGCCGGCTACCAGTGTGAGTCCCCTACAAGGGAAGTAGCTATATCTTTCCGCTGTGTGGGACCTGCTTTTGGCCAACCTGTTTTAATCATTGGCCACTCTTGGATGCATTAATAACGAGAGTACCCTTACTTTTTTAACTATGAGTTGGTGTTATTTGACGGCGCTGTATCTTTTTTATACTTATTTTGTGGTGGAAAACTTTCGGAGGTTTGCAACCCTTTGTTCAAATCTAGAAATTGATGGACTGGTATGCTAATATGATGTTTATCGGAGACTAGTGTGTTAAAACACCGAATAAGAGGAAGTTTCTCTCAGTGTGAGAAAATTATACAGCGTAAAAATTTTGACGTTGTCTGACTTCCAATGTTAAACATTCTTTATATTAATTATGCATGGATAATATACATAAGTTAGTATGTTTAGAAACGACAATTCCAATTCTCCTATTAGAGCATCCACATTCGTTTGCCAATTATCCTTAAAATATACTTTATAGCAAACGACGAGCTGCAGTTGTTTGCTATTTATGCATATTTTAGCTAAAAATCAACAGTAGATTGCTAGAAATGAGAATGGATATGAGAATTATGCATATTTTAAACGACGTCCCTCTAAAAAAAATATTATTTTAATCGTCAGACGGAACTTCGAGTTGCGTCCCTCAGCAAAAATACAATTTTTCGTGATAAAAAAAACCAAAAGAAATAAAACCCCTTGGACGCAACTTCGAGTTGCGTCCCTCACTTCCGTAAATGTCGGACGCAACTTCGAGTTGCGTCCCTCACAATGCATAATCAATTTTTTTTCTCCTTCGGACGCAAAGAGAAGCTTCGTCTGGCATTTTAAAAAATTATTAAATCCCTCCGACGCAACTTCAAGCTCTGTCTGATATGATTATATATTATATTACTACTAGGTTTGCCCGTTGACACGTGCCTACGGCACGTCTTCGGAACGGTGCACCTTTTTTGATCATAAAAAATAGTTTTAGAGGTCCAGCAAATTAATTGAAGTAGCAAACATAAAGCAAAAAACATATTATATGTTATTTTTGATTTTTTTGAATTATTTTTAAATTTTTAAATTTTTAAATTTTTAAATTTTTAAATTTTTAAATTTTTAAATTTTTAAATTTTTAAATTTTTAAATTTTTAAATTTTTAAATTTTTAAATTTTTAAATTTTTAAATTTTTAAAATTATAATTTTTTTTAATTTTTTAATATTTTAAAATGTTAAAAAAATTATTTTCTTAATTTTTTAATATTATATAGAAAAGGGAGGGAGAGAGAAAGAGAAAAAAAATTAAATAAATATAGGAGTTGTTTTGGGTGGGAGATTTGAATTTGAGTTTTGGGATGAACTTTTGGGGGGAAAATATGTTTTGTAAGGTTAGATCTGGGCCTTTGATTTTTGAGGGAATTGAAAGAGAGCCACTTGATAGCTTTCTTTGTGTTTTATTATATAGATAATATATCATTCGACGACTGTGGCAAACTCTCAAAATGCTATTTGTAAATATGCATTTATGCATTTTTAAACAATTACGACTGTGGATGCTCTTAGAGATTAAAAAAAATGATTGAAATATTTTGATGCTTGATGCTTCTATATATCTTAGTATGTTTTTTTAAAGCCGTTTTGTGATAGACGGTGCTGCAAATAATTAGTGACAAAAAAAATGTACAAAGAAGTTATCACAACAGGAGAGAGCAAAAATGCTAAGCATTAAGAATATGGAGCTATTGCTCTTCTGCATGAACTCCTCAGTTTAAATCCAGCCCAAGGCCAGTCTGCAGCATATCCAGTGATCTTGAGCAGCAGCAACAACAGTGAGGAAGGAGAGGACTCTGGCGGCTTCATCATCCACTGAATCACTATTAAAAGACTTGATATGGGATAAATAAAGCAGCATCAACCCAGACCCTCTGATCTTCTCTACATCCTCCACCTGTGATTATCAGGCCAACTACAGTTCAATGGGCCTCAATCAACTCAGGCCCACGGGCAAACGGGTCCAACCCGGCCCATCAAGGCTCCAGACCCGTTAACCCCTGCCTATAAATATCCAACCCCCTCCTCACTGGAGAAGATAATCAATCTCTCCCCACCTGAACCCTAGTGGTCCAGTCTCTTTTCCAGTGATTAACTAGATCGTCGAAGGGCCTGTCGCCGGGACTTCTCCCGGTGTCTCTAGACCATGTGCAGGTACAGAAGACCTTGCCCAGCCGAGCTTCTGGATCCGATCCGAGCACCCGTCCTCACTTCCGAGCACCTCTGCCCTCCTACTTCCGAGCCGCTCCCGCTACCCGGGGTCGGACCGATGTCAGTACCGCGTAAAGACTTCCACTATACAAATTACAAGAATTCACTTCTGTTGCCCCCACACTCCAAAACCAAACAACATCAAGACTCCCAGTATTGATAGATTATTCAAGGCTCTTTTTGAAGCTTAGTATATAGCTTTTAATTGATTAAACTTCGGTTGTTGATACTTCGTGGTTAAACTTGGTTGTAATAACTTTGATACTGATTCTTGTTATTATTATGTTTGGTTGCAGTGATCTTCATCCAATTTTATCTAGGGGGAATAACTGGAGGAAAATTTTGCCGTACTGCCCCCACTTTTTGAAAATATTTGGCGCTCTACTCCACTTCTGAAAACAATTAGCGATCTACCTCTGTTTAGGACACGTCAGCATAAACCGTTATTGGAAATAACGGCATAGGTTATTTACGACGGCATCTATATTTAAAAAAAGTGTCATGCCTTTATTTGGAGTAACGACATAGGTTATTTTGTTTTTCGACAGTTTATAGTCTCCATTTAGAGAAAAAATTGCAAGTGTGAAAACCTTATAACAGATGCCGTTATTTCCAATAACGGAATTCTCAATACTGATGCCGTTATTCCAAATAATGGCATCAGTTATAAATTTTTTTAATAAAAAAGTAACTTATTATTCATCCTCTCTGATGAATAAGTTATAATAATAATAAAAAAAATTAACTGATGCCGTTATTCCAAATAACTGCATCAGTTATAAATCTTTTTTAAAAACAATTAACTTATTATTCATTCTCTCTGTTTCCAAATAACGGCAAGAGTTCATTTATATATAACTGATGTCGTTATCTCCAATAACGGCATCAGTCATTCGAATGCCACTATTCAGAATAACGGCATTATTTATAAAAATTTTTCACACTTAGAATTTTTTAAAGTTAAAAGATTCACACTTGTAAGAGAAATATACTGATGCCGTTATTCCAAATAACGGCATGGAAAAAAATATAAAATAGATGTCGTTATTGGAAATAACGGCAAGTAAATAATCTATGCCATTATTTCCAATAACGATTTATGCTGACGTGTCCTAAACAGGGGCAGATCGCTAATTATTTTCGAGAGTAGGGCAGAGCGCCAAATATTTTCAAAAAGTGGGGCTGTACAGCAAAATTTTCTAACTGAAGAGGGGAGGGAAGATGTGTCATAAGCTTTACAGTAAGAAGATGTGTACAACAATATTCTTCTACCATCTCTTCACTGTACTGCCTAAGTCGCAAATCATCTAATCTTTTCCCTATTACCTCTCTGGATGTTATATATATATATATATATATATATATATATATATATATATAAGTCTCCTTCCGTTGTGCACCACCTATGGTGTACACGGCTTGTGCCCTCGGCCTTCTGGTATTCATATCGACAATCCAAACCGTTCATATTGATGTACACATCTAAATTAGTCTAAATTCAAGTCATTTGAAATTCATTTGCTCATGCATTGAAGTGTTACAAAATTGTATGGCTGAATATCATTTTTTTATAATGACATGATGGATGGGCAAATGAATTTCAAATGACTTGATTTGACATATTTATACTAATTTAAATGTATAGATCAATATAAACGGTCTAGATCATCGATATGAATGGCCGAAGGCTGAGTGCGCACACCGTGTACATCATAGGTGGTGCACAAAGGAAGGGGACTTATATATATATATATATATATATATATATATATATAGGGAAAGCTTCGGTTGAGCACTACTCTAGTGCTCACCACGTGAACACTAGGCCTTCGGGCGTTCGTATCGAAAATCCGAACCGTTCACATTGATCTACACATCTAAATTAGTCTAAATATATAAAATCAAATTATTTGAAATTCATTTGCCCATCCATCATGTGACTATAAAAACAATGATTTTCAGCCATACAATTTTGTAACACTTCAATGAATGGGCAAATGAATTTTAAATGATTTGATTTTACATATTTAGACTAATTTAGATGTGTAGATCATTGTGACCGATTCGGATTTTCAATATGAACGCCCGAAGGCCTAGTGTTCACGCGGTGAGCACTAGAGTAGTGCTCAACCGAAGCTTTCCCTATATATATATATATATATATATATATATATATATATATATATATATATATATATATATATATATATATATATATATACTAGTTGAAATTTGTCGCGCACTAAGTGTACATGGCTTGGTGGACGTGCAAGTTGAATATTTTAACAATGTTTTCTGTTGTTCAGAAAATCAATCACATAAGAAATATTAGTAAGAACTCAATTAAATATGTAATATATAATACCTGTTACGCCCCGCTTCCCAAAAAAAATACAGAATATGGATACGCGATTCAACCCAGCGAATGATTTGCATCATCCATAAGCTGTTCAGAATCTTTACAACAAATCTCAGAATAATCAGAGTCGGAAGCCAAAAGAATCATCTTCACACAGACATATATATCTTAAAACAAAACAAAGTGCCAACAAAAATTAATTGAAATCCATTATTATAATAGTCTCAAATAAACAGATCCAAACAAGTTAATATCCTGGGCCACATTGCCCATATACAAAAAAATCCAAATACTTAAATACATTATTCAAAGCAATTGATAATAATAATAGCAAAAGAAGTCCAGCACTAATATTTCATTTCTCTAATACCATCGGGCAAACGACCATCCTGATCTGTAACCAATAAATTGCAAGAGAAAGAAAAAGAAAACAAGTACCCGTCAATGCAAGTTACGGGCCGCTTGTAATGCAGGATACAAGTACAAGGAAAACTAACAAATCTAAATAATAACAGAAATAGATATAGCATGGTATAGCAGAATCAACTAACATGGTATACTAACATGTGTCAAGTGTCAAAAATCAAATAGCATGCAGACAGATATACAGATATTGTTAAATAATGGTGTCAAATGATAGTGTCAGACAGATAACAGATAATCAGATAATCAGATGACAGTTAGCAGATTCAGATATCTGATACAGATACAGATACAGATGTCAGATTCAGATTCTTATATGTCTTGTATTAATTACTAATTAGGTAGCACCTCATGTGCCATCCTTTTATCACATGGTTGCTACATTCAAAACAGTTACGTTTGTAGATTTCGTAGGAGATCATATAGGTCCGTGTACTTAGGGTTCAGACAGACAGATATCAGATAACAGATCCAGACAGACAGATAGAATCTAGTGGTTCTCTTCTTCTCTACACCTTCCTATAGGAAGTAATGTAGACAGGGTACAGAAGAACAGATAAAAGATAATCATATGGGAAACACGGGCCCCCTTCTAAGTACACATTTCTATGCTTTCCCACTAGTAGATATTTTCCATAAACCCCGGCTTGATCATTTTATAATTATTATCAGACAGATGTGTATGTTCACGAAACAAAGTAAATCTAGCATGGTATATCAACCTACAAGTTCAGAATAATAGATAAGCATGGACAGATGGTAAATAGTCACATAACAGAACAAAATAGGGTACTTCCTAATTCAGAACAGCACGACAGTACAGTACTAAAACAGCGATTCCCGTTAACACAAATATCAAAACTTGAATCCGTCAGAGAGTCTGGGAAATAGACTTCTAACTGAATCCAGCGGATACATATAAGTCATATAGTATTTTAGAAAAACATAACTCAAAACTGATTTGAAACCAGAAAATATGTTCAGCTAGAAATCAGTAAATCGAATTCAAAGTCAGGAAAACAGCATCAAAACATCATAATAAATTCTGGGGTATTCTCCTATATGTCTAGTATCAGAATATATAGTTGCATAATTTTCCAGTAAGATTATCTTAGCCAACAAAACTCAGAAAACATCAAGAAACGATAGTTTGACAAATCTGGAATTCCCAACACTGCTGTACGAAAATTGTGATATCTCGCAAATTGTGAAACGAAATCCAGATCCGTAAAGAGAGATGAAAATAGAAAAAATAGACTAACTTTCATATTCACAAATATTTTTCATACAGAGAAAGGAACTACGGTGAAAATACAAATCTTTACAGAATAGCGAGCAAAATTCAGCAAGTATAGTTTTTATAAATAAGCATGAAACGACATATAATTCTTATCAAATAAATCCACCAAAATTCTGGATAATCCCTAAATAGGTATAGAAATACTGTGCAAAATTTCAGATCAAAATAATGTGCTTAGCACTAGTATCAAAATAGTTTAGTCATCAAAATCATCAAGAAACGAAATCTGAAAATATAATATACCTCTGTAGTAAAATAGACATAATTCGCAACCCAAAAATTGAAACTGAGTTCTGTCAAAAGGGTTGGAAAATAGACAGAATCCTCAACAAATCATGTTCACAAAATATTTTCAAATACTGACCTTAATATGGTCTAAAATACCAATCAAAACTGATCGCTGACAAAGTACAGATTTTTCTTTTAACAATAAATCAACATACACCATACGAACCTCATTACAAACACAACCAAACATGTTATAAAGTCTACTAAGTGTCCAAACAATATGAAATAGGGTATATAGCATGTTCACAACAAGTATATCCCATGGATCCAAACAAACACACAATTTCTCGTAATTGTCTCACAAATATAATCACATCAAGAACGGTCAAAACCTAAGTTGTTTCATATTAAATTTGTGTCGTGAGGCAACTATGGTCAATAGCACTATAGAGACAACACTCATCAAATATACATCACACACGAGTTGTCTCTAGAACCCAACTACACTACAAGCGGAATTTATGACTTGTATCATATAAAGGAATTGAGTACAAGTTATTTGCCTTAACTGAAGATGAAAAAAACACCAAGAATAATAGGAACGGATCCCGGGCAACGAACACAATGATCGAACGAATCCTACGAACAAAAACCACGAACCGAACAACCACACGTGCAAACTCCGTGCACGTGCAAACCAACCAAGGGAGAGAGCGAACACCACTGGCGAGACGACGATAGCCAAACAGTGGCTGTCGCTACTGCAGTCGGACGGGGGCTGAAGGGAGGGTCGCAGTGGCTGGCAATGTCAGCCTCATGCTAGCGTCGCTGGCTGTCGCGGCTGCCGCCTCTGGGCACATCGAAACAGAGCGAAGAGGGACAGAGAGATGGACGAGAGAAGGAAGCTCGATGTTCGGGTGATGGTGGTGATCGGCAATGGGGACGCAGAGGGTGGTGCAATAGGTGCAGTCGGAGGAAAGGGTGAGGCAGTAGGATTCGGCAGGAGGTGAGGTAGGGTTTCGGGATTATGGGTTTTGGTGGCTAGAGTTTCGGTAGCATGTACAGGAGAGAAGGGAGAGGTTTTATATAGGATTGTGATTAGGGTTTAGGGATATAGGGTTGCGGGTTGAATAGTTAATGGGTTTGGGTGTAATAGTGATAGGAGATGGGTTATTGGGTAGTAATAGAAGATTGGGTTTAAAAGGATTTGTATAGGATTTAAAATAGGATTGAAGGCTAATTTGGCTTTGGTAGTTAATTAGAGATCAAAGGCAATATGATTAGTAATAGAATGAGCAACCAAAACACCACGAGTACCCAAGAACAAAATAAGAGAACAATAACCAAATAAAGAGCGAAAACGATAACAACGATCAAGAACAAATCAAGGGACAGAAAAATCAATCACAAGAAGGTCAAAAACGAACAAAATGAATATATATTGAAAACAACTCCAATATACGGTCCAAAATACAAGAAAGTATAAATACTCAAGGAAGAAGTAAAATACACCAAGAATACGAAAAATGATAAACAAGGGTTACAATACCTATATATTAATTATGTACACAAAATACTTAAAATTTTAATATTAAGTACTCTAAATATTATATCTAGTCTTGAGTAAATACAAAATAACATGTGAATAATTATCGCATCTACAACATAAAGAGATATAAATTGTAGTTAATTGCATAATAATCACCAAACAACTTTAAACCTTTAAATGTAAGGCCGCAATGCAGATTCAACAAATTAGTGAAAACTATTTCGTCAGATTGATAGTTTGACTATACTCCCTGTAACCCATGTTTCTCCAAAAATGTATTTTCTGTGTATTTTCGGTATTTTAAATTTTTGTAAATTAGTTTTCCGCTTTCGAACTATTTTTGTTAAAATGTATTATTGGACTTCTATTAAAGTCTATTTTAATTAATGGTTTTATTTGTTACTATTTTCCAACGAATTTATATTACACTACCAATCTTATTGTTGTTATTATTACCTGGGTTTCTATTATTATTACTATTATCATTTTTATCATTTTATTATTATTATTATTGTTATCAGTATTATTATTATTACTGTTATTTTTTAATACTATTATTATTATTATTGTTATTGTTATTGTTTTTAATATTATTATTAATATTTCTATCAAAACCTAATTGTATATTTTTATTAGTTATTGTGCCAAAACCCATTTTTATTTTATTAGATTTCTTTTTAAACCCAACTATCCTATTTTAATAAAACCCATTTAAACCCATACCCATTTAACTCTCCCCAAACCCATTATCTTTAAACCTGAACCCAATCACCCCAAGCCGTTAGCTACCCTGTGCACCCATACCCGTTACCCCATCTCCGTAACCCTATTCAGCCACCTAACCCTAAAACCCTAATATATTTTTAACTATATATATACATTAACCCATGCCTTTGTAAGCATGTTCACCTTCCTCCCCTCAGCCTGCCTCTTCATCTCTTTCTCTCCCGTTCGTTCTCTCTCCCTCTGCCCTGTACTGCAACGCCACCGCAACCCCCTTCCTCCTGCCGTGTGGCCTTCCTGTCGCAACCCCTGCCTCCTCGACGTCGACGCTAGCAGACCCCCTGTCACCCGTGCCTCCCCGTCGCTGTCACCATGCCCCCCCGGTCCCCTCCGCTGGTGCTCCTCCCGAGCTTCCCTGCTGTGCCCCGTCGACGACACACCATCGCCACCTGGGCGACAGCAATGCGCCACCCCAAGCTTCTCTGTGCATCGTCTCCCTTCTTCTCTCATCGACTGCACAGCTCTGGTCTCTTCCGGTCACGATGGCAGCACCACAGCGACCTCCGCAGCAGCAGCCAGCGACAGCAACGAGCACTTCCCGCCATTGTTCACCACCCTCCGTCGCCGGTGCCGTCCCCCAGCAGGTCGCCCACCACCCAGTCGCAGAACAGTCCCCCATGCTCTGTTTTGCTGTAAGTTGATCACTTTGAATGTGAGTCGTCGATCGTCGTGATCATCTTGATCATCATGATCATGTTCCCTTGGTTTTGATCTTGGTCGTCCAATGGATCTTGATCATCATGCTTGATTAGATGTGGACCGTCGATCTTCTATTGATCATCCGATTAGATCCTAGCCGTCTGATCTCTTCTTGATCGTCATGATCATGATGATCATCAACTTCGTTTGATCACAATCGTTCGATCGATCGATCTTGATCTTCATTATTATCGTCATCATCAAGAGATCTGACCGCCCGATCTGATCCGATCATCTTGATCTTGATCTTCGATCCCAGCCGTCCGATTGTGTTCGTGATCTCGATCGTCTTCATCTTGTTCATGATTGTGTGTTCATGATTGGTTCGTAATCCGTACGTGGTGTTCGTGCCTGGGAATCCGTTTTCGTTATTCTCATCCTTTGCATCGTTTCCATCGTCGTCTCTCAGGCAAGTAACTTGTATTAAATTTCGTTGTATATACAAGTACAAAATACCACTTGTAGTGTAGTTGGGTTCTAGAGACAACTCGTGTGTGATGTATGATTGATGAGTACTGTCTCTATAGTGCTTTTGACCATAGTTGCCTCACGACACAAAATTTGACATGAAACAACCTAGATTTTGCCCGTTCTTGATGTAATGTATATGTGGAACAATTATGAGAACCGTGTGCTTGTGAGATTCATGTGATATACTTATTGTGGACATGTTTTATACCCTATTTCATGTTGTTTGGACACTTAGTAGACACTAATTTATGTTAATTTATGTTTCGATCAAGTTTCGTGTGATTCATGTTGGTTTTGTTCCTAAAGAAAATTCTGTATTTTGCAGATAATCTGTATTGATCAGTAATTTAGACCATATTAATGTCAGAATCTTAATTTTAGTATAAAAGATAAGTTTGAGAGGAATTCGTCTTCTTTCTAACTTCTCTGACCTTGCTCGATTTCGTTTTCGTATGTGTGAGATATGGTTGTTTTACTACAAAGGTGTATTTCATTTCTAGATTTCATTTTTTGATGATTTTGATGACTAAAATATTTTGATACTAGTGTTAAGCATATTATTTTGATCTGAGATTTTGGTCAGTGTTTCTATATCTATTTAGGGATTATCTAGAATTTTGGCAGATTTTATTGATGAGTTTTATATACCGTTTCATGCTTGCTTATGAAAACTATACTTGCTAGATTTTGCCCGTTGTTCTGTAAAGATTTGTAATTTCACCCTGATTCATTTTCCTGTATGAAAAATATTTATGAAATATGAAATTTATCTTATTTTTTCAATTTTCATCTCCCTTGGCGGATTTGGATTTCGTTTCACGGTTTGCAAGATATTACAGTTTTTGTACAGCAGTGTTGGGAATTCCAGATTTGCCAAACTATCATTTCTTTATGATTTCTGATTTTACTTGACCAAGCTAATCTAACTGGAAAATTATAAAACTTTATATCCTGATACTAGATATATAGGGGAATACCCCAGATTTTTCCTAGATTTATTTGAGGTGTTTTGATGCTGTTTTCCTGATTGTAAATTCAATTTCTTAATTTCTGGCTGAACCCATTTTCTGGATTCAAATCAGTTTTGAGCTATGTTTTTGTTAATTAGTATATGACTTATTTATGCTCACTGGATTCGGTTGGAAGTCTATTTTCTAAATGTTTTGACAAATTCAGATTTGTATGTTTGTAACAACGGAAATCTCAGTTTTACTGCAGTGTGGTCTTACTATCCTGAACTAGAGATTTGGTTCTTTTATTCTTTATGAGATATCTTGCACCCGTACATATTTATCTTGCAACTTGAACTTGTTACATGATCATGTCATGTTATTCTTGATATGTTTTGCACACCCACATGCTTGTTTGATATTAATAATAAATAATCAAGCTGGGGTTTAAAGAGACAGATCTAATAGTGGATAATTCAGAAACGTGTACTCGAAAGGGGATCTATTGATCATACGTGATATTTGGAGCTTGATATTTGGTTTGGAGCTTGACACGTGATTACTTGTACTTGCACACTTGACACAGAGCTTGATATATTTTGGGTATGTGAGTTTGTTTGGAGCTTGTTATTTGGTTATGTGGAGCTTGTTTGGAGCTTGTTATTTGGGATATTTGGAGCTTGTTTATCTGGTTACTTGGAACTTGATACTTGTTTACTTGAGAGCTTGTCCCTGAGTACACTGCCCTCTATGGTCCACTATGAAATCTAAAGCGAAACTGTTTGTTGTAGCAACCATGTTGTAAAGCTGGGATGCATGAAGTGCTACCTAGATAGTAATCACTATAAGACTTGATACATGATCCTTGAACATGATACTTGAACATAATACTTGATACTTGTACTTGACTATTTGACCCTTGCTACTTGTTACTTGATTTCGTGATACTTGATTTCGTGACACTTGATTCTTGATACTTGATACTTGTTTACATGATACTTGTTTACTTGACACTTGATACATGCTACTTGTACTTGTTCACCCTACCATGCTAGTTGTTATACATTATTATCATGATTATTCCATGCTATAGTTAGTTTTCCTCATGTACTTGTATCCTACATTACAAGCGGCCCGTAACTTGCAATTGACGGGTACTTATTTTCTTTTTCCTATTCCTGCAATTGTTAAATTGCAGATTTTGGAGAACAGGTTCCAGTGGTATTGGTGACATGAATTATTAGTGCTGGATCTTGTTATTATTATTATTTTTGTAGTTGCATGAACAATATTGTATTTTGATACTTTGATTTATTCTTGTATTTGGGTAATGTGACCCAGGATATTTGACTTATTCAGATCATGACTATTTGATATTTATATATTTGGTTTCAAGTATTCTTGTTGGTATTTTGGTTCATATGTGCATCTTGGTTGATACTTTTGCTTACGACTCTGATGATTCTTGTGAATGTTGTAAGGATTCTTGAACAGCTTATGGATGATGAAAATCATTCGCGGGGCTTTAGTCACGTACTCGTATTCCGTATTCCTTTTGGGAAGAGGGACGTGACACTCCCTCTACGAAGAAAAATGTGTACTGTATCTACATTTGAGTGTGCTAGCATTAAAAACTTAAATACCATAAATACAACAGTTACTGTTTTATCTTAATTAGTCAGATATAAAAAAATCGCAATATCAAAAAAAAAAAATCTAAATTTTTTATTTGTTTCACAACCGACCCAAATAAAACTTCCGACCCAAATAAAAAGATTCTCTTTGCAAGAATGAATATGCATTTCTCCAAAAAAAATAAAAAAATAAAAAAATTGAATGAATATTGCACTAAATTTTTTTAAAACTAATGTTGCAATGCCCACAGCCACCGCTTGGATGATTGTTGGTGTGAAATCCTGAATCAGGACCTCAATTGCTACAACTAATCCACTTAGTATAATTAGAGTTTTACTGAGCTTCTTACAACAATGATCAATTATGTGTTTATCTTCTATTGTATACTTACTTTGTGGCGTCATTCTTGATATAAATGTAAGATTCCTTCAACTATGTTGGGTTATCCTTGGTGCTTAATACTTTTCATGAGATTAATCTATCAATGCTTAACATGCCAGCATAGAATATAGATACTGGTGTAAGGAAAAACCATTTAAAATTTTTTATTTGTTTCTCTGAGGTGATCACCCAATTATACCAATTTTCACAAAAATTTAATGAACATTGAAAAGTTAAACTCTTCGTCAAGATAACTGAACTAATCTAATAACATAACCAAAGATTAGACATTAATAAGGCGAGGACCGGACCAAAACCAAAACAATAACGCAATCAGTAATAATTATGACAATATATTTGACAGTCAAGTGGAATAAGAAGCTGCAATTGGATCAACGTTACTAAGATCATACACCTAAATATTAACAGCCTATAAGTATTCTCAGACTTACCTAACTGCTTGAGAATGTTAGCCAAAGTATCCTGCATTGAAAACATTTTATTCAGTAATGTGAAATCAAATCAGAAGAATATCTTACTAAAAAAAAAAATTGCCACAAGAAGACAAATCACAGTAATGAAATCCACTTCTTTTAGTATGTTGCTAATTATTGAATGCAACTCTTCTGTGCTTGGCGCGGCACTTTACTTACTCTTTCCTAAATGTGTGACAATCATATTTTAGAACGAAGGGTTGCAAACCATTGCCAAAAAGTTCATTGGAAAAAAGAAGTATATGCATGTTTATTAAAATTAATCAGTTGATACACATATTCAATTTCAATTAAGCTTTACATGATATACAGTGCCAGCTGAATATTTTAACAATGTTCTATGTTGTTGAGAAAATCAATCATAGAAGACATCTCATTAAGAACTCAAATAAATATATAGAATGATCACTATATATTATTTATGTACACAAAACTCTAAATATTATATCTTGTCTTGAGTAAAAAGTAGTCGAGTAAGCATTTGACATTAATTACATCAAATATCTTGAATATGTCATTCAGTCTACAGATATTGTGGTTTATAAATTTATCTGAAGCTTACTATTTGTAAGCTAATTCTGGTGCTCATTCTCTTTGTTGTAGTACAAATGAAACTAATTTTTAATTCGAATTGTGCAATATAATGCAAAACAAACATAATATATAATACTTAAAGTCAGAACGTTTTTTTTGGATCTACTTTAAAGAAAATTGTATCAATCTTTGTCTAGATGTATGAAAAAATAAGTAGAAAGATACTGGCCCTTGATATATGAATTTACTTATTTTGCAAGCATTAACACAACAGAAATGTTTTATTTACTATCCAAAAAAAAGAAGATGAAATGAGAAGGAAACAAACCTCCTTTGATGCATGTTGCGATGGTGTAGAATAATTGGATGCTAACGTTTTCACCGAACAAGGAAGCATGCATTGCTTCCCATAGTGTTCTTGAAACATAAATGAGTTACCTCCCATCATCCAATTATTATTCTACGGATGCACACAACATACGAGAAAGTATATTTGTACATAAAAAATAAAAAATGCACATGCTGATTTATCTTTTCAGACGTTTTAATGTCCATTCAAAACAATGGCAATCCATTCATAGAGACCCAGAGCGACTTATCATTAAAGAACAATTAGCTCTAAAAGCTATGTGAATGCCTAACCTTTGATCCTCCTAACATATTGCAAAACAAATAAAACAAAAAAGATTAGTCTTCCTCATTTTTCTATTATTGATTAATCATCATAGTGGAATCAATGGCACAGAGTCAAAATAGGATTTGGATTTAAGACTATTGATTAACCAAACCAATTCAATGAATACACTCATAACAAGTATAGTATATATTTTCAGATTTTTGGTCTAATCAAGAATCATTAAGTATAAAGATGATGATACACATGCCTTTGATACACATGCCTTTGATACACATGCCTTTTCTTTGGAAATAGAAAATGGATGCTTCTAATGGAGCATGTAAGACTAATAAGACATATTGTTTGTTTTGATTTTATACCCATCTTTCCCAAGCAAAAAACATAAAAATATACCATCAAGATAGATAACTATCTATCACTCTATTTCCAATTTGATCTAAGCTTATTGTCTTTCTTTCAGTAAAAGGATTGGGAGAACCTATTACCACTATTACTACATATATTCTTCTATTTTTTTAGAAGGCGACACCCGGATTTGAACTAGGGATAAAGGATTTGCAGTCCCCTGCCTTACCACTTGGCCATGCCGCCAAAACAAAAGCGATCCAAAATAGCTAATATTTGGATCCATTTTCAAGTACTAAATACTAAAGAGTAACTCTCTTTTTTATCTTGAATTCTATTATACTTATCTTTTTTGAAAAAGAAATTCTTATTTTTTATTGGGTAATGAAATTGTGTTTCCTTGAATGGCATAAGAAAATTCAATTGATTTATGACTAAACTAATGAGTATTCCTTATTTATAATAAAGAAATTCTTTTCCATTACCATTATAGCAGCATATATGTGTATATGTAAACCCCCGAACAAAAATTCTTATTTTTTAATGGTATAGGATACTTTAATGGTATAGTGACAATTATATGTCTCACGATCAAGGATATTTGAGATATTTTGCTTATATGAGTTTTTTCAATACTTCGATGTTAGGATTAGTTACCAGTTCTAACTTGATAAAAATTTATATTTTTTGAGAACTTGTAGGAATGTGTTCGTATTTATTAATAGGTTTTTGGTTCACACAACCAATTGCTGCAAGTGCTTGCCAAAAAGCTTTTGTAACCAATCGTATAGGGGATTTTGGTTTATTATTAGGAATTTTAGGATTTTATTAGATAATTGGTAGCTTAGAATTTCGGGATTTATTCAAAATAGTTAATAACTTGGTTCAAAATAATGGAGTCAAATCTTTATTTGTTATTCTGTATGCTTCTTTTTTATTCGTTGGTGCTTTTGCTAAATTGCGCAATTCCCCCTTCACATATGGTTACCTGATGTGAATTGTCACTATTGCAAAAAATTTCTTGTAGCTCGACTTCTTCCTCTTTTTGTAGCTATACCTTACATAATGAATCTCATTTCTTGCATAGGCATAATAACATTATTTTTAGGATCCACTTTGGCTCTTGCTCAAAGAGACATTAAAATAAGCTTAGCTTATTCTACAATGTCTCAATTGGGTTATATTATGTTAGCTCTAGGTATAGGTTTGCTTTATTTCATTTGATCACTCATGCATATTCGAAAGCTTTATTGTTTTTAGGATCCAGCTCTATTATTCATTAATGGAACCCATTGTTGGATAATCACCAGAAAAAAGTCAAAATATGGTTTATGGGTGGTTTAACAAAACATATTCCAATTACAAGAATTAATTTTTTATTAGGTACACTCTCTTTGTGGTATTCCACATCTTACTTGTTTTTGGTCCAAAAACGAAATTCTTAATGATAGTTGGTTATATTTCCCGACTTTCGCAATAATAGCTTCCTTCACAGCAGGATTAACTGCATTGTATATGTTTCGGATGTATTTACTTACCTTTGATGTGCTGCGCATTCATTTTCAAAATTACTATAGCAACAAAAATAGTTATTTTTATTCAATATCCTTATGGGGAAATGAAGTACCAAAAGAGATCAACAGAAATTTACTTTTATCAACAATTAATATTAATAATAAGGTCTCCTTTTTTTTCTTCAAAAGATACATATCAAATCGATGATAATGTAAGAAATGGTATAGGATGATTTAATACACGATTATACACATATATGTCTCACGATCAAGGATAAGCTTTTTAAAAAGCATCATATTCTCCTTATCATACAACCGATACCATTCAAATTTTCTTCATGATCTCAGTAACCTGCTTAGAAAATTGTCTCTTGACTGTATGTTACGTACTTATGAAAGTGTATGAATTCGGTTGTACGTACTTCTTTTTCTCTACATGCAGGCATAATCTCATGAATGTATATTACGCTTCAGCTTCCAAATACCAAGTGTATTGTTGGTGTGGGCAAAATTCTAGTACTCACCAATTTGCAATACAAAGATGATCATTGATTTGTAGCTAGCTAGACGACGTTAGTTCTCATGATTGAGTGCAGATTTTGAATTGATCAGGTCATGCTCTATAATCGATTCAGACAAACTATTACCATATGAGAAATAGATAACTGCTTTTGGTTGTGAGCTTGCAATTGTTAAGCCTCTCATTTAAATAAAAATATTTTGCGAAATTTCTCTTAATGCAGCAAAAAAATTCATCATATTTATGGTAGGTAAAGAATTTGAATTTGAATTCCAAGAAGAACAAGGAGAAGAGCCGAAGCAAAACTCGTGACAGAATGAGCTGATTACATCCTCGACCACATCATTTCCTACCTCTCTGCTTCTGATACATGTTTTTATTTGGTTTGTTGGTCTTAAAACAAGTTAACTTTGACGAAAAGTATAGGATGCCATTGACGATGATGCTAAATAAAAATAACATTGTAGTCAGATTTCAGGTTATCCGACAACTTGAATTCTAGGTTGGTAAGGGAATTTGTAGAGTTTCTGTCTATGAATATAAGGGTATGGAATCAAGTAAAGAAAAACATTTTAAGTACTTGAAATATGAGAAAGAAAAGCCTCTTTTGACCTGTTTTGCAACATGTCTTTGTTTTCCATGTTATCAAAGATATTCATTCACACAACGTTTTCGATTACAATGTAATAGATCAGTAGCCCCTGCATAACAAAATTTAGCAGCTGCAACCATTAATCTAAACACGGTAATATTCGGATTTAAACAGTTTATCTAATACTGAATATTTATTTAAGCAATGATGCATACATCCAAGTAATTCATATTTATTTATGCAAGCATTTAAAGAACATCCAAGAATTTCATAGAAAATGCTATATTTTGTTCAAAATCATCCATTTCTTGGAAAATGCTAATCACAACATCAGTTGCAAGCAGGTTAAAACTATAAAAACAAGTCTTCTTTTTATTACTGAAATAGGAAAATGGGTGGCGAATGAGGCTCAGCGCAGCAATCTGCACCTTTATACATATAAGCTAATCTCTGTAAAATAGTAGTACACAACATCCACCTACAAATCAAGTGATTATAATGTTATCTTTACAAAGCGAATAAACTGCCTGAATTATAATATTATGAGCGCAATGATTGAATGAAAAAGGAGAAAAGAAAAGACATATGGCTGGAGTAGAAGAACAGCAAAATAATGCCACTTATATGAAAGCTCTCAAAGAGAAACTGAGCATGAGTAAATGACATGTATTACACTATAATCTTAATCCAAAGGAGAGCATGAGTAAATGACATGTACATTCATGTAATAGTACATATTGCTATTAGAGATATTCCGCAATTGGGAAATGTATACTTGTACAAGCTTACCATGACAAAATCAAAATTAGAAAGCAGGATAAAAGATGACAAGTTAACCTTCTTCAGTTGCATTGCTAGGGTTTTGCAAAATGGACATCAGAATTGGGGGAAACTCAAGAATCGACTCATTCATTGAAATCGAAATTAGAGTTAGAAAGAAGAAGAGAAGGAGAATAATACCTGACTGACGTGTTGTTTCGAAAAAATATAGGCAATGATTTCACCATCTAAACCTCATCTTTATCAAGATACCCAACATGAATCAACGGAAACCCATCCCTCCATAACCCTAAAAGATGAGGGATTAGAGGTCGAGCTGGAGGGTGGGATTGGCAAATGGGTCGGCGAGGAGGTGCTTGATTTGGTAGATGGAGTTTTTGGAGTTGGACATGGTGGAGCAGGCAGCGGCGGTGCCGGCAAACCGCTGCTTGACAGCGAAGAAGACGACGGAGGCGGTTGGACTCATCATTGAGGACGGCATCGATGTTGCGCTGGCGGGCGACGAAACCGATGTCCTTGCCGACATCGAATCCGACACCGCTCATGGTCGGGATTTGGGGATTTCTTTTAGGGTTAGGGTTTCGATTTGGGCGTCGGCTTCTTCTTTTTCTTGTTTCCTTTTTTCAGGGTTTTGGAGGATTTAATTTATTAGTAAACTAGGTTTGCCCGTTGACACGTGCCTACGGCACGTCTTCGGAACGGTGCACCTTGTTTGATCATATAAAATAGTTTTCGAGGTCCAGCAAATTAATTGAAGTAGCAAACATAGAGCAAAAAACAAATTACATGATTTTTTTGAATTATTTTTAAATTTTTGAATTTTTTATTTTTTAGTTTTTTAATTTTTTTTAATTTTTTAATTTTTAAATTTTTTTTAATTTTTAAAAATTTTATTTTCTTCATTTTTTGAATAGAAGAGGGAGGGAGAGAGAGAGAGAGGAAAAAAAATAATTAAATAAATATAGGAGTTGTTTTGGGTGGGGAATTTGAATTTGAGTTTTAGGGGGAAAATATGTTTTGTGAGATTAGATCTAGGCCTTTAATTTTTGGGGGATTGAAGGAGAGCCACTTGATAGCTTTCTTTGTGTTTTATTATATAGATACGAATTTGAATGGCTGAGATTTAATGTAAAAGTATAAAGTGTACGGTTCAGATCTGCTCTTGACAGATTTATTGTCGGTATAAAAAAAAAGGTTATCACAACTGAAGAGTGGAACTATCTTAGTGTTAATCTCTGTTCAATTCAACATATTTCAAAATTCTCTGAGCATATTGCTTGTTGTGCTTTGCATGCATATCTCTGAATATTAATGCCCGATGTAAATTCTTGTTGCCCACGTAAATTCTTGTCTTTTACAATTTTTTTTTTTTTAATATCCAAAGGCACAACTATGAATAAAGGCATTATACAGATGACTGGATTAATATCTAACGAATTTCAGTTGTAAAAATCTTTAGTTTCTACGGGGGCGATAAGATTATTAGTAAACAACTGATGTTAAAACATAAGTAAAATGCTTGGAGAATTATACATATGCTTAGTAATGGCAACCGGGCCAGATTGACCCATGACCCGCCCACATGAATCCAGCCCGTAATTAGGCGGTTTTGGTCCGGGTTGAACCCGCGTGTCGATCCCGATTGCCCAATTTGTAAATCCAACTCGCTCGACCTGAACCGCCAACCCGTTGACCAAGTCAAACCCGCCCGCAACCCGACCGCTCGACTCGCGAGTTTGGACCCGTCTGACCCGAATGTGGCAAATGTTCGACCCGCGTATTGAACGGTAAGAAACAGAGCCGTTGGGGCTTTATTATTATTATTATTATTATTATTATTATTATTATTATTATTATTATTATTATTATTATTATTTTGATTTTTTTTTTTGATTTTTTTCTAATAAATACCCCCTTAATTCAATCTAAAAATTTCCACACCTTGCTCTTTTTCTCTCTCTTTACTACTCAATTCAATCTCAATTCAATCAAGTTTTTTCAACAAAAAAATAAAAAATTTCGATCTTATCGAATTGTGTTGATTCAACTCTCAACTACGTCTACTTCAACTCCTCCAACAAAGAAGCTCTCTTTCTCTCTTTCAATGACTACCGGACTTCGTGACTACGTATACTACTTTTCTCAATCGACTACGTATACTTCCACATTTATTTTCTCTCTCATTTCTATATACGATTATCCGCGAAGTACGGCATCAAAATTTCACAACTCTCCTATTATCTTAATTTTTGTTGTAGTTCTAATTTTTTGTATCATATTTTTTTGTTGGTTTTTTGCTTTTCTCTCCCTCAACCGTCCTATTGTTTTTTAGATTTTATTATTTAACATATACCTCCTAGATTATTTTGTATTACTTCACATCCAATAGTAAAACACTAGAAATTATTTTTTTTCACATACACTATTACCAGGTCTAGATCACGAGGTAGCGGTCGTAGCTACAGTGGACAAGATTCCACCGGTACTTCACGTCGGCCTCCAGTAGTCCCACATGTAGAGCCCCAATTTATATCGAATCCTATTGCAGTATTTCACGATGTCCCTCCATACGACATAGAAGAAGAAATGCATAATGTTGACATACAAACACAAAACCAAACAGACTAGTAGTAGAACAACTAGGGGGAACAAGTGATTGACACAGATTTTATGACTATATCCCCGATAATGATAATCCGGGTGTAGGACATAAGATTTGTAAAACTTGTGACAAGAGTTACAAATGAAAGAAGAGCGAGATAACAAGTATAATTAAACAACACATTTTAAATGTATATAAAGATTTAGTACAAGACTAACAAGGCCAACAAAAAATCAACCCTAGAACCAGACAAATAGATAGCCAACCCTATTATCCCGAACTTGTTCGTCGGGAAATGACCCGACTAGTTATTAAGGATGAGCTACTTTTTCCTATTCCAATAGTAAGAATGTAGAGTCTTTCAACCAAAATGCATTAAATCCACATATTAGAAGAATTTCTAGAAACACACTAAAGTCTGATGGAGTCCAACAACAAGATTAGAGAATTTTGGGCGATGAGATCCTAGGTTTAGGTTAAGTAGAGGTGCATGACAGTAGTCCAATGTCTTCTCTTCAATCTTACTCTAGGTTATCTCGAACTCTAGATTGTCCTCTTAAACATGTAATTGAAGAAATTTGTATATTTTTTTTACAACATTTTATAAAAATTTCATAGAAGTTGAAATGAATAATATATACAATTTTGTTTAATTCTTAATCTCTTATACTTGTTTTACAAATTTTTTTTATGGGGTTAAAAGAGAGGGAAAAAATTGGGTCAACCTGTCGACCCGCCTGTAACACCCCGTGTTGAGAATATATATATATATATATATATATATATATATATATATATAATATAAATTACAAAGAAAGCTATCAAGTGGCTCTCATTCAATCTCCCATAAAACCAATGGCCTAGATTGATTTTCACAAAATATATTTTTTCGCCCAAAATTTCAAATCCCAAAATTAAATTTTTCCCCCCAAAAACTAAAAAATTCATTACTTCATTACTATCTCTCTTTTCTCTCCTCACTTTTTCATATTTCTCTCTTTCTCTCCCTGCCTCTCTCTCTCACATTCTTTCTTTATTTACTTAGAAATTTAGATTTTAAGATTTCAGGATTGTAAACTTTTAAGAAATTTTATGTTTTTTTATTGCACATGTTATATTGAAAATAGCAAATATCTCTTCAACAGTTAAATTTAATCAATTTTCACCCTTAAAGTTCTAAGAAGTTGGATTTTACACCCTCATTTATAATTATTTTCAACATATACTAATAGAAACATGGACTTTTATTTACAACTAATTATTGTCATACTATTCAAACTTGAACTACATAATTGTTGTTTTACTGTTTACAGGGCTTTTCGTGTGTTGTATCGTTCCGAAGACGTGCCGTAGGCACGTGCCCACGGGCAAATCTAGTATATATATATAAATTAATTAATTGGTTGTGTCCTATAGGATTCCCTATAGGAGAGTTTGTTTGGAAATTAGTGGATGAAAGGTGTAACATCCCGAATTCCAAATAAGACCGAATTCGAAGTTCCACAGGATCTTTACACTTCTCTTCGTACAATTTTTACAAGGAATTTAAAACTTTATTACATCAGAGTTTAATTTTTAAACAGTGGAAGCAAAATTACAACAATTACATGTATAAAATAAAATAACACTTGAATAGTTCTTTAAGCATCAATTCCTCCTTAGTCTTTTTCATTCACTTTATCCTGTATAGAAAATGTGGGCACGTCAGTTCATTCAACTGACGCAAGGATATAATATATCAATTTTTCTTACTTAGAAAGCATACACTTGTCACAAACAAAGCTACGGGGACTATCCTATTGATGTCGTGTGTGAATGTGCACTTAGTCCTTAATGCAATTATTTATATTACATGACACTAATACGCACTTGTTCGGATTCCATGCATCCCATACTACATAGGTTCGAGGGCAAGCCCTTAATTGTTCTTCATCCTGTAGGGTTCAATCCCTTGCCATGACTTAAACTACTACGGTAACTACGGTAAGTATCCTAGATGTTCTATGAGTTACGAGCTTATGTTCAGACAATCTGGAGGGGAATCTCACGTCATGACATGATGCACGGTGTAGAACCTATGGACGATTCAGCCTCCATCATGGGATATGACACCACCCACAGTCACCAAACACCCTACAAGCGTCGTCTACAGTACGGACTCCTGGAGACATATCCACGTCATGACATGATGCATCGTGTAGACAGCCTGTGAATACTCTTACGTCGTAGCTCCGAGGCCCTCATACTCGTATTTTTCTCTTTCATCACATCTTCACTATGTATCTAATCCTTAGTTATTGAATCATGAATAAAATCAATACCCTAGAGTCATCATTCCCTCTATACCGATCTTAATCTTCAATTCAACAATACGACCCAAACGTGGTCTTTTCTTTTCAATGTCTCATCTCAAAATTATTAATTCAATGCCGGTATAAGGCTTAGCTACCCTCTAGCTTTTAATTCCATTTCATATTTTTCACGCTCCGCTTCCTAAAAATACGTAATACGAGCGCGTGACGAAGCCCAGCGAATAATTTTAACATCATCCATAAGCTGTAGGATCGACTCAGCATCACAACAAGAATATAACAAGATATACACAACCACGCATGCATGAATAATTTATTAAGCAACAAAAAATAATTGAAATAAATAATAATATCCAAATAGTTTTCAAGTCTGGATCAAAGATAAAATCAGAAACATAAGCCCGTTAAAAGTTTTAAGTAGCAAGAATAAATAACTCAAAGAAAATAAATAATTTAAGCAAGTCCTTACTCCAAGCGAAGCCTAAAAAGTCTGCTCACTAATTCTAGCAGGCAACTCGTCTCCAAAGTCTGTTCGTAAAAAAATATAAAAAGAAAAAGAACAGAGAAAACAAGGCAATGTCCTTAGTGCAAGTTAGGGCCGCAAATAGTAAAAGCAAGTACAAGCAACATAGAACAAGATTTAGAATCAAGAATGTAATAGGGATACAACAAGTAGTAGGGATTCAAGAAACTAACTAGCAAGAAGGACAACTCAAGTGATCAGGTTGGGTAACAAATACTAATGGTAGGACAAGTGCTAAGTGAACATGTAAAGGTATCCAACATCAGGTGACAAGTATCAAGTACAAGTGTCAAATAATAAGTCTCAAGTCTAGTGTCAAGTTGTCAAGTACAAGTATCAAGTCTCATGTATCATGTAGTCAAGTATCAAGTAAGCATGTATCAAGTTCAAGGTTTCATATATCAAGTCTTGTGGTTATTACTATCTAGGTAGCACTTTATGCATCCATACTTTTACTACATAGTTGCTATAGTCAATGCAATTTCGTTTAGGCCTAGTAATGATTTTATAGAATGGCGTACTCAGGTATCAAGTATCAAGCAGGCACGGTTCATGAATACGAAAATAAATAACAGGTTCACGAAGCAAGTTCGTGAATACTAACAGGTTCAAGACCCACACAGTGGGTTCATGAATACAACAGGTTCATAATCCAACTAACTGGCTCCATGAATACATCAAGGTGCAACAGGTTCATGAACCGAGTACTGGAAAACACGGGTCCCCTTCCGAGTACACTTACCTATATTGTCCACTACTATGGTCTTTCCCTTAAATCCCGACTTATTGTTTATTATTATCATCAAGCAGGCATGAAAGTGTAAGAAACAAGTCAAGTAGACATAATCATGAATATGGAACAAGTCTAGGCTAGATAGGATACAAGTTTGAGGATCAGAACAAATCAAAATATCAAGAACCACGAAAAATCTCAAATCTGGACAGTATGAGGTTGCTGCACCAAAACTGCGATTTCTGTTGCTACAAGATAGCAAAAGTGGATCCGTAAAAAGATCTAGAAACTAGACTCCTTCTTGGTTCCAACGCATATAATTAAGGTACATAAAAGTTGTGGTAACATGCGTCAAAACAGCAAACTATACAGCTTTTGTGTTCAGCCAGAATTTGTGAATCTGAGTTTATACATGTGAAACAGGGTTAAAACTTTATTAATTAATTCTTATAAAATTAGGAAATGTTCTCTAGGGTGTCAAGCAATAGAATGCAAAATTTCATGTCAATTGCTTACTGGTAGCATAGTTAAAATAATTTGTAACTAAAGAGGTGTAGCAGTTTTTGTGAATCTGTGACTACCGACACAGCAGCAGTAAAACTGTGATATCTCCTAGACTGTAACTTGGATTTCGAAAATTCTGGATGCTATCAACAACTAGACATTTAGAGCTACATTTCATATTCAGGGATCAAGTTTATATTTTGATTTTAAAGGGGTCGAAATAGCAAGTAAAGTTCAGGACAGCAACAAGTGGGAATGTCTTTCATATATAAGTTGCATGATAATTGGTTATTATGAGTCTAGATTAATGTGTGATACAAATACGGATGTAGTGGTTATCAAATTAGCAAGCAATATCTATTTCTCAACTCAAAGGAATGCAAGATCATCACATACATGATACATCTCACATCTACAAGTCTAGGGTTTCTTAGTTTCATGTGTTCAAGTGACTAGGGGATAAAATGAGTCCAAGTAGTTGTATAATATATCAATGAAAGGGTTGTGACTCTTAAGATTATGGAATCGATGAGGAATAATATTAGATCAACAATGATGAAACAATGAGGAGTCACAACTACTATCTATTTGCGGTATTTTCAAATTAAACGCTTATACTAGAACAAAAATTTGTACAAGATGAATACTTGCCTTAGGGGAGAAGACGATGAATCCGACGGAGGAATAACGGAGATGGATCCCAACACGGACTCAACGAATGGGTCGAACGAACACACGAACCAATCACGAACACACGATCACAATCGCAACCACGAACAGATCAACAAGATCAGATGGTCCAGATCTCCTGATGACGAAGATGATGATGATGATCAAGATCGATCGATCAAAAGACTACGATCAAAGGATATTGACGATCAAGAAGAGATCGGATGGCCTAGATCAAGGTGATCAAGATGATCAAATGAAGGATCGGATGGTTGAGATGCGATCGGATGGTGATGATCTTGATGATCAAATCAACGGCCAGAATTCAATCAATCAAGATGATCATGATCGCGATGAAACGGACAGCTCACATCCATTATGATCAAAACTCCACTTGATCAAACAGTACCCGACAATGGTGCTCCGGCTCTGGCTGCTGTTGTGGCCTGCTGGGCGGCAGGAGGAGCACAAGGGAAGCGCCGGCGAGGGTGGCACGACACAGCAAAGTTGCTACTGTCGCTCAGGATGCGCCGCGAGGCAGGTGATGGGGACCAGAGGTTGCGGCGGCGTTGCAGTCGCTGCAACGTCGGGAGGCAGGGCAGAGCGGCACAGGGGCTGCGGGCTACCGCTGCTCTGCTGGCGATGCCTAGGGGCTATGTTGCTGCAGTCGTGCGGCGAGTGCGCACAATGGGGCACACCGGCGATGAGTGGGAGGACGGAGGAGGTCGCTGCGGCAGGGTGAAGTGACGGAGTTGATCAGGATCTTGAAGACAGGGTTGAAGGAGAGAGAGCGGGAGGACGATGGGTGAATCAGGGAGAGAGAGGGAGAGTCGGGGGTAGGGGAAATGAAGAAGATGGAATGGCTGCCAGGGTAACACAGTGAATAGGGGGTTAGGGTTAGGGTTAGGGTTAGGTTTTAATAGGATATTTATATAATAGGGTTATGGGTTTGGGTTTAGATGGTATAGGATCCAATAAGAGAATGGGTAATCGATTTGGGTATTAGGATCTAAATGATAAGATCCAATAGAATAGATAAAATAATAAATGAGAATTACGATTATACAACAAAATATATTTGTACTAAAATATGGAAATTATTTGAAATGACTACAAATACAATTAACGATAGAAATAGATTTTTAAATTAAAAATCAAGGGTAATAATATTAATAGTAAAAATACTAATAATAGTACTGATAACAAGAATAATAAAAATGATAATAATAACAATAATAATAATTGTGGTGTACATATCAAAACGAGATTTGAGATAAACAAGTTTAATAAAATCCAAATAGTAATAAAATAAGATACAAATAGCCGATCACTTATAAAATAATCATTAAAGTTATAATATACTACTAGTCGAAGAAAATACAACTTCCAGCTCGAAAAGATTTTAAATAGAAGGCACAAATCGAGTTTAAAATAATACTGAATTTATAAATAATTAAAATACGGAAAATATTCTGAAAATACGTATTTAGGGAAACAAGGGTTACAATGTTCATAGCATTTGAGTATTCATATTCATAAGATCATTCATAATTCATCACGACATTTTATTCCGCTTTTATATCCAATTTCATGCATACAATAAATTCATTTTCCAACTTGTCACATTCATAATTCATTTTTTTTCCACATAATTCTCTTATTCTCATTTTATCAATCTTAAGTAAAAAATTCACACTTTCAATTTTCCATCACCCAATCTCATTTCAAAAATTCTTTTAAACAAAATATTTATTTTTCTTTATCTAATTTAATAATTTATAACAAGTTCTTTCTTGCAAAATAGTCTCAAATTCTCATTTATACTAAGCCAAAAGTTATGGAAAATTCTTTATGAAGTCTAGACATTATTAGAGATTTTTCTAATATTTTTCTCAATTTTATTTGACTTTAAAAATCTTAAAGTATAAAAAAACCAAAAAATATATATTTTCTCAACCAAACCCGAAGGCCAGGTTTCGAACCCACACACAATAGCCACGTCAGCGCTACAGTGACCGCACTGTGGCTCCACCGAAGACCATAGAGTGCAAGGCGCCAAGACGAAATGGAATGGGGTATTAGCCATATAGTTCAAGTCCAGTGCTATTCGGATTTTTTAAAAAAGAAAATAAAAAGGGCTCTGCCCAGTTTCGAACCCGCAACCCAAGACCAGACCAGAGCTACACTAGCGCTCTGTGGTGCACCCGAAGACCAATAAGTCCAAGTGACTAACCCGTCTTAAAAATGAATTGGGTTGTTTTTGATCCAGGTCTCTGTTTATTACTAATTTTTCATAATTGAAAAACGTTTTTAGTTCTTTTTCTTCTCTTTTTCGAATCAAAACTTTTCAGATTATAAACTATATAAATTTACTATAAAATAGTATTTTTATAATCATTATTTGAATTATAAAACATGCATTCTTGGTCCTATTTTATGTTCTATGTCCATAATTTCGACATTGAGAACGAATCACATTTTCACATAATTTATAATCTAGATTTCCACAATAACTACTTTATCTCTTTATTTTTACTTGTTGTTATCCTACAGTATTTTTAGAACATAAATTTTCATCTTTCTACATTAGTGTTGCCTTAATTTAGACAATTAAAACTCTATGATGCATTTAATCAATCAATCGTCTCATAAGCACAAATTTCTCAACAAAGCATAATTCAAATACATATTTCATGGCAACAAGATAGATTCTAGCACATTAATCACAATTTTATCAACTAGCAATCAATTTACCAAGCATTCTCTTTAGCTACAATTTTTCTCTATATAAACAAACATGAGGCTAAATTACTTAGTTTTTCTTAGCAATTCTATCAATCCAAACCCTAACATGATGTCTAAAGTAGAAGCATGAGAAATCACCCACATATTTGGAGAAAAACGAATAAAAAGCTCCTAGAAATCTCCTAGAATGCGTGAATGGATCCTTCTCCTCCTAGATTGTGCCACAAAGGTGTCTCCTCCTCCTTGTACTAGCAAACCCGAGCTCCCCCTCCTTGGTGTAGTCCGGCCTCTCCTTGGATGAGCACACACACATAAAAACTCCTTAATCTTTTACTCACCAAAAACTCCTCAATTTTTTCTCACTCTAATCTTTTCTTTCTTAATCAATTTTCTAGTGTACTAAATGAGAAAAACTATAAGGTATTTATACATTTTTTGAGTAAGCATTAATGGCTAGGATTAAATCAAATGGTTAGAGATCAAAGGCTATGATGAGTTAGGAAGTTGTAGCAACTACCCATGGTGAGATAACTACCTCTCCACTACCTCCATCTCTCCCTCTCTCTTGTCCACCATCCGGCCACACCCCCTAGGCCACTAGACACGTGCTAGTGCAATGCACGAGTCTCATCTAGTGTCCCCTATTAATAAGTTGTACATGATTAGCTAATTTATTGTCTACCAATTTAGTCTACACTACATGTTATGATAATTAAAAGGTAATTTAATTAGTGGGCGTCAAATCAATGGGGCTTAGACCCGTGGGTAAATAAACACATAATTAATTAGGATGGGCTAAATTTTTAAAATAGGCTTTAGGCTTTTTAAAATAAGCTTTTAGAAATTAAAAAGAAGGATTTAAAATGAACATTTGTTCATGTTATAAAAGAGATAATTTTTTAAGGGAAATGGACAAGAATTTGTACGTGCAAATCACGTAATATCAATAAATTCTCAATTAATTATAAATAAAAAATTTAGGATGTTACAAAAAGGGGGCCCACGCAAGAGCGGCTTCAGCTGCTGTGCTGCTCAGTCAGCACATGGTTGTCGTCATCTGTGGGGCCCGCCCTGATTAAAGGGGAGAACTGTCGACGTGGCAGTGGGTCCTCGGGTTGATGACTTCGAATGTTCTTTCAGAGAGAGAAAAGCAGCGGGAGCAGATTGGAATTGTCCCATACAAGGAGTGTTGCAAAAATTTATTAAATATATATATAATTTCCTGGGATTAGAGGTCAACAATAAGCTATAGCATATTTTATGAGGCAAGCCTGTGACGGACAGTTGTTTGCTAAAATCGCTGATCGGGGTCGGGGCGTTACAAATGGTATCGAGCCAACTTTCAACACCGGGTGCGGAGTAGTACCCTCAGAATGATCTGCGGTGTGAGATAGTCACCGGGGGGACTGATCTCCGAAATTATCAGGATCGAGACGACTCCACATTGGCTAGAAAGGAGGATCCTGCACTACATTGCATGCCCGACTTCAGCGAGGACACTGAATCCTTAAGAGGGGTGTATGTAACTCTCTGTGTTAAGAATATATATATATATATATAAATTAATTGGTTGTGTCCTATAGGTTTCCCTATAGGAGAGTTTGTTTGGAAATTAGTTGATGAGAGGGGGACCCACGGAAGATAGGACAGCGGCTTCAGCTGCTGTGCTGCCCAGTCAGCACGTGGCTGACGCCATCTGTGGGGCCCGCCCGAATTAGAGGGGAGAACTATCGACGTGGCAGTGGGTCCCCGGGTTGTTGACTACAACTGTTCTTTCAGATAGAGAGAAAAGCATCGGGAGCAGATTGGAATCGTCCCATATCGGGAGTGTTGCAAAAATTAATTATATATATATATATATATATATATATATATATATATATATATATATATATATATATATATATATAATTGCCAGGGATTAGATGTCACCAATAAGCTATAACACATTTTATGAGGCAAGCCTGTGGTGGACAGTGTTGAGAAAAATCGCTGAATTAGGGCGAGGCATTACAATGGCCCGACCCGGGTTCAATCCGAATGTGTTCACGGATTGATCGGGTCAATTTTTTTATTTTCTAACCCAGCTCAGCCCAGCCCAGCTATTGGCTCAACCCGAACCGAGCTCACCCGAAACTAGGTCAAACCCGAATGGGTTGGGCCCGTCCAGGCCTGATGGACCCGAGTGCTATATGCTGAAGGAGAGAATATTATGATTGTAAACATGTATAATATTGGGATATCCTCTAGATTTTTATAAATAAGCCATCTTTTATTGCATGTTGTGAGACTTTGAGAAGAGTAACAGAAATCTATAAGCCTCTAAAAAATATTTTAAAAATGAAGAGGAAAAGTTTACTAGCTAAAATAAGCTATGAAGATTGTAGGGCGAGATCTTGAACTAAAAAATTTCAAAGAAGAATAAGGTAGTGTTCTTTTTCTCCTCTTATAAGTGATTTACCTCTTGTAAGAGGTGGTCCACGTTTTATAAGAGTTTCTTTGGCGTTCTTTTTTTACCTCTTATAAGACATTTTTTTTCAAAATCTCTTATAAGCCTAAAAGACTTCTAGTAGCCTTTTTCAAATTCTTATAAGACTTCTATCACTTAAAAAGTCTATATTACCCCAAAGTTTATATTATAATTGTTATTAATTAAACTAGTTTATATATTAGTCTATAGTAGCCCGGAGTATGCTATCCAAGAAAAAGTGTAATCATATACGTAGTGGACTGTAATATGTTATCCTAGAAAAAGTGTGGGAAATCATTCTTCACAATCTTGAACAATTATGTTAGGGATGCGGATATCTGTATTATTTAAAGATATATATATTTACGTCCAGTAAGTACATTACTTGAGTTGTGGCTAGTTGATTTGTCCTGTTATGATGCCACCATGTTCAAATCCTGCAGCCGACCAGGTTTTTTTTTTTTTTTTAATTACAGCTAAGGGAGAATTTATATTAGCCCATTGACCTTAATTTTTTTTAATCCAACTTCTTCGTAACAAATTATTTATATTTATACATACTAATTTTCATACTAATTAAAAGTCTATAGTAGCCCGGAATTATAATTGATGATTTACACTGATTTGTGAATTTAACTTGTCATTAAACTAGTTTATATATTAGTAATTTGAACTTATCTTTTCTTGTCCTTCATCTCGCTATTTTTATACTTTGGGGTAATATAGACTTTGGGATAATATAGGCTCTTGCAAGAAGTGAAAAAAGAACAGAAATATCTTATAAGAGGTTCTTATAATAGGTTATTTTTATATAAAAAAAACACCTCAAAAAGAGGCTCTTACAAGAGATTCTTGCTGTAAATCTCTTATAAGAGGTAAGCACTTATAAGAGGCAAAAAAAAAAAAAAAAAAAAAAAAGAACAGTAGACTATAGACTTTTAAGAGGTAAGCACTTATAAGAGTCTTGCCACTAGACACAACATAGATAGAAAACACACTTTGGAAAAGGGCACAAAATTTAATAGATTCTGCTACTTTTAAAAAGGAAAAAAAAAAAAACTTAATTAATATTTTTAGGAGGGCGTTTTGTGCGTAAAGAACACAGTTAACAAAAGTAGTGGGTTTTGAACGGCGGTCAAAGAAAGTAGCTTGGGTTTTGATGATAATAAAAATCCATCTTTGACTGGCATTTTCCTTTCGCTTTCCCATTCCCAACCACTGCCCTTTCTCTTTCCTCGAACACCACCAAAATCAACAAGAAATCCAACAAAAAAAATTTGCCCCCAAAAGGGCGAAAAGTTTAGCGACTCAGGAACCCTAGATTTGACGGACGGATTTGGAGGGAGACGATCGATCGATCGAGGTGAAGATCTTGATTTTGGTATGGATCTTGTTCTCTTGTGTGAATATCTTTTCTGTTTGTTTGTTTGTTGAATCTTGAGGAATTCAGCGGTCTGAGTTGATTTGGGGGTGAATTGATGTGGTCATTAGGGATTTGGTCGTTTGGGGTAAATTTTTAGCTTAGATCTAAGTTTTATGGGGAATCATTTAGAAAACAGTTATTTAAATCTAAAAATTACCATTTTTTGGGGTGAGAAGACAGGATTTCTGATTACTGCTTTATGAAATTTGAGCTTTAAAACTTCGATTGAAGAGGTGTTCTTTTTGGTTTTGGATCCTGTAATTTGTGGACAAATTACTGAAAAAAAATTATTTCCTGATCTGAACACCTGAAATGTTCTGTTTTGTAAACGTTCAGCGATATTGGATGTCTTGATGGGTTTGGAATTTATAACTATAATGATTTTTGTGAATAATTATAGTTAAAGTAGGAATTTTTCTTTTTAGTTTTGATAGGAAATTGTGCTCTAGTTATAATTAGCAAACCTTTTCTTTATATGCATAACTTTTGTGCATTTTTTAGATGGTGAAATTTGTTATTTCTAGGTGCAAGATCTTCTTACATGTAATGGGAGCTAGTGAAATGGGTATTCAAAATCACCGAATGACTTGGTGAATTAATGTACAACATTCATCTAAAAATAAATGGTAGAATTGGATTTAAAATTTTAAATTGAGAGAGTGCCCCCAACAAACTCCTTGAATTTCTCTAATCTCTATATATATGGGATTGTCACAAGATCAAATACCAATTGAAATTTGTTCTTCATGATACAATTTTGTAACAAAACCCCTGTGATTAGTATAATATAAGCTATTATTTGTACAATTTTTACAAGCATGTCTTGCATACATATCATACTATGAGTAATGTTATCTGCACAAGCTTTTTACACAAGGTGATGTGGCATCACTGTATCAGAAAAATCTTTTGCTTGTGGAGTAAACATTGTGTAAAAAACTTGTGCACAAATCATTACTCATCATATTATAAATCATGTAATAGGTAATATGCGTACGTATAATTAGAGTATACCTGAATAGCTTTGCATATAATTTTTTTATAAAAGAGATTTTTAATCCCTTTCTTTTCTTTTTTTCTCAACGGCAGAGAGGGAGAAGATAGCAGATGAAGAATTTAGGAGAACAAGTTAGAAAATCACAAAACATTAAATAAGATAGGAGAGAGAGAAAAAAAAGATATAAAATAATGACCTACTTGTAAAGATTGTGGAAATTATAGTTTATATTATACTAGTGTTATGGATTTTATTACAGAATTGCAATACGGAGATAAAACCCCAGTCTGTAATTGATATTGAGATAATCCGGTAAATAGAAACTAGATAAAATAAGGGAGTTTTTTACGGTAATTTCATAATTAATTTTTTTAATAAAAATTCTACTGTTTATTATTAGATGAACGGTGTTAATTAATTCATGTAATCCTTCGGTGATTTTGAATAATAGGACGCAATCCGAATCCAGTGAAATGTATTTAATATTTTTTGTCTGTTTGTTAGGAATTTTGTTGCCACAGTAGAGATTTGGAAAATAGTAGTTCTTTTGTGGTTGTAAAAGTTGGATTTTTCTTCTAGATTTATTTTTGAAATGACATGCTTCAATTGGGTTGACATTTACGACCGAGAAGCAGGTAAATTATGGTAGTTGGAAACTAATCGTGTTATGATATAGGTATCATTTATCAGCCACTTTTTTTATAAAAAAATTGTGACATTGTCACCATGTAGATAATCTAGTTGCAACTTGGGATTCTGAAAAACTTTCAATGGTTTATAGATTCTAGCCATCTTTGGCTGTAGAGAGTTTTACTGATTATGGAGCATTCGTTTGTTTGTCTTGGAAGGGAACTTTGTTTTGAACGATTTGCTGTACTTTTGAACTCCAAGCTTCGAAAATTATTGATTCTTGACCTATTCTTAGTTATGTAATATCAGGGAACTTTGTTTTGAACGATTTGCTGTACTTTTGAACTCCAAGCTTCGAAAATTATTGATTCTTGACCTATTCTTAGTTATGTAATATCACTCGTGGATGGATGGTATAAACAAAAGAGTTGAACGAAGTTAGCAATTCTCTCTGACTGTGGCATGAACATAAGACAAATCCCTCTGTTTCTCTCACTTGATTCTTTGGTCCAGTTTATTCTTTATAGGTTGTGATTCTGTGCAATTATATGTTTTCCTTTGATTGATTTAAATAATGTATACTTGTTTTTGTGGCTTCCTATGTTTCCTAACAGATGAGGTTTTCTTGGTGAACAGATTAATGCATATCTATACATAGGAAGGAAACCTCACATTGGAGACAGTATTCTTCTACAATTTATATCTTGGTTATGGCCTCTGTGAGTATGGTGCCTTCATCAGGGTTGAAAAACACCAATGGTAATACTATTGGCTTGGACAAGTTGCCAGATGAGATGAACGATATGAAGATTAGAGATGATAAGGTAAATAGTAAATGCTTCTCGACATTAGTATGTATTATATATATTTGGTCATATGTTACATTCGACTGGAGACTGGAATAAATATATCTGAATTCTGTTGCATGATGTACGATTTCAGGAAGTAGAAACTGTGGTTGATGGAAATGGAACAGAGACGGGTCATATTATTGTGACCACTATCGGTGGTAGAAATGGTCAGCCAAAACAGGTAAATGTGCTATTTACTATCTTCTGACGCTTCAAATTACTACTCTGGACATGGTTCGAATAATTGATACATTGACCAGATTAGCTTACCTAATATGATTTTGCGTATAGATTTACTTTGTTTGCAATCTATGAATATTGTGTATTATTTTTTTATATTTACTGTTTGCCATTCTTCTTATTTGTTTACTGCATATCATTTGAAATAATTGAAGTCTTTTTTATCCTATAACAGACTATTAGCTACATGGCAGAGCGTGTGGTTGGACATGGATCTTTTGGAATTGTTTTCCAGGTTGGTTTATGTTAACTCTTGGTTTCTTTGTTTATTGTTGACAAGTAACTATGTGTTATGCCTCTTTCCTAATTGATGGGTCCATAGCTTTTCATATATTTTCATATAACAGAACAAACTATCTTGTTTCTAGTATTATGATTTTTATGAATTACAGCTTTATTTGCACATCTGCTTAGATCATGAGGGGCATGCATAAGCCTGTTATGGTGGTTTTGGATTAAATTTTACCTGAACATGGGTTTTTAAGAGTTTCAAAGTCAGCTCATCGGGTTTCTAGTTCGAGCCAGGTGTTCTTCTAGTGGGATGGATGAGTTTATTTACGCAGAAGTCCTAAAAAAAGTACAATGTCTTTCTTTCTATGGTTACTTGAGAAATATTTGATTGTTTAAAACAACAGTGTTATTTTTGGAAAAAAATTCATTTTCGATCTTATTGTCGACATGTAAGAAACAAGTTGGTAAATAGTCTTTTTCTGACATAATATGTATACATATATAGTAAAAATAACTGGGGATTTCTAGCAGGTTGGTTTAAGTGTTGGGACTTGGATTTTTCAATGTTCCGTACAGCAGATTTTTGCTTTGGAAACATTGTAATGAAACTCAGATCGATCTTGGGTCTCCTATTTTTTCAGGTGGTACCTGACCTAGTGCACGACTTTAACATTGAAATGACCTTTTTTTTAAATACAGGCCAAGTGTCTGGAGACTGGTGAAACAGTAGCAATAAAAAAGGTTCTTCAGGACAAACGATACAAGAACCGTGAGCTGCAGACAATGCGTCTTCTTGACCATCCAAATGTTGTTGCTTTGAAGCATTGCTTCTTCTCAACGACGGAAAAGGACGAGCTTTACCTTAATTTGGTCCTTGACTATGTACCCGAGACTGTTCATCGTGTGATAAAACACTACAACAAGATGAACCAACGGATGCCCCTGATATTTGTCAAACTTTATACTTACCAGGTATTGATTAGAATGTGCTGGTACTTTTTTCTTATATATATGTTTCTTGTAACTAATTTACTCTGATTTTTTTTTTTAAATATTGGTGTGTAATTACCCAATATTTAATCGATTAAATGAATGGATGCAAAAAAAATCATCTTAGTAGCTGATTTATGCAGTATTATCTAAGAGTTATTTTACTGTTTGAATTGATGACGTGTATTGGTCTTTTAAGTTGTCTTATATTATTTTGATATCTTAACAGATCTGCAGAGCTCTGGCTTATATACATGGTACCATTGGAGTTTGCCACAGAGATATCAAGCCACAAAACCTTCTGGTAAGCACACAAAATTTACTCTTTTTAATAGTCTGTATTTATTTTTAGTTATTGAATTGTATACTTCTAAGACACTTTGAAAACAAGAGTTTTGTTTAGGTTATCTCAAACTTTGAGGGTTATCTTCTGAACATGTGCAAAATTCTTGTCTTTTTTATTTTTATTTTTATAGGAAGTTGTATTATTAGATAATATAAATTATCCTATTCTGTAACAGGTAAACCCTCACACCCACCAGCTGAAGTTGTGTGACTTTGGAAGTGCAAAAGTCTTGGTATGCTTACTCACCATTGAAATTGAAATAGCCTGTCATATTCGTGAAAATGAAAACTTCGTTCTTAAGTTTGTATTTCTTATGTATTAATAGGTGAAAGGAGAGCCAAACATATCGTACATTTGTTCGAGATATTATAGAGCTCCTGAGCTTATATTCGGTGCCACCGAGTACACCACAGCAATTGATATCTGGTCTGCTGGTTGCGTTCTAGCTGAGCTTCTTCTAGGACAGCCTCTGTTCCCTGGCGAGAGTGGAGTAGACCAGCTTGTTGAAATAATCAAGGTAATGCATATACTTCCTTATTTTCATTGTGTTGTTCTCTACATGGTACTTTTCATATGCATATATATTCTTTACTCCAGATTCTAGGGACTCCCACAAGGGAAGAAATCAAATGCATGAACCCTAACTACACAGAATTCAAATTTCCTCAAATCAAAGCTCACCCATGGCACAAGGTCCGTTATTTTCCTTTTTGATCTCCTCTGTTATGCTCGTATAACCCTCTTCAATTCAAAATTTAATTTTCGTAATTCAATTTTATTATTAGATCTTCCACAAACGTATGCCACCAGAAGCTGTTGACCTTGTCTCAAGGCTACTTCAGTACTCCCCAAATTTACGGTGCACTGCTGTGAGTATATTGAGCTACTCTGTAAAATATTTTAATCTGAAATTAACTCTTCTGTAAACAATCTCATATACTGGCTCATAAACTGCTGCAGTTGGAAGCATTAATTCACCCATTCTTTGATGAGCTTCGGGACCCAAACACACGACTACCAAATGGGCGATTCCTACCCCCTCTCTTTAACTTCAAGACGCATGGTAGGGATTTTTTAACGATATTCATTTAGCTTTCTATGCACCTGTTTTGCATTTACTTACCATTTTGATGGTGATGCAGAGTTAAAGGGAGTTCCCATGGATATATTAGTGAAGCTTATCCCTGAGCATGCAAGAAAGCAGTGCCCTTTTCTAGGATTGTAAGGTGACAACCACGACCGGTTTGTTGACAAAGTTGTGTGCGTGATCTTGTGAGTTAGCAGGAGGCCTACATGTTGAACCTGGTGTTTCTATGTTTATTCTGCCCTGTTTTCATCTACTGTGTGTAAGGTGGTAATGTGTATGGTGATAATATCTGTCTTGTAAAGCAGATTGAGAGGTAATGTCTGCTAATCTCTGGTACAAACCTTGATGTGTCCTCTGCTAACGAATGTTTGCTTCCCGGTTTATTCGCACTAAAAGATTTGTAACATTATACAGAGAAAATGATCGTGTTTATTTAGGTTATTATTTGCGTTGGTTTCATGAGTTGGTTTCATGAGATGGTGATTGCTCCTCGTATTGTTCTTAAAATCAAATTTAAAATGACCTTGTGTGAACTAAATTACTGATGTAGTTGAGCTTCATCGATTTACCTGCCTCGTTCAATTTGTTGATCTTGGTTTGGTGGAATTCACCTAGAGCATCCACAGTTTGCTACATTTGCCAATTTCTCAATTTTTTGAGAAACAAGGTGCGGCAGTTCTTTGCTATTTTGCCATAAAATGACAAATTTGCTACAGTTCCATCTCATAAATAAGAAACGAAATTGCGATTCTCAAATTATAAAAGACGGAATATGTTGTTCCGTCATTTATTTATTTATTTTTTAATGGGATCAGACGAAACTCGTCTGACCCTTTTTTTTTCTCCATCAAATGACCAGACGATACAAAAAAAAAAAGTTAAAAAAAATTAAAAAAAATGCTCAAACGAGACATGTTGTCCCGTTTCAAACATTTTCGCTTGGACGGGACATGTCCCGTCCCACCCTTTTTTTAATTGTTTTTTAGTGCATAATTGTTAGGTTAGTGGTTAATTTAGTGGTTTAGGATAAATTTTATTATTTAATTTATCTAATTAATCTATTTTAATTTCTAACCATTAATTAATTAACTGTAAAAAAAAAACGGGACGAAACAACATGTATCGTCTTTTTCAAATTTTAGGAAACCATCACTGCAGATATATTTCCTATTACCTATTATTGTAGATGCCATTTTCTGAAAAAGGAGAAACACCACTGTGGATACTCTTAGTTTCATTATTGGAATTATAGGTGTCGCCATTGCAACATTTAGTGTTTGCTTGCCTATGTTATGGAAATGCTGAATTTTTGTTCAGCTCTATTATTCTGTGTTAAGATTCGGGTACTATTTCATTGTGTTATTTGGGTAAATGCAGGTATCATATTGGTAATTTAAGCTGGAAATATTTGTACCCCCACTCTCTAGAAATGATCAAATTAATGCAGGAAACAAGAGAAATGTCTATCATTTGAGAAGTATATGATAAGAGCATCCACAGTCGTTCATGCCAATTTTTGGGTATATAGCAGTTTAGAAATAGGAAAAAAGGAATGTTGCTGCAGTCGTTAAAAGCTAAAATATAGCCGGACGGAAGATTATTATCCGTCCATTAAGAATGACGGAGTATAATCGTCCGTTCCAAATTTTTTTTAATTTTTTTTTTTTTTTTTTTATGCACTAGAAGACAAAAAAAAAAAAAATTAAAAAAAAAAAAAAAAACATTAGAGCAGGGACGGTAGTTTATGAACCGTCATTTTCAAAAGCTTTGTACTGACTTCAATTTTTTTTTATTTTTTTAATGCACTAAACGACAAAAAAAATTATAAAAAAAAAAAAAAAAAAAGAGAACAGTGGCCTGGGACGGGAGATTATGATCCGTCAATTTCAAATGACGGTGTATATTCCACCGTCGGCCAATCGGATCGTTTTTTGATTTTTTTTTTTTAAAAAAATTGGTTCGGACGGGATATAATCGACCGTCAATCTCCTTGGACGGTGTATAATACGCCGTTGGTTGACCTTTTTTTTTTTTTTTCAAATCATTGGAGTCAGTACTTTTGTACGGGACGACATATTATCCTCCGTTAATTAGATCGGACGGAGTATAATGTGGCGTTAGCTATATTTTGCATTTGGCCATTCCGTCTGCTATATTTGGCACGCAACTGTTCATCGTACACCCAAATTTTGGGTTTTTAGACAACGACTGCAGCTCGATTTTTTCTATATTTTCCAAATTTTGGGTATATAGCAAACGACTGTGGATGCTCTAATGGGTCTGATATGGCTAAAAATAGATTTACATCAGGGCCATTTAAATCGGACGTGAATCTCAAAACTCTCAGGGGTAAAACGGTAATTTTCACTACAAACATATCCAAAAATGGGAACTGGGTCTTATCCAAGCTTAATAACCCAAAAAAGGGCCAGTCTTACTGGGTCAGGGTGGCAGCCCATTATGAACAAATTCAGAACATTTAAAATGTTATTTAAATTTATGATTATCTCTAGAAGACGGTTTAAGTCAAATCTCTTATCATGCGAGAATTTAAACTCTACATCTTATCAAAAAGTACCGGGAAGTAGAGATAAATGATTATCTCGAAACTGTTTCCAAAGGCGACTATAAATACCCCTCTACCCCCACTATTAAAAAGGTAAATAGTATTTTTTCCACAAAAGTTCTTCATAATCTTCTTGATTACTGACTTGAGCTGTAACCCCCATTCCCGCAAATATGTATTTTCTAAATATTTTCTGTATTTCGATTATTGATAAATTTATTTTGTATTAAATACGTTTTGTATTTTCCGTTAAAATCTTTTCTAATTGAAAATTATATTTATTTCGAATAATAATATATTTTAACTTTACTTTCTATTTCTTATTTATCGGATATTTATATTTGAGTCCAAAAACAAATATATTAATATTATTAGATTATTTTAATAATTTGTTAATCCGAATACTAATTTGTTATGTATTTTTTTTTATATTATTAATTGTTATTTCTTGATTATTTAATTAAAGTTCATTTATCGAATTATTTTATTTTCGTACTTGATCTAATTTTCGCGGCGAATTCCAAGTTATTTCCAAGCTAATTTATATTCTTCCCATTTGTATTATTTATTCATTTATTCATTTGGATTTAAATTTTCGTAATGAAATTTTCGTTCTTCTTGATTGAGATTTTCTTGTTGAACCTATTATCTTTTATTTTATTGTGAGTATTTTTAGTTGTATTCTATTGATTTTGATCTATCTCTTGTTTGAACCCTAAAACTTAATTTCAGTTGTTCTTGACCCAAACCGCTGTTATTGGACCCTAATTCACCAACCCAGTACCTTAATTGTACCCTTTAAATTCAACTATGCTGCAAACTCTAAAAATTACACTTTTTTGAACCTAATAACCGTCTATTCTCTCTCCTCGAGTTTCTTTCTCCTCTTTCTCTCTCCCCAAACTGAACCCATCTACTGCTTCTTCCCCGATCAACGTCCGGCACCACTCCGGCCACCCCCTTGCGCCGCCGACCCCCGTCTGCGATGCCAGCAACCCAGAACCACACCCCGACCCTCCTTCTTCCCTGCCATCGCCATTAACTGAGCTCCAAACCCATCAACCCAAATCCCCTGAACCCCTCTTCTCCGATCACCTCCTCCAGCGAACTCCCCTCGACGTCGCCCTCCAGTCGACGCCACCACCAGACTGAAACCCCCCTATTCCTCCTTCCTCTGTCCTCGACATTAACAGGCACCCACAACCCCAAATCCCGATTCCCCTTTCCTCCTCTGTTCAACCGCCGACCAGGACCAGCGGCCGGCACCGCCCATCCATTCGCCGCTCCCCTGTCCCGCCGCCGATGTCACCAGCCAACGTCGAACTCCTCCTTGCCCCCCTTCCCTGTTGATGCTGCTGTCTTTTTTGTGCTGTTGATTGTTTTGATATTGGAGCACGTATATTGCACGTGCTATTGGGGATTGTTCTAGTTCGTGAGTTTGTTGCCTCGTGATCCTTATCCCGTTATTCTTGGTATTCGTACTCACCATTTATAAGGCACGTAACTTGTATTAAATTCCTTTGCATATACAAGTACAAAATACCGTTTGTAGTGTAGTTGGGTTCTAGAGACAATTTGTGTGTGAAATCCCTTGTTGATATTGTCTCTATAGTGATGATTGACCAATAGTTGCCTCACGACATACATGACATGATATAACCTTGGGTTGACCACTTTTGATGTATATGTTCATGCTATCTTGATATATATGTGTTTGATGTGTTATTCGTGTTATACTTGTCGAATACTTGTAAAATACCCTATACTATGTTGCTCGGACATCTAGTACACTATATTTCATGTTATCATCCTATTGTTTCCATATTGTTATTATCGTTCATCTCATGTCAAAAATTGCATATTGTATTGTTGCATTGATAAATAATTAACAAGCCGGGATTTAAGGTTGACTTAAGTAGTGGACAATATAGGAACTGTACTCGGAGGAGGGGCCCGTGTTTTCCTATCTATTGGTCTATTGGTCTATTGGTCATATCGGTCACTAATTAATTATAGATTACTGACTACAGTATCTCGATTGATTCGGTCATCGGTCACTATTGAATATTGATTACTGTTGTCGAGTACATGAACTATAGAGCCCACTACTAAATCTAAACGAAATTGATTGTATGCATCGAACCTGTGGTACGGAACACATGAGACACAGTAGTACATGCATTAGTTAGATTAAAATGAATAATATACTTAAGGATTAACACAACATCGACATTGCATATTGTTCATCATTGTTCCTATTGATATTGAATATTACATGACACTTGTTCACTCGATACTTATTACATGCTACTTACACTTGTTTATCTTGCCATGCAAGTTGTTGTATATTGTTATCATGCCTATTCCATGTTATTAGTTATCCTTTTTCCCATGTACTTGTGCCTGCACTACAAGCAGCCCGTAACTTGCATTGACGGGCATTTTGTTTTCTTCTCCTCTTCCTGTAATTTATTATATTGCAGATTTTAGAGAACAGTTGCCTGCTGGAGTTAGAGAACAAACAGTCTGAAGATTTCTGTTTTCTAAATTGCTTATTGCTTTAATAAATTTAATGTATTGAGACTTGTATTTATTTTGGATTGTATTTATTATTATATTGGACTTATGTCCCGAATATTGTTATTTGTTTTCAGACGTTGGATTATTATTATTGTATTTGGATATTTTTATTGCTTAATTCCAAGTACTATTGTTCATCAAATTATTATATTGCCTGAGCATTTTCTCTGTATTGATTGTATTATTGGGTTAATCGGATAAACAACTTATGCGTGACGTTAGTCATTTGCTGGGCCAATGTCACGTACTCGTATTCCGTATTTTTGGGAAGCGAGGCGTGACATGAGCGTCGGAGGGTTTATCACCGGGAACAATCCTGGTGTTTTGAACTTTTTGCAGGTCAGCAGCGGCATCAAGAAACGGTCAACACCGGCAAGAAGTCAGCAGGTTTGCTTTCATTGTTTCTAGAATAGAAGAATCTACATATCATCTGTTTACTCCCACACAGAAATTAGCAGCAACAAATTGGCGTCGTCTATGGGATACAGAAAAAGCAATCCAACCATATTTCACCAGTGAAAGTAATTTCCAGTCATGCCTCTGAAAGGAAAAGGGAAGGCAGCGACGTCCAACCGAAGAGCCACTCATCTTCCTCCTCCTGCCCCACTCCAAGATGTTCTTCCTAAAACAGACCAACAAGTTTAGCAGCCTCACCCTGAACAGTCGCCTCCTCAGCAGACTCTTTCCATGTCTAGGAGGGTTGCACTGGGGAGCTCCTGCCGAAGCCATCAAAAACAACCCCTCTCCATGGTCACATCTCGATCCACAATCCATTCACCGACTCAGCAGCCTCACACAGTCCTCAAGATTCATGAGACCTCCATCAAGTCATCGTCAACCACCAACAAGGAGTCGACCTTCGTACCCGCTTGATGAGAGACGAGCCCACAATGAGAACCCTCATCCAGAGAACCAGAGAAGCCAGAAGGGTCGCTCTCCCCAAAGGAGGAGGCCCAGAAGGTCTCCCTACCCCAGGATTCGTAGAGGGTCCCCTCCTCGTCTTCAGCAAAGGAGTCTCACCCAACGAGTCGATCAGCACCAAGAGTCCGCCAGGGTGGAGGGGCACTAGTTACTCAGAAGGAATTCCAAAACTTCAAAGATGACATCCTGTGAGCCCTTAACATCGCTCAGAGCCGTGACCTACGTGCACCTAGCCCTCCCCGTGTCATCCCTCGGGCAGGAGAGTCTCAAGGGTCGATTAGATTTGACCAAAGGGACGACTCGGTCCTTCGCCGTCTCAGGAAGATGGAAAGGCGTTTGGACAGAATCAACCGCGAAGGACCAATAATTTCCGCCCAAGCAGACCTCCCTTCTCCAGGGCCATCATGGAAGCTCCAGTCCCCGAGACCTTCAGGCCTCCCCACTTTGAATTTTATAACGGGGAGTCAGACCCAGCTGATCATATCGAGAGTTTCAAAACTCTCATGATGATTTGCTAAGCATTAGATGCACTTCTCTGCAAGACCTTCCCGACTACGTTGAAGGGACCTGCGAGAGAATGGTGCTCCCATCTGTCTCCAGCCTCCATATTCTCGTTCAACCAGTTTGAGGAGCTCTTCCTCACTCACTTCGTCGGCAGTCGTCGAGCCGAGAAAACAAGTGCGTCTTTGCTAGCACTCAGTCAAAAGAAGGGCGAACGTCTGAGGGACTATGCTCGGCGCTTTACCACCGAAGTTTGGTCTATTGCCTCTCTCGACCAGTCAGTGGCCTTAGCGGTGTTCCGACACAACACCAACCATGCCGACCGAAGGCATCCCTCACCAAGAAGCCTCCACCGGACTTCTCGGAGTTCTTATTGAGGAGTGGGAAGTACATCCGGGCCGAAGAAGCCCTCCATCGCCATGACCAGAAGGAGCCCCTGTCCGGGAACAAACGGAAGGGTGCAGATGAAGAAGGTACCAAGAAACTTCAGAAAGACAACGGCGGCCAGCGTCGTCCTCCTCCTCATTTCGAAAAGTTCACCCCTCTTAGTGCCAGTGTCTCGGCTATCCTCATGGAGATTGGTAAGGAAGGATTGCTTCAACCTCCCCCGAAGATGAATACCCCTGGCAAGAAGAGGAACAGAGATAAGTGGTGTCGTTTTCATAGGGACCACGACCACGACACGGACGATTACCGGGCCCTTAAAGAGGAGATCGAAGCCCTCATCCAGAGAGGGCAACTGGCCAAGTTTGTCAGGAAGGACAGAGTTGACCCTCCTCCGCCTCAGGGGGCCAACAAGCGAGCTGAAAGACCTGCCAAGTCCCAGGACTCCGAACCGGAGGCGATCCTCCACCTCATCCATGGAGCCCCAATGGGGGGAGAGTCGAACTCCTCCCGAAAAGCCTTCATCCCGAGAAGTAAACTCAGTGTAGAACCAACCTCCACTCAAGGGCTTCGGAATCCCCGTGACCTTTTTAGACAGAGACCTAGAAGGCGTCCGAACGCCCCATTGTGACGCGCTCGTAGTGAGTCTCCACATGGACAACCATGAAGTACGCCGAATCCTAGTCTACAACAGGAGCTCCGTCAATATCCTCTTTCTGGAGGCATTTCAAGGTCTTAAGCTATCTCGAGATCGTCTCAAACCTACCGGTTACACTCTCCACGGATTCTCCGAGGTGCCAGTAACCATCGAGGGAGTCATTACTCTTGATGTAACCACTGGCAAAGCCCCAATAACCCGAACAGAGCCAATGGATTTCATGGTTATTAATGTAAAGGATGTGTACAATGCCATCCTTGGCCGGCCCGGCCTAGCTATGCTTCACGCTGTACCCTCAACTTTCCATATAAAGTTGAAATTCCCCACCTCGGCTGGGGTGGGAGATGTCATGGAAAACCAAGAGACTGCTCAAAAATGCTATATGACTTCGGTGGGGGGTTCGGTCATCTCCCTCGAAACTGTAGATCTCCCCTAAGGGGGCAACCAAGCCATCTCAGAGCCAGTAGATGAGTTAGAAGAGGTTCCTTTTTTAGAAGGAGACCTGATCAGGACATTCCAAGTGAGCAAAGTCCTCCCTCACCAAGTCAAAGAAGACATTGTTCAATGCATTAGGGGGAACCAAGACCTGCTCGCCTGGACTGCTGCCGCTATGACTGGTATATCAGAAGAATTGTGCATGCACTGTCTCAGCATAGCCCCTGAAGCTAAACCCGTCTAGAAAAAGCGTCGCAAATTCACCCCGGACTGACAACATGCCATTAAAGAGGAAGTGGATAAACTTTTGGCGGTCCGGTTCATCCAAGAGGTCAGCTACCCTGAGTGGCTCTCCAACATTGTAATGGTAAAAAAGCCAACGAAAAATAGAGAATTTGCATTGACTTCATAGACCTGAACAAGGCGTGTCCAAAGGACCCGTTTCCCCTCCCTAGCATCGACGCCCTAATAGACATCACTACCGGTCATGAGCTCTTAAGCTTTATGGATGCCTTCTCTGGGTACAATCAAATTAGAATGTTCCCCCCCGATATTCCAAAGACCTATTTCACAACTGACTAGGGCCTATATTGTTACCACGTCATGCCCTTCAGATTAAAGAATGCCGGATCAACTTATCAGCGCCTTGTCAACAAGGTCTTCAAGGAATAGATCGGAAGGAATATGGAAGTTTATGTGAATAATATGTTGGTGAAGAGCCTCAACAAACAAGACCATGTGATCGACCTTTAGGAAGCATTCGACGTCTTGCGGAAGCACAACATGAGGCTCAACCCGTCTAAGTGCGCCTTCGAGGTGTCGTCCGACAAATTCCTAAGGTTTATGGTCAGCCAGAGGGGAATAGAAGCCAACCCAGAGAAGATCCAAGCTATATTGAATATGGCTCTCCTATCCACTGTTAAGGAAGTACAAAGACTCACATGGCATCTTGCTGCTATAGAGCGTTTTCTCTTCAAATCAGGGGAAAAGTTTCTCCCATTCTCCAAAGCTATAGGAGGGGCGAAAGGCATTGAGTGGAAACAATCCCAGGAGGAATCCTTCGACCAACTCAAGGCGTACTTATTCAATCCCCGCTCCTGAGCAAGCCCAAACCAAGAGAAGCCCTCTATCTCTACCTCGCCACATTAGATCAAACCCTCAGTGCCATCCTGGTAAGGGAAGAAGACAAAGTACAGAGGCCAATCTACTATGTCAGTAAAGTCCTCCGGGATGCCGAACTCTGGTATTCAAAGATAGAAAAGATAGCCTACACCCTGATCATGGCTGCCCGCAAGCTCCGCCCGTACTTCCAAGGCCACTCATTAGTCGTTCTTACCGACCAGCCTCTCAAGCAGGTATTGCATAGGCCAGAGAGCTCGAGGCATCTTATGAATTGGTCCAATGAGTTAAGCCAACACGACATAAGCTATCAGCCGAGGACTGCTATTAAGGCACAAGCCCTTACAGAATTCATTGTGGAAAGCACTATCCCTGACCCATGCGAGGAAGGCAAAGAGCTCCCATTCTGGAGCATTTATGTTGATGGATCCTCATGTGTTGAGGGAAGTAGAGTGGGGGTCATCCTAGCTGGTCCCGATGACGTCATTCTCCGATACTCACTCCGTATAAACTTCCAAGCCTCTAACAATGAAGCAGAGTATGAAGCTCTCATAGCCGGTCTATTCCTGGCCCGTAAAGCTGGCGCTCGACGCGTCAAGATATTTAGTGACTCCCAATTAGTGGTAAACCAAGTTTCAGGAGAGTACGAGGTTCGAGATGAGCGAATGATTAATTATCTAGCCAAGATCAAGGAGCTACTAGCCATCTTTCAAGAGGCAGAAGTCATTCGCACCACCGCGAAGAAAATGGGCAAGCAGATGCCCTATCAAAATTGGCTTCCTCTTCCCTCCAAGGACTAGATCGAACCGTCCTGATTGAGGTCCTCTTGAGGCCCAGTATTGAAGAGGAGAATCTCCAGCTCATGGTAATACCTCCCCCAGCACACGGGGAGAATTGGATGAAACCTCTGTTCGAATTCCTCGAAAATGTAATCCTCCCTTAGACCCTAAAGAAGCTAAAAAGGTAAGAACAAGAGCCGAGCGATATACGCTTACTGAGGGGGTCATGTATAAGCGCTCCTATACCCAGGCGAACGACAGACCCTACTTGCGGTGTCTCTCCTCTGAAGAAGCCCAGTACGCCCTCAGGGAGGTTCATGAAGGAGTTGGGGGCGCCCATATAGAAGCAAGACCTATCGCTCGCAAAATCCTGAATCATGGTTACTTCTGGCCCATGCTTTTAAGCGACGTGCAACAACATGTTCGACAATGCGCTCCCTATCAAATGTTCTCATCCATATGGCAGACTCCTCAGACCGAGCTCTTTTCCCTGTCCAGTCCGATCCTTTATCTATGTAGGGGATGGACTTGCTTAGGCCTTTCCCCCCGGCACCTGGCCAGGAAAAATCTCTTATTGTGGCGATCGATTACTTCTCCAAATGGATCGAGGCTGAGCCCTTGGTGACGATCACGGAAAGTAGGGTCCAACAGTTCTTTTGGAAGAACATTGTTTGTCGGTTCGGCATCCCTCGGATCCTGTGGCTGATAACGAGACTCAGTTCACAGGGGCGACCTTCCGCAACTTCTGTACAGACCTCGGCATCCAACAACGATTCTCCTCGATATCCCACCCGCAGTTCAATGGTTAAGTAGAGAATGCCAACAAGCAAATCCTCACCGGCCTCATGAAGAAACTAGACAAATCCACGAAAGGAATGTGGGTTGAACAGCTTCCCAATGTGCTCTGGAGCTACCGCACTACCAAGCGAACCCCAACAGGAGAATCTCCTTCAACTTGACATATGGCTTTGAAGCCCTCATACCTCTTGAAGTTGGCCTACCCTTTCCAAAGTTGTCCGCCATGGGGCATGTTAACTTGAAGACCCGGGGGGCAATAGGGTGCCGAGAGCTTGAAACACCGAGCATTTGATGAAATTCTAAGAAAGCTAGCTTCCCTTGTTTTTTGTTCTTTCTTATTGTTTCAATAAGGCTGATGCTTGCAACATGGTCAAAAGTATGTAATAAAGGCTCGCAACTTAGAAGCAGCCACTTAGTTTCTCCTTTATAAAACTTAGTTTATTTTTCGATTTTTTCTGAAAAAACTGTTGTAAAAAACAACTGTTCTAATCAAAAGCATACGTACCCAAGTACGGAGTACATAACTTAAAACGACAAGTTCGAGTCCAACACTTGGTTCGATGCCGCTTTAACCACTTGCGAACAAGCAAGTACAGAGCAGCTCACTATACAGAATTGCTCCCACAATTGTTGAAACTCTTAAAACGACAAGTTCGGAGTCCAATACTTGGTTCGATGCCGCTTTAGCCACTTACAAACAAGCAAGTGTGGAGCAGCTCACTATTCGAAATTGCTCCCACAACTGTCGAAACTCTTAAACGACAAGTTCGGAGTCCAACACTTGGTTTGACGCCGCTTTAGCCACTTGCGAACAAGCAAGTGCAGAGTAGCTCACCATTCGGAATTGCTCCCACAACTGTTGAAACTCTTAAAACGACAAGTTCGCAGTCCAATACTTGGTTCGACGCAGTTTTAGCTACTTGTAAACAAGCAAGTGCGGAGCAGCTCACTATTCAAAATTGCTCCCATAACTGTTGAAATTCTTAAAATGACAAGTTCGGAGTCCAACACTTGGTTCGATGCCACTTTAGCCACTTGCGAACAAGCAAGTGCAGAGCATCTCACCATTTGGAATTGCTCCAACAACTGTTGAAACTCTTAAATGACAAGTTCGGAGTCCAACACTTGGTTCGACGTTGTTTTAGCCACTTGCAAACAAGCAAGTGCGGAGTAGCTCACCATTCGGAATTGCTCCCACAACTATTGAAATTTGAAAACGAAAACTCACAGTACTAAGATGGTACTAGTTTATAAAGAGATGATTCACAGAAATATTGCTTAAAAACTTGAAAGAATCTTATTCCATGAGAAGAATCTGGTTACAAGCTTTATTAAAACACAAGCCTCTATAAAATTACAAAAATCTCCCTAACTTCTTCTAGAAAGATGGACGCTCCTCTTAAGGGACACGCGTGACCTGCGGTTTTCAGCTGCCACATGAGCGCTATTCCGGTCTTCCGAGCCCCTCCAGACCCGCAAACCGGGTCATACCTTCGGGGCCTACTGTTCTTTTCGCCCCTCCAACTAACGACCCACTAGATGAACCAGCCACTACGCTCTGAGCGAGCCCTGGATTTCATGGGACTTCAGGCAAGCGTAGGGCTAGTTCATGAAACGATCTCCCCTGGGCATGTTCCTCACGCAAACAAGAAGTGCTCCTAACGTAACCACCATGTAGAAGTCGTTTCAGCCGACGAGTTTCCATCTTTAGTTCAATTCTCTATCTGAGAGAATCGTCCCTCACTTTGAAGATCAGACGAGGTACGCTCCCCACAGAAAACTCGAGAACTGCTCTCCTAAGATGAGCCACTTCTAAGCTCCTCTCGAGCACTACATTCCTCGGCTCGTCCCTTTTAGGGGTAGCAGAGAGTAAGGAGTGGGGAAGGAGCTTGACCCTCAAAGATTCTCTAGTAATCGCTTCCCCCAAGGGATGATCTTCTACACCTATGGGGGCACCTCTCGGGAGACTTCGTCCTTACGTCTCGCTTCTATGTCCCGCCGAGACATTAATCTTCTCAAATGGTCAAGCTTTGTCTCCACTTTAAAAGACTCTCTCGCGAGTGGCTGAGTCCCACTTCTACCGCTTGAAGTTTGGTTCGAAGGCATTTGATTTCAACCAAGTAACGACCACCTCCATCTTACAAAACCACCTGCTGATGAAAGTAAATTATAGACCACTCAAACAAAAACAACCAAGTCACGAGATGCGCAAAAATGCAAGAAGAATCAAACATCGCATGCGATGAGAACGAAGGAAGTTTTCATTGCAATGCAAAGATATAATAAAGTTGTGGCCAGTTCACCATTAGGCATCAATACAACAATAAAAACAACAAAAAACCAAAAAATTGACCATATACAAGATAAGTCAAGGGTCCACCTTGGTCAACTGGTCCACAGGAGGAGTAGCCTCGCGACCGCTCCTTTTAGCTGCCTCGGGAACAATTGCTAAAGCGACATGGGATCCGCTACAACTGTCTGCTCACCCTCCTCTTCCTCTTCTTCTTCTTCGCCCTCTTCCTCGTCCGAATTGTCCTCAACAGGGTCATACAGAGAATACCCCGAATGATCAAACCCCGGGATGCAGGCTCTGACGTGCTTCAGGGCCCTAACATAAGATTGCTCCATGTTTGTGCAAAGGAACACCTCAGCTTCGTCCTTCTCCTCCTTCACTGCGTCCTCCTTCTCTTTCGCAACCCTCTCCTTCTCCTCGGCCGCAAGAGCTCTCTCCCGGTCTGCCCTATCCTGCTCCTGAGCTATCTGCTCCTTGGCCTTCGCCAAGGCCAACTCAAGCAATGAAATCTGCATCGCCTGGGTCTCCGAGCAATGAGTCGCTTCCTCCAATGCCTTAGCGGTCTTCACCGCTCCGCTCGGTCCTTATCGCTCTCTGCCCTTAACTCCTTCTCTTGCTCCGCCATCCAGTTCAATGGGTGGCTGAAGTGGCAACTAATCTAAATGCCGGGGGGGGGGGGGGGGGAGGAAAACTCAAGAGTTAAACAAGGGGGAAATTAGCTAATTCAATGAAGGACAAATGCAACAACTTACCACCATGTTGGCCCTGGCTATCTCCAGGGCATCGTCCCCCACCGATCCAGCATCCATCGCTGCCCTATCCTTCAGGGTGGCGATATGATGGATTTCTTGCATGCAAGTGGCCGAGACCCCGAGGAACCTGTTGTGCTTCATCACTCGCCAATCGGGGACGAAGAGCTTCTTGTGCTCCTCGGTAAGGATCGTCTCCACCACTAGGGTGAGACATGGGGCCTTGAGTGTGATGGCCACGCCCAAAGTAAACCCCCGGTGGACGGGGCAGGCGAAAAGAAAGGCAAAGAACCCAAATCCACCACAGGGGATGCAGATGTCAGACCCCTCGCGGCTTTGGCTGGCGAAGGTTTGGAGGACACTCTCTTCCTCTTCTTCTCTTCGTGGGAATTACCGCTCAACCCCGAGTGCTTAGAGATCATCGCCTTGAAGTCCATACCAACAACACCTACGAAACGGGACACAAAGAAATTAAAAGAAAGAAAGGAGAGGAGAAGAATATAAGATAGATAGATAGATATATATATATATATATATATATATAACGGACAAACAGATCGCAGATGCATACTAGGGTCGATCAGGATGAGACCCCCCTTGAAGAGAGACTCCTCCGTTATTTCTTTCCAACATAGAGGAGGCCGACTTAGGAGCTTCCTTACCATCTCCTTCTATTCTGGACCCAAAAACGGTTCGCTCTTCACTCTCTTCGGCACCTCCTCTCTCCAACTTGTCGAAATCATCCATGGCTCATGACCCCGAACAAGACAATATTCCTCCCTCCAAAACTTGATCGAGTCGGGTTTATCAATCGATTTCACACCCCGACGAGGATAGAGATAGTATCTGTACTCCGTCTTGCTCTTTTAATGGATCCTGTAAGCCTCCTAAGAACAATCAGACGAGGCTCGATCCTTGCCACGTGGTACTGCAACACGAAGCCGTTAACGTGCCTCCACATGTTTGGCATATACTGAATCAGACTCAGACCGTACCACCTACGAATTTTTGCTACAAATAGAGGAAGGGGGAGACGGAGACCCGCTAGAAAAAGCATCGAACGGGAAGAAGCAAGCGTCAGACGAAGTAGGCGTTCACGCTCTGACTCCAGAACCTGGCAAGACAAGGTCAAACTCCCTCGGGATAAAGAAATACTTCCGAATGTTGCTCAAATCTTCCTCTGAGAGCATCGAAGACATGTTATCAACCTCGGTATGCTTGCGAGGTCTGTTCTCCACATATGAAAAGGCCATTTCGTATACCACTCTCGACAAAAGATCGGCTGAATACTCTCAAACTCCGCCAAGGTTCGTTAAAGGACTCGGGAGCCTACCTAACTCACCCGCTTCCCTTGTTCTCTCAACAACTGTTTCTACAATCACCTACTCCACCACCTCCTTCCCCTTGTCCAACCTCGGGGGGGGGGGGGGGGGGGGGGGGCCTCGAAGGGGGGTCTCGTCTCTCGAAGACACCCTAGATATCTTTGATAAAATAATAATAATAATAATAATAATAAAATAAATAATAATAATAATAATATATATATATATTACCTTGATGTGATAGCTACGCTCAGAAAAGATCGTCGGAAAGTACAAAGCCTAGCCGGTACCGCTATTAGAGCCGCCCGAGAGAAAAAAACTATTTTTGAGAGAGGAAAAGAGAAAGTAAAGGGAAGGAGGAGGGGGTGGGAGTTTTATAGAGGCAAGAGGCGCCGTTTGAACTTCTTGGGCCCCAAGCGGTTGGGGAGGCCCACAATACCAAGAAGCCCAAACGACCACGAAGACTAAGCACTAAAAATTCAAACGTACGGGAATACCAAACGTTGACTTGTCAACGGTCAACAGTCAACGGGACACGTGCCGCCTCGCCAAACCATCTTCAACATTCGGTGGCAGGCACCGAGCAAACGTGTCCCCGACTGTGAAATCACACAAAAATTATTGACTGGTCAACAGTGAACGGTCAACCGGACACATGTCGTCTCGCCGAACCATCTTTAACGTTCGGTGACAGGCACCGAGCAAACGTGTCCCCGATCGTGAAAACACGAAAAAACGTTGACTGGTCAACAGTCAAGGGTGAACGGGACACATATCACCTCGCCGAACCATCTTCTACGTTCGGTGGCACGCACCGAGCAAACGTGTCCCTGATCGTGAAATCACGAAAAAATGTTGACTGGTCAACGGTCAACGTTCAACGTTCAACAAGACATGTGTCGCCTTGCCGAACCAATTTCATCGTTCGGTGGTAGTCGCCGAGCAAATGTGTTCTTGATCATGAAAACATGAAAAAACGTTGACTGGTCAACGGTTAATGGGACACGTGTCGCCTCAACGGTCAATGGTCAATGGGACACGTGTCACGTCACCGAACCATCTTCACCGTTCGGTGGTAGACGCCGAGCAAACATGTCCCCGGTCGTGAAATCACGAAAAAATGTTGACTGGTCAACGATCAACGGGACACGTGTCGCCTCGCCGAACCATCTTCAACGTTCGGTGGTAGGCGCCCAGCAAACGTGTCCCCGATCGTGAAATCACGAAAAACGTTGACTAGTCAACGGTACACGTGTCGCCTCGCCAAACCATCTTCAGTGTTTGGTGGTAGGATCTGAGCAAACGTGTCTCCGATCGTGAAATCACGAAAAAATGTTGACTAGTTAATGGTCAATGGTCAAAGCACACATGTCGCTTAGCCGAGTCATCCACATCGTTTGATGTCAAAAACCGAGCAAACTCGCCCCCGAACTGAAAATGAGAGAAATGGCCCTTCTCCCGATTTGCGCTCGATGGTGATCAGCGGCCCAGATCGAGCCACGTGCTTCCTCGCCAATCATCTCGGCTGTTCGATCTCATCAACGCGCGAGTTATCTCGTGATCAGCGATCGTGATTAAATCAAGGTAATTTCTTTTATTTAATTCCTTTATTTAATTATTAAATTGAATTAATTCTGAAAAATAATAAAAAATTCAAAAAAAAATTAAAAATAATTATTAATTCAGGAAAATATTTTTAAATTCTGAAAAAAATAATTATTAATATAGAATAATTAATTAAAATTTTAAAAATTAATGATTAAAATTCAAAAATTGAATAAAAATTTCAAAAAATGATTATAAATTGGGAAAAAAATCCAGAAAAATTCTAAAGATAATTCTGAGTATTTTACAAACTCAGGAAAGCATCGTTACACTCCAAACGAGCTCTAAAACGTCATCGAGAGCGTCGATAAATTCTAAGCCATTAAAAACGGGCGAACTACTCCTCAAAGACTACAAAACTCAGTCTTCGGAAGTGGGGGGCTTGTGATACGGCTAAAAGTAGAACTAAATCAGGACCGTTCAAATCAAGCACGAATCTCAAAGCTCTCAGGGGTAAAACGGTAATTTCTACTACAAATCGGTCCGAAAATGGGAACTAGGTCTTCTTCAAGCCCAACAACCCAAAAACGGGTCAGTCTAACTGGGTCAAGATGGCAGCCCATTATGAACAAATTCAGGACATTTAAAGTGTTATTTAAATTCATGGTTATCTCTAAGAGACGGTTTAAATCAAATCTCTTATCACGAGGGAATTTAAACTTTACATCTTATCCAAAAATACCGAGAAGTGGAGAGAAATGATTATCTCGAAACTGTTTCCAAAGGCGATAAATACCCCTCTACCCCCACCATAAAAAGGTAATCAGTATTTTCTCCACAAAAGCTCTTTCATAATCTTATTGATTATTGACTTGAGTGTCGGAGGGTTTGTCACCAGGAACAATCCCGGTATTTCGAATATTTTGAAGGTTAGCAGCGGCATCAAGTAATGGTCAACGCCGACAAGAAATCAGCAGGTTTGCTTTCATTGTTTCTAGAAGAATCTGCACATCATCTATTTGCTCCCACACTAAAATTAGCAGCAATAATTCCCTAACAATCCTCAGACCAATTTAACCAGTCAAAAACTTGATTAAGTTTGTTGGAGGCACAAAGCGTCATAAAATCTTATATTAAAATCTTATATCAAAAATCTTATATCAAGCGTATGTCCTGTGCAAGAACTTGAGCTAATTAGCGAAACATCATTCACTCCAAAAGCATAATCATTTCAAAGGAAGATGCAATATGTAGAAGGAGCGACAACAAGAATCAAGGAGGAGAACACAAGCAATCAACGTAATAAATTTGGTTGTAAATGCAGTACACATATTCGCAAAATCTATAATCCAACTTCAGTCAAATTTGGTTGCAAATGCAGTGCTAAAGATAAAAGTTACAGCACGTTTGAACGATGAACAAAGTCAAGAAGTTCAAAGAAACAACATTAAATTTATTAAGCATTTATTGAAGTGAATTACCAAATGCTTTACTGTCTTGCACAATAATTCATCGCAAACACACACTTGTGCATTACAGCGAAATTCTCTTAGCTGATTATGAGGGAACCCAAATTTTTTGGACAAATAAAAGAGATGAAGCCATAATAAAGATTGCCCGACATCTTTAGTTTAAGGAAGAAAGAAATTCCAGGAGGGAAGCGACAAACTGCATTTGGGTTTCTTCATTGATGGTCAAGAAGAGAGGGATGTGTACGAAAAGAGACTTGCTACCATGTTGCTCAGCAAACCGTAGAGAATGGTAGTAGACATAATTGCATACAAATCGACCAGCATCATTTGAAGGCATCACATCATATCCCATTTTTGATAATCCCTTGACAATGTCATATACAGGTAGAGAAGTCTGAAAATGAAAAAAAAAAAAGACTAAAATTAAGACAAGTAAATTTATTCAAACATCAGAATTCACAGAGAACAATGAGGTCAATTAACTCATTATTTGGTAATTTTCCTAGATACATAGTTGCATAGTAAGTAGTATAAAACAGGTTGAGCAAGGACAATTTCTCCATAGAATGGTTACAACCATTTGGTTCGCAACAAAGGGCAGGAGGATTTATGCCCTCTCCCAAGGCAATACTGAAGAGACTCAAAAACAGTGGTTGCTTCCTTGGATTGACATTGGAATTTGGAGCAAGATAGGTATATCACCTCATGCATGCCAAGATTGGAGGGAATCACTCAAGCACTGTAATATGGCTCATTCAAGCAGTATTTTCTACTGTTCCTCGTTACACTCTTTTCTACTTTTCCTTTTTCAACTTTTTTTTTGTCTTTTGTTTTTTTAATGATAACGAGTTCTATATATTAACCTATAGATATGTTGTAGAGAGGATGGATGCTGAACTTTGGGAGCAAAAAATTACACCCTGACTATAGGAGAAGGCTTATTGACCAAGTTGTTTCTACTTATTTACCTGAAAGCAAGAGCCAGAATAAGTATCAGCCGTTGTCATACGACCAAAGATTAACTGTATCCCAATAGCTAGCACAAATTTTCACCTTTTATTAAAAGGAAACAAGAGTGTCCTCGCCATGTGGATATTAATGTTAGTCTTGCCTATTTTAAATAATTTGTTTCTACTGAATTTGGAAAAAGAGTAAATCAAAGTATTAGACTATATATGCATTTAGAAATGTATAATTAATTTAACATGTACCAATATATATACTTTCGGGTTATCCATCGGGTTGTCGGGTTCGGATCCTCAAGAATCATATTTGAATCCAATACGAAAATCGATCTAGTTTTAGGATCCATACCCTACCCATTAAGCTAATGGATCCATACCCTAAAATTCGGGTCGGAAAAGGAACAATAGCAAAGAATGTAACGAGAGAACTATCTTTTAATTGATTGCTTGTAATTAGGGTCCAGTGATGAGACTATTTGCTAGTGAAAATGAAGTCGGGTGTGCAAATCCTGCTTGCACCAATTCATTCCCTTCATAGGAAAAAAAAGTTGAAAAAATGTGTGTTGTATGTGGCATCATTGTTTTAAATATCACCCATTATAGCCATTACAAAGTTTTGGACAGACTATGATGTAAAACTAATCCTAAAATAGAGAATTTCTAAGAATCTTAAAGGGTTGATTTTTACCAACACGTTATGCGGATTAAAGTTAAGATTTTAAAATAACTAATTGGTTTGATGGATTTTCAAGAACTGAATTACGTTTAGCAATCCCAATTAATAATTCAACACTACAATCAATAATTGAATCCCTAAGTGTCTTAGCAAGTAATAGGTTCAATATTGATTCGTACTCTACTCAAGCATGTGGAACACTCAATCTCAGTTATTTTGTGGACGACAGGCAAATCAGATAATATAATAGATAATAGGGCAGTAGAACACAAATATTAATAGTGGAAATAGTATACCGAGTGCGAAGAAACCAGCGTAGATCTTGGAGTTGGACAGCAACTAAGAACACAGCAATCACAGTGAACAAAGGGCAGCAACAAGACCAGGGGGGCTGGCAGATCCGGCGGCGAGGCTGACGTCGGCGTCGCAGGTGGCGGCGCAACGGGGATCGGAGGGCGGCGCGACGGCGTCGCCAATCGGAGGGGAGGTGCGGCGTCGGGGTGGGAGTCCTGTTGTCAACGGAAATAGGGGAAACAGCCAGAGGAAGGTTCAGGGCTTTTGTGTGGTGATGCTGGTCGTCGAAGTAAGGTAGGGCGACGGCGGCGCTGGGAGAGTGGTCGCCGGAAGTGGGGTGGACGAAGGGGAGGTCGAGAAGGCTTAGGAGGGTGGTGACGGTGGTCGAAGGGTGTTGGAGGGGTGGCGAGGTTGGGTTGCAGGATGGCAGTGAGGGTCGTGGAGGCGTCGGGAAGATGAAGAGAGGAAGGGCACGGGGGATGGTTGAGGAAGATGAGAGGTTGAAGAAGATGGGTTAACAAAGATGAAGAAGGCGGCTGGTTGTTGGGGATTAGGGATTAGGGTTTTTTTTGTATTGGATTTGAGGAATTTTTAATTTGGGGATAGATTTTAGAGTTAATCACTAACTCTAAAATTGTACTAGGATTTATCACAAACCCTAATAATTTGGATCTCACTTGTATCACACAAAGAGAGAGAGAGGAAGAGCAAAAACTCAACACAATTTTTTTAATCAAGAATAGTATGCAATCTCATTAATCTCAAGGCCTATAAATAGGCTCAAAATACATCTTGATACAAATCTCAAAATATTCTCAGAATCTAAAAATACAAAAAAAAATTACATATGGCTATAATTGCCAAAAACAAATATGGTACTGAAATAAAATCCTAAACTAAATAAGCAGCAATCCTAGACGACGCCTGCGCTGATAGAAACACCTGAATCATCTTGAACCGATGTCCTCATCATTCTTCCCGGGTGGGAGAGGGCTCGACCTAGTCGAGTCAAAACCAGTCCTCCTGTCATAGTGCTGCAAAAGGTCTGGATCCAAGCGCTGGAGCTCTCCACGATCTATCCAAGTGTTCTCCGACTCCGGCTTGTTTTTCCAACTTACCAAATATCTATGAGTACCATTATCTCTAGTAGAGATTATCTGATCATCTAAAATATTATCCAACTCTTCTGTCGATGGATAAGTAGTATCTGGTAGTGGAGGCAATGGGAGAATCTCACCATTAGGCTGCAGGATAGGCTCATCTATAAGAGGATTTCTAGGATTAAATTCTGGACCTTCATAGGGTACTAGATCCTCAACATTGAAAGTTTTACTGATGCCAAAGCCTTCGGGGAGGTCAACAACATAGGCATTATCATTGATTTTATGAAGAATTTTGAATGGGTCGGCTGCACGTGTATTCAATTTCTTAACGGATCCCGCTGGGAACCGTTCCGAACGAATCTGAACCATCGCTTCATCACCGACATTAAAAGTTTTAAACTTCCTTCTAATATCAGCTCTTAACTTGTAGTTAAAATTATTTTCATTAATTTTCTTGAAAATTTCTCTATGTAAGTCATGAATGCGGGATGCAAATGCAGATGCAGACTCGGAGACTCAGTGATGTTCTAACATGGGGTCATGATCTATGGGCTGCCTAGGACGATAACTGTGTACAACTTCGTGTGGACTCATGCCAGTGGTTCTATTCCTAGATATGTTATAAGCAAATTCAGCAACCGTTAATTTTAAATCCCATGTTCCCAAGTTCTCTCCCACAAGAGTACGTAAGAGATTGCCAAGACTTCGATTGACAACCTCAGCCTGTCCATCTGTCTGTGGGTGGAATGCTGACAAAAACTGCAATTTTGTACCCAACTTGTGCCATAGGGTCTTCCAAAAATAACTCGTGAATTTCACGTCCCTATCAGACACAATGATTTTTGGCAACCCAAGTAGCTTCACAATGTTATTAAAGAAGATCTGAGCCACACAGGATGCATCGAAAGTTTTCGAGCACGGGAGGAAGTGGGCCATTTTAGAAAAACGGTCCACGACGATAAGAATGGAGTTGTGTTTTTTTTGTGTTTTCGGTAAGCCTAACACAAAATCCATACTCACGTCTTCCCAAGGATGACTGGGAACAGGTAATAGAGTATATAGGCCTGTGTTCTGTTTTTGTTGCTTGGCAAGTTGACAGGTGTGACATCTGTTAACAAGTCTCACAACGTCTCTCTTTAGCTTCGGCCAGTAAAACCTATGTTCCATAACATCAATGGACTTGCTATGCCCAAAATGTCTAGCAAGGCCACCAGCGTGCAATTCCCAAACAAGATACTCTCGTAAAGATGTACTAGGAACGCACAGTTTGGAGCGATAGAAGAGATAATCATCTTTCAAGAAATAATCATCTATCACTCGAGTTATGCCATCCTTCAAAGAAGTGTAGATCTCGTGAAAATCTGGGCAGGAGGCATACTCATCTCTCAATCTCTCAAAACCAATTCGGTGCGCAGTGTAGATAAGATCATGTGACAACGACTTAGTGCATCCGTGGCCTTATTATCAATCCCTTTTGTGTGCCTAATGGTATATGAATATTCTTGTAAGAACTCTACTCATCTAGCATGTCTCGGATTCAACTTTTGTTAAGAATTAAGGAATCTTAAGGTCTCATGGTCTGAGAAGATAACGAATTTTTGCGGCAGGAGATAATGTCGCCAATAACGAAGTGACTGAATGACCGCATAGAATTCCTTGTCATTGGTGGAGTATTTTTGTTTTGCTTCGTTCAGCTTTTCACTGAAATAAGCAACAGGATGACTCTTTTGACTGAGGACTCCACCTATACCAATACCAGAAGCATCACACGTTACTTCGAAGACTTTATGAAATCAGGCAACCTCATGACAGGTGTCTGAGTCATTCTCTTCTTGATCTCTTCGAAGGCTTTCGTGGCTTCTTTCGATCAGACAAACTCATCTTTCTTCAAACAGTCGGTTATCAGAGCCATGATCGTGCTAAATCCTTGCACAAACGAATGATAAAAGGTGGCAAGGCCATGAAAACTCCACACATCACGAATATTATGGGGCTCAGACCACTCTGTAATAGTTCGTATATTTTCTGGGTCAGCAGATACTTCTCTGGCAGACACAATAAATTCCAGAAAGATAGTCTGATCGGAGAGGAAGGTACATTTGGTAGGATTAGCATAAAGCTGTTCCTTCCTTAAAACACCGCAGACCTGTCTCAAATGATCAAAATGTTGCCCAACGGATCGGCCGTAAATGAGAATATCATCAAAGTACACCACAAGGAACTTGCCCATAAAGGGACGGAGTACTTGCGTCATGATTCTCATAAACGTGCTCGGGACATTTGTCATCCCAAATGGCATGACCATCCATTCGTACAGGCCATCCTTCATCTTGAAGGCAGTCTTCCGCTCATCACCAGAACGAACACGTATTTGGTGGTAGCCACTTTTAAGATCAATCTTGGAAAAGATTGTGGCACCCGACATCATGTCCAACATGTCATCCAAACGAGGAATGGGAAAACGGTATTTCACAGTGATCTTGTTTATGGCACGGCTGTCCACACCCATATGCCAGGTTCCATCTTTCTTTGGCATCAATAGAGCAGAAACAGCACAAGGACTTAAGCTTTATCTGATGAAGCCCTTTGCCAATAACTCATCAACTTGTCTTTTCAACTCAGCATGCTCTGTCGGATTCATCCGATAATGTGGCAAGTTAGGAAGACTCGCTTCCAGAACCAGATCAATAGCGTATTAAATGTCACGTAATGGGGGTAACTGGTTGGGGAGGTCAGCAGGAAACACATCTACAAATTCCTGTAGGACAGGAGTAACTTGGGGCGGAATGAGTAATTTAGGATCTCTAAGGACTTCTCTCGCTGTGAGTAAAAGAATGGTAGCCCCTATGTAAATTTCTTTCGTAAGTTCCTTTTCACCCATATACGTTACCTCCTTGCCCTTTCTTGAGGAAGCCGGTGTTGTTTCAGCTGGACTAGTTCGTAGTCTCACGGGTATGAGCTTTATTTTTAGTCCTTCAAATTGGCACGGATCCATAGTGGTCCATGGCACGGATCCAATCGAGGTAAGCTTGAGGTTCCATGTGGCCTTCAAATTGGGGAACATCAGCCTTAACGTTCTTCTTATATTGTTCGTCAGGGTCACGTTCTTGACGTTAATCGTCACGAACATTCCCATGAAGGATTTGACGATTGGCATGAAGCTCAGGGACAATGGTTTGATTTAACTCCACTTTCTCAAGCCTCTGATTGATATTGGCAAGAGTTGCTTGGATGGCAGCTAGGGTAGCGGAGATATCAGGGTTGTCCATTTCAGGTCGGAGAAGTCTAGGGTTCCTAATTGGGTGATTTGGAAGGGATAAGAAAGGCTCTTCAGGATCTGTGATGGTGCTGCGAAGACGCATTCACCAAAGTAGAAACTAGGGGTCGTGTGTGTCCTAAATTTTTTTTAAATGAATCTGAAATGACCTAAAATAAAAGAAAAATAAAATTAAAAGACTACACAATCTTAAATGAATGCAAATTGATGCCTACGATGCAAGAACTAGGATTTTAAGAACCTTCGCTCTGATACCAAAATGATGTAAAACTAATCCTAAAATAGAGAATTTCTAAGAATCTTAAAGGGTTGATTTTTACCAACACGTTATGCGGATTAAAGTTAAGATTTTAAAATAACTAATTGGTTTGATGGATTTTCAAGAACTGAATTACGTTTAGCAATCCCAATTAATAATTCAACACTACAATCAATAATTGAATCCCTAAGTGTCTTAGCAAGTAATAGGTTCAATATTGATTCGTACTCTACTCAAGCATGTGGAACACTCAATCTCAGTTATTTTGTGGACGACAGACAAATCAGATAATATAATAGATAATAGGGCAATAGAACACAAATATTAATAGTGGAAATAGTATACCGAGTGCGAAGAAACCAGCGTAGATCTTGGAGTTGGACAGCAACTAAGAACACAGCAATCACAGTGAACAAAGGGCAGCAACAAGACCAAGGGGGCTGGCAGATCCGGCGGCGAGGCTGACGTCGGCGTCACAGGTGGCGGCGCGACGGGGATCGGAGGGCGGCACTACGGCGTCGCCAATCAGAGGGGAGAAGCGGCATCGGGGTGGGAGTCCTGTTGTCGACGGAAATAGGGGAAACAGCGAGAGGAAGGTTCAGGACTTTTGTGTGGTGATGCTGGTCGTCGAAGTAAGGTAGGGCGGCGGCGGCGCTGGGAGAGTGGTCGCCGGAAGTGGGGTGGACGAAGGGGAGGTCGAGAAGGCTTAGGAAGGTGGTGACGGTGGTCAAAGGGTGTTGGAGGGGTGGCGAGGTTGGGTTGCGGGATGGCAGTGAGGGTCGTGGAGGCGTCGGGTAGATGAAAAGAGGAAGGGCACCGGGGATGGTTGAGGAAGATGAGAGGTTGAAGAAGATGGGTTAACAGGGATGAAGAAGGCGGGTGGTTGTTGGGGATTAGGGATTCGGGTTTTTTTTTATTGGATTTGGGGAATTTTTAATTTGGGGATAGATTTTAGAATTAATCACTAACCCTAAAATTGTACTAGGATTTATCACAAACCCTAATAATTTTGATGAGGACATCTTTCCTGTTTAGTTTATTTCAGTACCTTTTTTTTAATTTCTGGCAATTATAGCCATATGTAATCTTTTTGTAATTTTTAGATTTTGAGAATATTTTGGAGATGTGTTTCAAGATGTAATTGAGCCTATTTAAAGGCCTTGAGATTAATGAGAAAGCATGCCATTATTGATCAAAAAAAAATCTGTGTTGAGTTTTGCTCTTCATTTTCTCTCATTTGTGTGATACAATTGAGATCAAATTAGGGTTTGTGATAAATCCTAATCTAGTTTTAGAATTAGTGATTAATTCTAAAATTTATCCCCAATTGAAATCCTAAATACAATCTCCCCTAATCCCTAAATAAACAAACCTTAATCCTATTCTAACCTAACTACCCAGCCGCCTCATACCCCCACATCTTCCTCGGGTTCACCTCCACACCCATCGAGCCGCCTCGCCATCTCCCCGTACCCACTTCATCATCCCTGCTCATCGTCGTCCTCCATTATCGACGCCAACCCACTGCTAATCATCCTCGCCCTCTGGCCTCGCCCTCGTCAAACCCATCCCCAGTTCCCGTCGCCACCCAAATCCCTTCTCCACCAAACGCCCTCACCACTTCCCTCCAAACCTCTCGTCTTCGACCCCGATCAGGATCCCTCACCCCGTCGAAATCCCCCCCTCGTCGTCAACCTCGAACTCCCCCATCATCGCCGACCTCAACCTCACCGCACCTCATCTCGACAGCCAGTCCACCATCGACAGCCATTGACCACCAGTTGCCGTCATCGACAGCCAGTCTATTGTTGCTGCTGCCATTCTACTGTTGCTGCGTTGCTGTGTTCTGGGGTACTGTCCGATCCTACATCTACGCTGGGTTTCTTCACATTCGGTATACTCTTTCCCTTATTAAGTATTTGTGTTTACTGCCATATTATCTAGCATATTATCTAATTTGCCTGTCGACCACAAAATACTGAGATTGAGTGATCCACATGCTAGATTAGAGTACGAATCGGTATTGCACTTTTTACTTACTAAAACACGTAGGAATTTACTTATTGATTAAGGATGAATTATTAATTGGGACTGTTACATTTGATTCAAGTCTTCAAAACCCATCAAACCCGTTAACTGTTAAAAATTTCTAACTTAGATCAGAACTTTCATGTTGGTAAAATTAACCCATTAAAATTCTTGAAAAATCTCTATTTTAGGGTTGGTTTTACATCAAATTTGGATCTCACTTGTATCATACAAAAAGAGAGAGAGAAAGAGCAAAAACTCAACACAATTTTTTAAATCAAGAATAGCATGCTTTCTCATTAATCTCAAGGCCTATATATAGGCTTAAAATACATCTTGATACAAATCTCAAAATATTCTCAGAATCTAAAAATACAAAAAAAGATTACATATGGCTATAATTGCCAGAAACAAATATGGTACTGAAATAAAATCCTAAACTAAATAAATAGCTGTCCTAGACGACGCCTGCGCTGATAGAAACGTCCGAATCATCTTGAACCGATGTCTTCATCAGACTATGTTACAAATACATGTGTATTAAACATTATTAGTCTATTATTACCATTTTATTAGTAGATATTTGATATTTCTACATAATTCAATATTGGGTGATATAAAAGAAAAAACACCATGGACCTTTGGGTTTGCTTTGGGTTAGTGTTAAACTTAAACCAATTGGATTCTAACCCATTGTATAAAGAGAGAAAAAAAGTGAAAAGAACTAGCCGAACTAGCCAAAAAACCTTATCTTCTCTCATATGTATTGCTTCCTCCCCCAAAAATTCACCACACCATCACTCTCTTTTTTATTTATTCTGGACAAGGAGAGGAGATTTGGAGCTAGGGGATTTTATTAACTGTGAAAAAAAAATATTCTTAGTCTCCATTAGACAATATTGGAGGTTTGTAATTGTGAACTCTGGAGAGATGAGAAACTAAAACAAATTATGATGGAGATACGAGTCATATTCATATAGATCACTTTAACTCTTTCTACACAAAATTACAAATTTGATTCTACGTTCACTATATCCCTTCTTTATTAGGTTTTGCTTCTATGAGTGTATACACTGCATTGTTAATAAATAATGAATTAAAATATCATTTTTCAGCATGATCAAATTGTGTTAGTGGAGTAAAGAGACCATTCAACTTGTCATCAAGTTTTCTTTAGAATATTTCCTATTCTCTTCAAATCTTTATTATGTGTGTATCTTTCTTTTCTGTATTAGATATCATGTAGGCAATTATATAATTTGGTTACAACTATTACTACTAGCATTAGCAATTGTAATATATTATGTTTAAAAGATCAATCACATTTAGGATAAGTATTTTCATCCAATATGTTAACTCGAAAATTTTAAATATCGCCAATATATCATTGATGCCTGGTATCTTATATGAAAATTTGCCTTCCTATACAATACTGACATCCGATATTTAAAACATTGTGTGGCTTACAAGCATTGTCCCCAAAAAAAAGTCTTGGTTTGTCTATTCATATATAACACGTCTGAAGAGGTTATATCACATTTTGTAGTAGGTAATAATAGTCTTAAGTATATACAATTTCATTTTTATTTTCTGATTTTAAATGCTGAAATTATCTTTGTAACGTAATACAGCTTCTGCAACCTCCTATCACTTTTAAAGGTATTTTTTCTCTCCTCCAAAGCTATTATAACTGTTTGCAATTTATAGAATCATGCTAATTTTCCTTTTACCTCAAATACTAAGTAAATTATAGTCTTACGCACTTTTCACTTCTCCTAAATCACCACTGCCCTTTTTAATGTAAAAAATATCATCCGAAAAGTTCATTTTTGCAAATATTATATATGTTGTGCTTCTTAATAACTGATAATACGTTAACAGTTTGAATTTTCAAGAATAGCATCAACCTCCGCATTAGTAGGGAACAAATAACTACCATATTTCCTATTTCTCAATGTTTTAAAATGTAAAGTTGGATATGGTTTCAACATTTTACAATAAATATAGGTATTGGAGTATGGTATTTAAGTAATTGTTTACTTTTAGCCATCCCTATAGGTACATTATCCCCCCAGGGTCTCACTTCCTAATTATTAACTACCGCATAAAATAATTAAATTTCATTTAAAAACCTGTGATATATACAGATACTAACTTGTGCTTATAGTGATTTATAGTCCATCAAGTTACTTTCTGCTCATGGTCAGGCAGAGAGAGATGACTCACTGTAGACTTGATTAAAGGTAAATGAAATGTAAGTGTTCTTCTAACATTTATTTCTTAACTTAAAAGAACGATCTAACAAAAAGAACGATCTAACAAAACTTGGACAATTGTTCACATTCCTGCATATATTGACCTCATGGCTGCATTCAAGACAGAAAGAGATCACCAGAGATTACATATATTTGAAGGGAAGTTCAGGCAGGTTCCTAAAGCATGTGAAATACTAGTAGGGGGCAACAAGCACAAACTGTGCTACCGGTCACTCTATTGCAGGGAATTTTCTTCTGGGACATCCAATAATGAGGACATCGGTTCTGTTTTGTTTTATTTTGAGATTTAGCTCTATGTAGTAGTTTTGCAATTTACACCCTTTATTTTATGCATTAGAATATTTTGGAGATTTGTATTGAAATTTGTTTTGAGCCTATATATAGTCCCTGAGGATAATGAGAAAGTATGCTATTATTGATTAAAAAAATTTACTGTGTTGTTCTGCATTCTTTTCTTATGTGTATGATACCATAAGAAAGTATTAGGGTTTGTGAGAAGCTCCAAACTACACCCAAATCCCCAAATCCTAACCCTAATTAAACCCTAATCTAAACCCCCCTTCTTCTTCTTCACTCTTCCAAACTCATAACCTGATATCTCCACTCCCACCCCGACAGCCATCTCTATCGCAGACGCCGCCCTCCCTTGTGCTTCGCGACGCCGGTTTTCCTCTCCCACCGCCGACGCCCTCAACTCCCCCTCTTCCCGTTGACTCTACTACCCTCAACCCCCATCGCCGTCAATATTCCGGCACCCCCTTTTGTTGTTCCATTCCGCACCACCTCCAACCGCAACGCCCTTGCCGAACAAGCACCCGAATCCCTCTCTCCACCCCACCACTGCCCTTCCCTCTTTTGGGTCTCATACCCGACTAGTACCACCATCAGTCACCACCCGATCAACTACTCCACGACACTGCTCATCAACTCCACTCCAAGCCGACAGCAACTTCCTTTCCATTATTATGCTTTCATCGATACCCGGTAACTTCTTTCCACTTCTTAAATATTTGTGATACTGCTTTATCATCTCTATAATATTATTTGATTTATCTTTCATCCACAAATATTGAGACTATTTGCCAATTAGCGCACGAATCATTATTGAATATCTTACTTACTAATCACACTTAGGTATATTTGTTGATTGTTAGGCTTGAAATTTAATTGGGTTTTTTTGAGCTATTTCATGTCTTGAAAATTCATCAAACCAATTAATAGTTTTATTTTCTGACTTAATCTGTATTACGTGTTGATAAACTTAATCTTTTAAAATTCTTGGAAATTCTCTACTTAGGTTTAAGTTTACATCATTTTGGTATCAGAGCGAAGGTTTTTAAAACCCTAGTTCTTGCATTATTTAATCATAATTTTTTGTTTTCATTTAGGATTATTTTTAGTTCATTTTAGATTTTATTAAAAAACAAAAAAAACAAAAAAAACCTAGCTGCATTTAGCACACGTTTTCCCAAATTTTAGCAAACACGTTCCACGACCCCCTAGTTGTCCACCGTTAGTGAATGCGTCTTCGCAACACCTTCACGAATCTCAAGAGCCTTTCTTGTTCCTCCAAAACCATTCAATCAGGAATCCTAGAATTCAGCAAGCCTCTCATCGCACTGAAATGGACAACTCTGATATTTTTACTACCCTCGCTACCATTCAAGCAACTTTTGCCAATATCAGTCAGAGGCTTCAGAAAGTGGAGTTGAATCAAAATGTTGCCCCTGAGCTTCATAGTCATATCCCTTAAGGAAATGATCTTGACGACCGACGTCAAGATCATGACCCTGACGAACAATACAAGAAGAACGATAAAGCTGACGTTCCCCACTTTGAAGGCCGTATGGAACCTCAAGCTTATCTCGATTGGATCCACGCCATGGACCACTACTTCGTGTGGTTTGACATGAGCGAAGCCATGAAGGTTAAATTTGCCACGATGAAATTGATTGGTAAAGCTCAATATTGGACCATTTTTGAACACGCTCGTAGAGGCCGAGGTCTGACACCCTACAGCCACTTGGGAGGCCATGAAAGAGAATCTCACTGAGAGATATGTGCCTCTATCATTCCACACCCGAATGCTTGATTCATGGAATCAACTCTACCAGGGAAGCAAATCCACCCAATAGTCTGTGGATAAGTTCGATGACTTCCTCATTCAGTGCAATGCTTTAGATAAATAGAGCGAACAACCCCCTCTACGTTCAGAGCTGGACTACGAGCCGATCTTAGGAACGAGCTAATTCATAAAAACGTGGACTCTTTGGCAGCAGTTTATGCCATTGTCCTCGATATGGATTCCCTTACATCAAGTTTCTCCTATAAATCCAGCGATTCGAAAGATCATTCCTCTAGAATGACCTCTACTGAGCCCTCTAGACCTGAGCCCCCCTCTTCTCAGCACCCCAACAAGTCTTACTCAAGCAAACCTACTTCAAATCCCTATCCACTTAGAAATGACAACAAGGGTAAGAACACTGAAAGAGACTACTTTAAGATTGATCCTCTTATTAAGTGTTATAAATGCAAGGGATATGGCCATGTTGCTGACAACTGTCCCAACTCCAGTAGGATCAACATCGTAGAATATACCGCTGTCATTGCTGATGAGCCCGACAATGAGTTCACCTATGAACCTCATGTAAGTGATGATTTTGGTGAAGAGATGACCAGCATTTCAACTGTAATCGGTCGTTCCAATCACCTCCATTGAATATACCTGAGTCACCCATTCCTCCCCAACTCACTTAGCAGCCCATAGATTTTATCCCTGTGTTAGAACATCACTCAGAGTCTGCATCCACATTTGCATCCCACATTTATGATTTGCATAGAGAAATTTTCAAGGAAATTAATGAGAATAGTTTTAACTATAAGTTAATAGCAGATACTAGAAGTAAATTTAAAACCGTTGATGTTGGTGACGAAGTGATGGTTCGGATTTATCCGGAATGGTTTTCAGCTGGATCCATTAAGAAATTGAATGTATAGGCTGCAGGCCCATTTAAAATTCTACATAAAATCAATAATAAAACCTATGTCGTTGACATTCCTGAAGATTTTGTCATAAGTAAGACTTTCAATATTGAGGATCTAGTACCCTATGAAGGCCCAAAATTAATCCTGAAAATCCTCTTATAGATGAGCTTATCCTGCAGCCTACTAGTGAAATTCCCACATTTTTCCCCTCTACCTTACTACTTGCCCACCGACAGAAAAATTGAATAATATTTGAGATGATCAGATAATCACTACTAGAGATGGTGGTATTCATAGGTATTTGGTAAGATGGAAAAACAAGTCAGAGTCGGAAGATACTTGGATTGATCGTGAAGAGCTCCAGCGCTTGGATCCATATCTTTTGGAGCACTATGACATAGTCACTGGTTTTGACTCGACTGGGTCGAGCTCTCTCCCATCCGGAGAGAATGATGAGGATATCGGTTATGTTTTGTTTTATTTTGAGATTTAGCCCATGTAATAGTTTTGCAATTTACACCCTTTATTTTATGCATTAGAATATTCTGAAAATTTGTATTGAGATTTGTTTTGAACCTATATATAGGTCTTGAGGATAATGAGAAAGTATGTTATATTGTGTTGAGTTATTGCTCTGCATTCTTTTCTTGTGTGTGTGATACCATAAGAAAGTATTAGAATTTGTGAGAAGCTCTAAACTACACCCAAATCCCCAAATCCTAACCCTAATTAATTAAACCCTAATCTAAACCCCCCTTCTTCTTCTTTTTCACTGTTTCAAACTCAAAACCCTAGATCTCTCAACTCCCACCCGACAACCTCCTCTACTGCCGTCATACGGCGCCTCTCGACGCCGACGTTGCCCCCTCCCCCCTTGCACTTCACGACGCCATTTTTTCCTCTCCTACTGCCGACACCCTCAACTCCCCCTCTTCCCATCTTCTCTACCACCCCGAACCCCAATCGCCATCAATATTCCGACGCCCCCCTTTGTTGTTCCATCCCGCACCACCTCCAACTGCAATGCCCTCGCCGAACAAGCACCTGAATCCCTCTCTCCACCCCACTGCTGCCCTTCCCTCTGATGGGTCCCAAACCCGACTGCTACCACCATCAGTCACCACCCGATCAGCTATTCAACGACGCTGCTTGACCAACCAGTAACCCGACTGCTCATCAACTCCACTCCAAGCCGACAACAACTTCCTTTCCATTACTACGCTTTCATCGATACCTGGTAACTTTTTTACACTTCTTAAATATTTGTGATACTGCTTTATCATCTATATAATATTATTTGATTAATTTGTCGTCCACAAATATTGATAGTGTGTGTTTCTATTTGCCAATTAGCGTACGAATCATTATTGAATATCTTACTTGCTAATCACACTTGGGTATATTTGTTGATTGTTAGGCTTAAAATTTAATTGGGACTTGCTAAGCTATTTCAGGTCTTGAAAATCTATCAAACCAATTAATAGATTCTGACTTAATCTGTATTACGTGTTGGCAAACTTAATCTTTTGAAATTCTTGAAAATTCTCTACTTAGGGTTAAGTATACATCAATCTTATAATAAAAATTTAAAATAAATTAGTTATTAGCATAGATCCGCATAGTAAAACTAGTGTCGACGTAACAATGGTCTGGTGCCATGTAGCTGTACAAGAGGTAGTTTCAATCCTGTTTATTCTATACAAAAAAGGCGAAGGAAGAAAATGATTAAAAAAAATTGTAAGTAAAGACGTTCATATCTCTCAACTGCTTAAACAATATAAGAAAATGTAACATTCTTGTAATCAAGATTCTATTAAGCTGATTTTCTTTTCTGAAGGTTCTTACATTTCAGGAGGTCCACGTCTCCTTTTTACATAAAATATTTGGATTGGCATCAAAAAGCTATTCTTAGATCTTATGTGTCATACAATTTGATCAATTTTCCTTCTAAAATCTCCTTTAAATTATTTTTTTTTAAATGATTTGCTACTAGAAAAGAAGATGCTAATTTGAGCATAAACATTTAACCATTGTTGACCCTAGCCTTTGTACATTATAATTTGTTAGAATACAAGTGCAATTTTCCTCAACCCTTCTACAACTTTGATGTTTTAGCTTAGTGGCAGGAACTTTCACATGGTATCAGAGCAACCTAGTTTCAAATCTCACAGGCGGCGCAATTTAAATGCAGATTGAAAAAAATACCGCTGCGTATAGTCCAGGTCTTGGCCCACAAAGATGGCCCTCAACCTGTAGGGGCATGTTAGAATATAAATATTAAAACCCTCACCCTTACCACAACTTTAGAGTTTTGTTCTATCAATAGGGTCTTTCACAAGTTTGAAATCTGATGGGTTCAAATCTGAGCCTGATGTTTTTTGGCCTGAAACCTGCTGCCCCTGATAATCTGAACCCGAATTAGTTGAAGACCTCCAAATCTGAGCTCAAATCTTGACCTTCGACCTAAATTTGAACTTCAGTCACTTCAAATCTACTGAATATCTTCGGTTTTGACCTGAAATCTTGAACCTTGATCTGATTTAGATCTTCAACTCTGAACCCTACCACACTTGCAATTCAATTTCAGAATCTGACCAATTCTCCTTGACGTTATTTCCTATCAGTTTTCTTCATTTCTGAGGATTCAAACCTGACCCGGTAATGTTGAATCCAACCCGATAACATGCTTCTGATCATGACTGGGAGTTCAGGTATACTGTCCTTAATTAGTAGGTCCTTCCATTCACCCATCAGACTCGCGGATGGTTCTACCCCACCAGTTGGAGGGGTTGGGCATGTCAGCCTTAGTCCCACTTTACCACTTATGTTCTTTATATGCCAAAATTTTCATTTAACATGATATTTATTAGCAAAATTACAAAAACACTGAATTGTTCTATTGCATTCTATCCTAATCATTGTGTTTCAAGAACTTGGAATGGAAAAAAAAACTAGCACAGGCTATGTGTCTGGTGGCCTCTGTTAGCTTGACGGTGTCCCTAACCTCATTTGCATGCTCCAGTGGTTACACGCTTTTGAATTTGCGTTGACAGTTGGGACATCCGTCCTTACAAAGTCTGAAGAAGATGATATCAGAATTATCTTCTCTTAGAGAGTAATTTTGTGAGTCATGTCAATTAGGTAAACAATTGCATGCATCTTACACTTCTAGGATTAATAAATGATCGAGTCAACCCTTCAGCTTAGTTCTTCTGATGTATACGGGCCATTGTCCTGTTTAGTCTCAGTTTAGTGGATTTATATATTTTCTGACCTTTGTTGATGACTACTCTATAGCAACTTGGTTATATTTAATGAAATAAGTATCCTCTATTTTTAAATCTTTCTATGTTGAGATAAGAATCCAGTTTGATGTTTCTATGCAAATTTTGCATAGTGATAATACCATAGAGTATTTTACTTCTGAGTTCACTAGTTTTATGTCTTCTTGTGATATCTTCATAAATCTTCTTGTCCTTACACCCCCTCAATAAAACGGTATTGCACAACGTAAAAATCATCACTTATTGGAGGTTGCAAGGATCATGCTCCTTCATAGACAGGTTCCTCAAAGTTTCTGGGAGGATGCAGTTCTTATTGCATATCATCTTATAAATCGCATGCGCTTCTTCGTGTTAGATGGTCAGACACCGTTCCCCATCTTATTTTCATCTACTGATCTGTTTTCACTCACTCCCAAAGTTGTTGTTTGTGTTAGCTTTTTTATTCATGACCACTGCCCTGACCGCTCTAGGCTAGCTCCTCATTCAGTTCGATATACTTTCTAGGGTATTCATGTTTCCAGCAAGGCTATAATGTTATAGTCCTAACTTGCGTCGTTGCTTTATTTCTGCTGAAGTCACCTTTTTTGAGTCTCAGTTTTTATTTTCCTACCACTTCCTTTAATCTTACTCTGGTGACTGCCTCCATCCGATAAGATTCATTCTAAATTCCTTACCTACTCTAGTCCTCTGGTCTCTACGTCTCCTGATTCTGTGAAACCTCACCCACCATTGCCCATAAGGTCTGCAACTACTTAAGTATACAAATGGCATTCGAACACTACTTGTGATTCAGTCAGAGATAATGTGTCCATTGTTCCATCACCCCCAGCTCCATAAACACCAATACACCATCCTCTGAGTCTATTTTGGATCCTATTATTGAGTCTGCATCTACCCCTCATGTGATATCCACCGAACTGATACCTATGACTCCCCCCACTAGTGAGCATTCTGGTCTTGATCTTCCCATTTCTATACACAAAGGGAACTAACTGCACATCCTTTATATAGTCGTCTTTCATATGTTCACTTGTCGTCTACCCATTCTGCCTTCATCTCTACTTTGGACACTTCCATATTCTCAAGTCATTGTCAGAAGCACTATCACACTCTGGTTGAAGCCAAGTTATGATGACTGCTCTTGAAAAAAATGGTGCATGGGATCTGGTTAACCCTCCATCTGATTAACGTTGTCTTGGTTGTAAGTGAGAGTGTACTGTTAAGGTAAATTCATATGCTTCCTTGGCTCTGAAGGCAGTTGGTTGCTAAGGATTATTCTCAGACCTACGGTATTGATTATGATGAGACGTTCTCTTTTTGGCCAATGCCTTCTATTAGGATCTTTATTGCCTTAGCAACCATGTTTCATTAGCCGCTCCACAAACTTGATGTCAAGAATGTTTTTCTTAATTGCGTTATTCAGGAGGCTTACATGGAGCGGCCCCTTGATTTAATTGGTAGAACTGAGCCTAGAAGGAGGGTATGTTGCCTGAAATGGTCTTTGTATGAACTCAAACAGTCTCCTCGAGCTTGATTTGGTTGTTTCACTGAGGTTGTCACGAGTTTTGGATTGGGTGATAGCGATCACTCAGTGTTCTGTCGACATCATCAGGGGCATAGGATCCTTTTAGTTGTATATGTTGATGACACTGTGATTACTGGAGATGATCATACTGACATTAAAGATCTAAAGGCATCACTATTTTAAATTTCCTCCGATACGGCCGAAATTTCGACCGAAAGTTCGTTTTGGTTAGCTTGCCAATACGAAATCACATATTTTATACTCCACATTGTTTTGGACCGAAATGTGTAGATTTCAGCTGAAATTACCGAAATATTGACCGACATATTGTCGAAATTGGCGAAATATCAGCCGAAATAGACACAAATATTATTGTGAATATATTTAAAAATTATGTTTTACTTTTGCATGTATGTCTTTTAATATAGGACCTTAAGCTAAAATAACGTGAGAATTTCGTATCGCTATTGTTTATATATATACAAAGTCAAGTAAGTTTATTAACTAATACATTTTTTCTAATCAATGCAAATTCAATTTAGTTATATACTTATATTACATTTTCTTCTATATTATTGTTAAATTATGCGAAAACTTACAGTAATTGATTCATGTCATTAGTTACATTATACAGTATTTTATATGATAAATGATATGTATGACATATAATATCTTATTTATTACCAAAAAAAATTATTTATTGAGTATAGGAAATGAACATCCAATATGATCACATTTTTCCGAGATCTCCTATATCTCTGATCCGAGACGAAACACCCCTTGTTGAGACGAGTCCAAAATCCGAAATTTAAAACCATGGAAGGCATATGTTCAACAAAAGTTTCATACCAAGGATATTAGTCGATTGAAATCTTTCTTGGGGATCAAGGTAGCCCGTTATAACGATAGAATTTCTTTATCACAAAGAAAGTATGTGTTGGACATACTTATCGAGAGTGGTATGTTAGGTTGCAGGCCATTACAAACTTCAACGGATCCAAACTCCAAGTTGGTGCCAGATTAGGGAGAGTTGTTGGAGGATCCAGGCAGATTCAGGTGGCTTGTAGGAAAACTAAATTATCTCACAGTCACTCATCTAGATATTGCATATTCAGTGAGTATGGTGAGTCAGTTTATGACTTCCTCCAGTACAAGACATTGGGGAGCAGTTATGAGAATTGTTTGGTATTTAAAGAGTTCTCCCGGCAGAGGGTTAATGTATACTGTTTATGGACATTGTCGAATTGTTGGATTTTCGGATGCAGATTAGGCTGACTGCCCGACTACTAGGAGATCATATACTGGGCATTGTGTGTTTGTCCGAAGAAACTTGGTTTCTTGGAAAAGCAGGTAACTGAGTGTGGTGTCTCGCCCTTAGTGTAAAATCCGAGTATCGTGCTATGGCTTGGGTCAAGCGATTGCTTGTTAAGTTGGGAGTTGTTCATGAGTTGATGCGTACGTATTGTGATAGTCAGACCGTCATTCATATTGCTACAAATGTTGTTTTTCATGAGCGAACCAAATATATTGAAGTTAATTGTCATGTGATTCAAAACAAAATTTGTGGCACTTCAGATTAACCTCCACAAATACAGGCTAAACATGTTAGCACTAATCATCAATTAGATGATGCTCTCACGAAACTACTACTCGCAAAAGGCAGAATACAATTCATCAGTGACAAGCTAGGCATGTATGATATATATACTCCAACTTGAGGAGCATTATGATATATATGCTCCAACTTGAGGAGTATTAGAATAGTTGAGTATTGGTTTAACCACATACGGGTAAACCATGAGCTTGTAATAGAGTGATATATATGTAGTCAAGTGAATTGAAGAAGGGACAATATAACATTTTTATCATGTTTCTCCCTAAATTTCAAATATAAATTAAAATCCTTCAAACCCCAACCCCCACTCCCACCACAACCACAACTTCAAAGTTTTGGTTGAGTGTCAGGGTCTTTCACAAGATATCACCCGCTGGAGTAGCTAAGCAGTTAAATTTCCCGATTAATCCCCGATTAATCGCTAATCAGATGTATAGCGATTATTTTTTAGCGGTTTATAATATTTCAATAGTTAGCGATTTAATCGAGTGTAATCGGTCGATTTTAAGTGGCCGATTAACCGATTAAATTTTCTCTAATTTTCATACTCGTTTGCATTATTTAGGTTCAATCTGACCCAAACTCAAATCCAAATCCAAAATTCAAACCCCTTCTGGTCATCGTGCAAATCCAAACTCATTCTCTTCTTCCTCCTCGAGCAAACCTAAATCCGACCCGCCGTCACATACTTGATCCGCCCGCATCTGCTACACCTCCTCTTGCTGCTTGAGTTGCTCCTCCCCGATTGTTTTTGTTTGATGGAACCGACCTGCAAACCCGACCCGACCCACATCCAGAATCCAAACTCAGCTCAAACCAACTACTATATTCCTTTTTTCTATAACTATATGTTCATATTTGATAATCGCATAATAGTTTTATGTTAGCATTTAGAGTTGCTACATAATGAGGATATATCTTTTTTTTAATATATATATATAACGATTTTTCCGATTTAATCTCCGATTATTTTCCGATTTACCGATTAATTATTAATCGCTTCTAGACCGATTAGTTACGAGAACCGATTTTAACTACCTAGTGGAGTGGTAAACACGTATCCAAAAAAGATCCGCTGTGCACAATCCAGGAATCAACCCATGAAGAGGGCGCTCTAAATTGTTGGGGAGTTTTTGAATATAAATATAGATCCCTTGACCCTGACCACAACTTTGCAAGAGAGTTTTGGTGAGTGGCAGAATCATTGAACAAATTATCTTAAATGAAAATTTTACAACCTTGAGTTGAACTATAAACAACATGCATAGGGGGACGGAATTCTGAGAAGATTATAAACAGCCACTAACCTCTCTAATTCGCATAATGCTTCCATCAGCAGGGATAATAGGACTTTTCTGCAAGATGTACAAATTGATTGTATAGTAAAGAACTTGGGAACATACGACAATGAATAATAAGTGAAATAGTCAAGGAATTGTAAGTCACCAGAGGTTGCCATCCTAGCTCATCTGCGCATCTAAAAGTAGCTTCATTTATTGCTTGATTCTCGACAGAAAAATTTATTGCACCACTATTAACTCCCAAGTGGATCTGGTTTATATAGCAGATCAAAATGGAACATAGAAAAAAAACTTTATTATTCAAAATGAAAGAATACATAGCTTAAGATGGATGAAACTGTCCTTGCCAAGATACTAGACAAAATGATATATTGTAAAATTGCTTATTATTATCAAAGAAATTTACCTTTAAGTCATGTGAGAGTCTTATCAAATGAATACATATATGATAAAGAAAAACTGAAAGGTTGAAGAATATAATTAATTAATGGGAGATGTGCATGTCATTGAGTGTTCCACAACTTGGTGTGAACGTAGAATACACGGTAGTTTGTAGTCATAGATGCATAGAGGAACGATGCCTCCCCTATGATAAAAAAACATCATAGCAATTTTGGGGCCAATAATAAGGTACCACTTCTTTATTCGATTATTATAAAAGTTCCACACACTTGACAAAGTGCAATCTTAATCAATAAGTAAATCCCTACGTGTTTTAGCAAGTAAAAAGTGCAATACCAATTCGTACCCTAATCTAGCATGTGGATCACTCAATCTCAGTATTTTGTGGTCGACAGTCAAATCAGATAATATACTAGATGATAAGGCAGTAAAGCATAAATATAGAAGAATTGGAAAGAGTATACCGAATGCGAAGAACAATTGCAACAATCGAAGCGGCTACTGTTGGAAGAACCCGTCGTTGGATCTGGCTGTGCTGTTCTGGCTGAACGTCGGCTGGGCGCGCTGCCGTTGAAGGACAGGGATGAAGGAGGTAGCAGCAACAATGATGGGGTGATGGTGGTAGTACTGCGGTTTGTGTTGCGGCTGATGGAGAAGGCAGTAAGTGGAGTTGTTCGGTGGATGGCAGTAAGGAGAAGGTGGAGGCAGTGGGTTGTCGGGTGTTGGTGTCGATCGGGAAAGAAGGAAAGAGACGATGGCGGCTGCAATGGAAGTCGAAGATGAGTGCGGGTGTGGGGTAGCGAGAGAGGGAGAGGTCGATGGAGAGGTGGGTTCAAGTCGATGGCGATGGGAAGGGGGTTGGGTTCTGTTGGATTTGGAGATCGGGGTAGGAGTTGGGGGTTTGGGAAAAAAACGAAGAAGAACGAAGAAGAAGGAGGCGGCGGGTGTGGGGGATAGAGGATTAGGGTTTGAGTTAGGGGATTAGGGAAATTTGTGGGGATTTTTAATTGGGGATAAATTTTAGAACTAATCACTAATTCTAAAACTAGATTAGGATTTATCACAAACCCTAATTTGTATCTCGATTGTATCACACAACAGAGAGAAAATGAAGAGCAAAACTCAACACGGGTTTTTTTTTTTGATCAATAATGGCATGCCTTTCTCATTCATCTCAGGGCCTTTAAATAGGCTCAATTACATCTTGAAACACATCTCCAAAATATTCTCAGAATCTAAAATTTACAAAAAAGATTACATAAAAATGGAAATAAAATAAAAGTCCTAAACTGTAAAGATGTCCTCATCACCTAAACTGTAAAGATGTCCTCATCACAAAGTGTATAGAGATCAAAATTTTGCAATATACTGAAACAGGTTAGTAAAGATTGCACGAAACAATTATCAAATTATCAGACATCTTGATAAAACCATTTCCTAGAATTGCAATTTGCAAAGTATTTTGGATTTCATTAAATTCTATAGTTGTAAATTTGTCATCTTTTGTTTCGTACAAGTAAATAAAATAAACTACCCATATTATGAAATTATAAGAATTGAGTCACCCAATCCTTTTGTCACATGTATATAACAAATTATCTTCACTTCAAATGCAGTCCACATTAGTAATGGTTTCTTTGATATATATATATCAGCAATTTTACGCCAAATACCTTCAAATCAATGTGCATCATACTCAATTCTTCCAATACCACTAAAGACATTTCAGCAAAAACAACGAACACTATGCATGAGGGCAATAGGTGAGAAACTAACCCAAATAACTCGGTCAGTATTTACCGATTCTTTGCCAGGTCCAGTTATAGAAGACTCGAATTTTTTGTAAAGCTCGGGGAGTGCCCCTTCTCCAGCTGTCTCAAGAATACTGCAACTGCCAAGAATAAGACCATTGGGTAACCCTTTCTCCTGCATATATCCTTCAAGATTACTGACAATTGTCTCTGTCGGGTTTTCAGAGACTCCATGAAATTTCTTAAACCCGGTAACATGAACCATTACCCGGGAAGGACCCTCTGAACCCATTTGTGGATACTTAATGTTTTGTCTCACCGGTAAAAATCTTTGATTGTATGCAACAATTGTTGTGGAATGCAAACAAAGAACAAGCTCTATTACCTGCCTTGAGATGAGCACACGAAATTAAATTAAATTAAGGACAGCCACATAGAACTTCCCTCAATAACAAAAATGGTGTTCAAATTAATTAGGATTTAAGTAATAAACTAATCATTTAGGAGGAAAAGAAAAGAAAATTAACAATGGTTCAGACCCAGTTTCAAAAGATAGAAATAAATGTAGCAGAGTTTTTGAGATTCAAATAAGAATCAAAGATATAACCGTTACAGTTTCACAAAACGGCAGTTATCCTCCTCACAGTTTACATAACTCCGAACCCCCCCAAAGTTTTAAGAAGTTGGCATTTTGTAACACAATATCATAATTTTCCAATATATGCTGATACATATATTGTTCGTGTAGCTTAACATGTAAAATCCCTTAACATGAAGGTCTATAACTTAGGTTTTTCTCAATCCTGACACCTGCCAAAAATGTGCAATGTCTCGTCTCTAAAAAATGATTGTCAAACACACTGTATTGCTCTAGACTCCCGGATACTAATAATGTTCGAAAGAGTGGTAATACAAATGTTAGTGTATAGAACTAACGTAGCTAAAAACATGAAATTTAATTTATATTTTATGTTGCCCAAGTATGTTAACCTACTGAGATTGATGATGTACCTATTGATGTACACTGGAATATGTTAGGAATTGGGCGCAACAGAGTGGAGCTTTAGGAGTGAGAAGCGATAACCGATCCAATGAACAATCAAACATGCAGATCAAACCAAGCACACAAAGTTTGTCCCGGTTCGGGCGAACCTAATCTAGGGAGGGAATAAAGGGGATATATTCAACTAGAGACAATTAGAAGAGTCACAATCTTTCTCACCAAAAACTTATTTATCTCTCAAGTCTCATTAGAAAATAATCTACAGTTTACAATGGAAAACTCTGAATGAAGTACTATCTCTCTCAATGAAGGCTATTACAATATACAGAGATCTAGAGAAACCCTAAGTTTATTCTTGATACAATAATCGTCAGATATATCCTAAAGAGAGCGTCATACGATATGAGCCATACGATCTAACTTGGAATAGAGGATAAGCTCAGAACAAATCACCCAGACCCGATTCAAAAAAGTTGTTGCTGCCGTTGTCGGCTTCCCAAAGTGGCAGTCGACTGCAATAAGTCGTTTCTCATCCAAAGAGCGGAGACGGTTGACATCATCCAAATGCAGTCGACTGTCAATTTCCAAGACTGATACAAACCAACACAGATGTTGCTGCCGCTGCTACTTCTTCCATCGACGCTTCAACCTCTTCTCGCTTCATCATCTTTTCTTCAATCGAACCCAAGTATGCAAGACATACACCCAACAATCTCTACCTTGGATTGCATACTTATGTTATCAACATTGTGTAACTAATCGTCTCTACACTCTTTATTTTGTCCACCTGTAAATAAAATCGGTTTCAATGGCTTCTTTAGCGAGTTGAATCTATCTTCCACCTTAGTTCACCAATCAGTATGCCCCCTCAAGGGCACACCCCAATAGGCGTTAACACAGAGGTGCCACCCTCCGCACGAACTCCACCTACCTCGAGGCACTCTTCACCTCCCGACGATATTTGAACGTCGCGGTGTCGCTTTAATGATTCTAGTAGCGGCATACTATATGACGATTTAGGAACAACGAGCATAGAAATACTTGTGCAATATTTTTCGTTCCCACAAAGCTTGTAGAGGTTGTGCTTGTTGAATTCTAACTGCGGAATAAACTCAACAACGACGACAACGAGATGCAAGAACTATAGAATCAAAACAAGAGAACAAAGAACAAGCAAAAGCAACACACAAGAACACACAAGATTTTTATCGAGGTTCACCCAAACAATGGCTACTTTCCCGCGCAGAAGCACTCCTGCAATTTCCACTAGAAATATGAAGATTATGTTTACAAATCTCTCAAGAACTCACCACCAAGGTGTAGGGTTTCTCTTTATCTCCCTCTCTCTTAATGACGGCTATAGATCTCTCTTTTTCTTTTCAGTTCGTTTCAGTTAACCCTAAAATCGTACACAATACAATATATATAGGATTCCACATCTCTAATCTCAACCGTTCATCTATTCAACGTCGGGACGGTCGACCGGTCCATCTTGACGGTCGACCGGTTTTCTCCCTCGACTGCACGAAATCCAACAGAGAGCGGGTCGGTCGACTGCGCGGTCGACCGGTCTTCTTGCTTGGGCGGTCAGGGGGGTGCGGTCGACCGCAACTCTGCTGTAGCCACTTGCTACTCTTGACCTGTTGCTTCTATTTCGACTCTCCTTCCCATCTATCTTCTTCAACTCATCATTATCGTGTATTGGATCCACAAACCCCAACAATCTCCCACTTTGAGACATACACGAAGTCTCTAACCTGTTCTTCATTCTTCTATTGGCCTAGTCTAGGCCTGTGCCTTTGTGTGTCTCCTCAATAATTAACCTGGAGACAATCCGATAGCGATATAGCAAAACTGATGTTTCTTGCTATCCACCACCTTAGTGAGCATGTCCACCGGATTCTTAGTACCAAGAATCTTAGTTAGCTTCAACCATTTCTTCTCAACCGCCATTCTGACAAAATGATACCTCATTTGAATGTGCCGAGTCTAGAGTGATATGCCGAGTTTTTTCGCCAAGAAAACTGCACTTTGACTGTCACACCATAGTTCACCTATGGGTTGCTTCCTGCCCAACTGTTTCATAAGCTCCGAAATCCACAACATGTCTTTCGTCGCTTCCGTAAGTACCATATACCCTGACTCCGTGGTTGACTGCGCTACAACCTTTTGTAGTTGTGAAGCCCAACTAACAGCTATTCCACCAACTGTAAATACATATTCTGTAGTACTTCTGCAACCATCACGATCGTCCCAAAAATCTGCATCTACATAACCATGTATATGCAAAGAAAATCCCCCAAAACAAAGAGAGTGATCTGAAATACCTGCTAGATATCTAAGAATCCACCTTACTGCATCCCAATACTGTTTACCTGGATTCTTCATGTAATGACTGACAACTCCTACTGCTTGTGCGATGTCTGGTCTTGTAGGACACCATCGCATACATCAAACTCCCAACGGCTGAGTCATAAGGAATAACAGCCATTTTCTCCATCTCTGCCACTGTCTTAGGACACAAGTCCATTGATAACTTGAAGTGAGCAGCCAAGGGATAAGTGACTGGCCTCGCGCCATCCATATTGAATCTCTTCAACACCTTCTTCACATAGTCTGCTTAAGATAACCAAAGCTTCTTGCTACTCCTGTCTCTACTGATCTTCATGCCGAGGATTTGCTTTACTTCACCCAAGTCCTTCATTGAAAACTCTGAAGCTAGCATCTTTTTCACTTCCCTTGATCTTCTCCATACATAAACCTGCCAACAACATGTCGTCCACATATAACGCCAAGATAACTGTATCATTGTCCTCATATCTACGAACATACACACAATGATCCGTTTCGCATCTATCGAAACCTTTTTCTCTCATGAAGCTATCAAACTTCAAATACCACTGCTGCTTGAGCCCATAAAGACTCTTCTTCAATCGACATATCATGTCCTCCTTTCCTTTAGCTTCAAAACCCGTGGATTGTCTCATGTACAGCTCTTCTTCAACATCACCATGGAGAAATGTTGTCTTCACATCCAACTGCTCTAAGTGCAAGTCTTCAACTGCCACAACACTGAGCAGAAACCTAATAGAAGCCATCTTCACAACTGGTGCAAAGATTTCACTATAATCGACACTTTCTCTTTGAGAGAATGCTTTCACAACAAGTCTGGCCTTGTACCTCTTACTACCATCTGCCTCATCTTTGACTCTAAAAACCCATTTGTTCATAAGAGCACGCTTTCCATGCAGGTAACTTGGTCAACTCCCAAGTTTGGTTCTGTTTCAAAGAGTTCATCTCGTCTCTCATGGCTGACTCCCACTAAATTCGAGCCTCATCCCTCAAAGCCTCCTCATGAGTCTCTGGCTCCTCCGAATCCGTATACAGAACATGCTCAGTGAACAACACTAGCTGATAGATCAAATATCCTGATTGGCCTGCTCTCTCGTGTCGATCTCCTCAACATGGATACCGGTTCACCGACCGGTTCAGGTTTCCCGAACTGTTCTGGCTGTACCTGTTCGTCTTGGATAACCTGCTCCTTCCCAATAGGCTCACCATGAGCCTCCTGTGCTGCCTATGGTACCTGTACCTGCTGCTGCACTGTAGGGCCCCCATCACTAGGACCGCCTTCAGAATCTGAATCTGAGTCTGAGTCTGAACCCCAATCTGATTCCGAACTGGTTGTACTGTCTTGACCTGTGTGCCTGTCCTTGTATAGAACCTCTTCATTGAACACTACATTCCTACTGCGAATGACTTTGTTATCCACAAAATTCCAAAGCCTGTAACCATACTCATCACCACCGTAGCCAATGAAGACACACCTCCTGAACTTAGAGTCCAACTTCTTTCTTTCTTCCCTGTCAATTAGTGCATATGCCATACAACCACAAATTTTCAAATGCAAATAATTAACAGTTTTACCTGACCATAGTTCTTCTGGAATGGCCCCATCAAGGGCACTAGACGGACAACGGTTAATCAAGTACACTGCTGTATCAACTATAGCGGCCCAAAGATAGATCGGAAAACCTGCATGAAGTCTCATGCATCTCGCCCTTTTGAGTATCGTGCGGTTCATCCTTTCTACTACACCATTCTCCTGTGGAGTCTTAGGAACTGTCTTGATTCCTCTGATACCTTCCTTAGCCAGATAGTTAACAAACTCTTTGCTTGTGTACTCACCTCCGTTGTCTGACTTGATTGCTTTCACCTTGCAACCCGTCTCATTCTCAATCCTGGCCTTCCAAGCTCTGAATGCCTCAAAAACATCTGATTTCTCGCGAATTGCATTAACCCAAACCTTCCTTGTAGCATCATCGATGAATGTGATGAAGTATCTCTTACCACCATAAGAGAATTCCTGAGCTGGGCCCCACACATCTGTATGTACCAACTCTAGCTTCGCAAGCTTCTTCTCACGTCCACCCAACTGAAAGCTAACTATCTTCTGTTTGCCCATCACGCAATTCTCACAAAAATCTATCTCAACCTTCTTCAGCCCCGGCAGCAGCCCCGGCAGAAGATCCCTAGAACAAAGCTGCTTGACACCTTTTTACCAAGGTGCCCTAACCTGACATGCCATAGAATTGAAGAGGAACTACCTACTGATGCTGTAGCAATGATATCACCTGAATCAACTCCCCTGAGTAAGTATAACGTGTCACCACGCTTTCCTTTTGCCACCAACCTGGCACCTGTAGTCACATTCCATTCTCCATGCCCAAAGATTGTTGTAAATCCTTCTTTGTCTAGTTTGCTAGTCGAGATTGTAACCCCTGTTTTCATTAATATGTATTTTTAAAGTATTTTTCTGTATTTAAATAATCAGTATCTTATAACTATTTTTCCTTAAATGATTTTTATTATTTAAACTATTATTCTGAAACCCAATTGTTTATTCTAAGCCCAAGTTTACATTATTGATTTTATTAATTATTAATGTGAGCCCAAGTTGTATTTTGATTTTATTATTATTATTATTCTGAAACCAAATTGTTTATTCTAAAGCCCAAATTCGTATTTGATTCTATTTAATTAATCTGAGCCCAAGAATCTAGCCCAATATCCTAATTGTCTTATTTAATATTTTGAAGCCCAAGCCCACTAAACCAGAACTCATATATTTGTGCAGACACCTACCCGTATACAAATTTATTTATTCACCCCACTTTTCTGTCCCATACTCCAACTCCCCACTTTCTAATCCCCTTACCTGCACTTTCCCCCTACAACCTAGTAACTACCCCCACTCTCTCTCATCCCCACTACTTTATTTATTATTATAATATCCCCTTTCCCCGTTTCAGTCTCTCCCCCTCTCCCATTCTCTCTGTTTCTCAACCAAGATCAGAGAACCCAAAGAACTCCATTCCCATCGTCTCCTTCCTCTCATTCCGTCTCCGTCGCCCTACTCCCTCTCCGCTCGAACTCAGCAACCTCCAGCTTCGACTTTGACCCCGAGCTCCATCGACGAGCTCCTTGCCGTCACCGCAGTCACCACCACCTCTCCGGTCACGCCAGTTCCCCTTCCGCCGCTCACCTTCTTCCACCTTTTTCTTCCCCCACGCCAAGCGTTCCCTCCACCCTGAGTTCCTGCCATCCCGCCGAAGCTTCGCCAGCGGCTTCCTCACCATTGCCGAACCTCAGTCGCCGCCTCCTCCTTTGTCTCCCTCACTGAACCGCCGTCTCCGCCAGTCTCCCGAAGCTCCGCTGCCACCATTACCGCACCCCATCAAGTTCGCTCACCTTCAACCTCGCTCAAGCTGTCGCCTTCCCCCGTTCGAGTCACCAGCGGCATTACAAATTCAGCCCCACCGAAGTGCCGCTCCACTCACCGCCATCCTCATCCTTCCGCTCTCATTCAGTCGACGCAGTCGCCAGCATCCTCACTCCCTCCGTCGCTCCTCATCGCCCCCGGAGATCCCCAGCCGCTCGCCTCTCCCCGCGCCCCGCCAGTCGCCGGAGGCTTCACCCCGTCACAGCTCTCTTCTCCCGCGCGATCTCCCTCTCTCTTCTGCCATCGATCACTCACTCTCTCTGTCGTTACATTGGGAAGAAGGGAATAGTACAGTGCTATTCATGTAGCTGTTGTGAAGTTGAGTTGGGTTGGTTGTATCTCTGTTTGGAGTTGGATTGCTAATTGGTGTGTTGGTGTTTGGTTTGCTATTTGGGATTGTTGTTGGGAGTTGTTGCTGTTGTGTTGCTGTCTTGGAGTTGTTGAAATGAGTTGTTGCTGTTTGCTACTTTAGGAGTTGTTGATTTGGCATGGCTGCCACATTTCTTGCACGTGTTCTGCTGCCCGGGATACTGATCCCGTTATTCTTGTTTCTATTTTATCGTCATCAACTAACAGGCAAGTGTCTCTTGTACAATTCGTTTGTTCTAGTACAAGCTCTTTTGCAAAATACCGCAAGTATATTTCTTGACTTTATTCGTATTATATATAATCTATCGATCCCGTATTCGTACAAGATCACGAATACTTTGTTGTCATGTGCATTGCATGAACACGATACACATATATACTCTTATAATTATACATGATGTTGTGCATGAATTGCTTGTTACTAGGTTGCATGTTGTTATAATATCTTTTATTCTTGATTAAGTATTATACATGCCATTAGTCGCATCAATATGTTCTATAAGCCTTAAAATATGTTTCCTGCATTGTATAAGTCTTGATACTCGATCCTGTCATGTTACCCGTCCTTGTTGTTGCATGTAGTTATTGTTCATGTTTAATTGTAATAAAAAGATAACAAGCTGGGGTATAAAGAGAAAAGATTTAGTAGTGGGCAATATAGAAGAGCGTACTCGGACGGGGGCTCGTGGTTCCTCATTGCAAATTGCAAGTTACAAGTTGCAAGTTGCTAAATTACAGTTTTACATGTTTCACGCTACAGGTTACACTACATGTTCCACATAGCACGTATCTTGATACAAGATATACTTGACATGTTTCACGCTATAGGTTACACTACATGTTCCACATTGCACGTATCTCAAACAAGATACAATTTTCTCGAGTACGTGACCTATACAATCCACCACTAGTCTAAACGTTCACTTGATTGCGAGTAGCAACCATGTGGTATGGGACGCATGAAGTGCTACCTAGTTAGGTTAACAAAAGACATGACATTAACACATACATTTGCATGATCCGTTTACATGTTACATGATTATGATGACTTGTTTACTTGTTCACATGTTACTCGTTCATGTTGACACGTTTACTTGCTTACTCGTTTACATGTTACATGTTCCTATGGATTATTTACTTGTTTTTCATGCATGTCACTTTGTTCCATAATATCTTGTTTTCCTGTTTGCATGTTGTATTTATCCTATTCTTGATTCCTTGTTCTTTTCCTGCTTTTGTTTCATTTTATAATTGTCCCGTTAGCTTGTACCACTTGCGGCACGTGACTTGCATTAACGGGTACCTCTTTGTCTCTTCCTTTGTAATAATATACTTGCAGGCCCAGATGGAGAATTACCCGAAGGTGTTACTGAGCAAAGATTTTAGTCTTGTTTATTTTCATGTTATTTCAGTTCTTATTTTATTCATGTATTTTTTTTGTTGTAATCCAGGCGTGTTTAACCCGTAACTATGTTTCATTTCCAGTTGTTGGTTATGTCCTGTACTATGTCATGTACTATATCATGTACTTTGTTATCCTATCGTGATTTTACATACTTGCGTGGTTGATATTGTCATCTTGTTGTTGAGTTAAATATACAGCTTATGAATGATGCATTCGCATCATTCGCTGGGCCCCAGTTACGTGCCTGTGTTCCCGTATTATGGGAAGCGGGGCGTGATAGAGATCAAGTTTTTCTTCAAGCTCAGAATATGTCTTGTGTCATACAAGATCAATTGCCCACCATTGCGAGCCTTCACTCTCACAGTGCCTCTACCCACAACTGGACATATTTGTCCCTTACCAACTGAAACTGTACCAAAATTACCTGTCCTTAATCCTTAAACACATCCCTCATGGGAGTACAATGATAAGAAGCACCTGAGTCTACACACCAATCATCTTATAAAATATTAAATCCAGCAGATAAACACAATTCATCTAGACGGGATTCAATACTTACTACATTGGCTACCTGTGACCCTGCTTGTACTTTCTTATACTTCTCGCATTGGTCTCTCCTGTGTCCTGGCTTCTTGTAGTACCAACACTCACCTTTGCGATTTCTTGTTCTTGACTTGGACCTGTTATTCCAACTTTGCGACCTCCCTCTGTTGTTACTTCTACCACGATTATCAACTGATAGCACAGTATTGCTAGTTTATGACACTAAAGTCTCTCCATATCTCTTCCCCCTTGCATCCGCATTCATGATGCTGCTTATAACATCCTTTAGGATTGTCATATCAGTCATGGTGCTAGTAATAGTCTGCTCTACTGTGTCGTAACTGTTGGGAAGACTGGATAGCAACAACAACGATTGTGCCCTCTCCTCAAACTTTAAACCGGACGATTCCATTTGATTGTAAACCATACAGAAATTGTTGATGTGCTCAGCAACCGAACCCCTTTCTAACAACTTCAAGTTAACCAACTTCTTTAGATGTAAGATCTGATTCGCTGCATTCGGCTTCTCAAACATGTCTGTCAATATCTCCATTGCCTCCTTTGCGGTTCTTGCCTTCTCAATGTGAAATAGCGCCTTCCTGCTCAGCGACAACTGAATCTGCCCAAGCGCTTTCTGATCCAATCTATTCCAGCCCGCCAAAGCAACTGGATCAACCTCCACCCCTTCTGGCTTCACACCAAACAACGGATCATCTAGATCCTTCTGTCGGAGATACACAATCATTTGAATCTTCCACATTGTGAAATCCGTTCCATCAAGCTCCTTGACTCTACTCTTGTCCCTTATCCCAATCAATACTACCAACCTGTAGCTCTGATACCACTTTATTGAATTCTAACTGCGGAATAAACTCAACAACGACGACAATGAGATGCAAGAACTATAGAATCAAAATAAGAGAACAAAAAATAAGCAAAAGCAACACACAAGAACACACAAGATTTTTATCGAGGTTTACCCAAACAATGGCTACTTCCCCGCATAGAGGCACTCCTACGATTTCCACTAGAAATATGAAGATTAGGTTTACAAACCTCTCAAGAATTCATCACCAAAGTGTAGGATTTCTCTCTATCTCCCTCTCTCTTAATGACAGCTGTAGATCTCTTTTTTTCTTTTCAGTTCGTTTCAGTTAACTCTAAAATCGTACACAATACAATATATATAGGATTCCACATCTCTAATCTTAGCCATTCATCTATTCAGCGTCGGGACGGTCGACCGGTCCATCTTGACGGTCGACCGATCTTCTCCCTCTACTGCACGAAATCCAATAGAGAGCGGGTCGGTCGACTGGGCGGTCAACCAGTCTTTTGCTTGGGCGGTCGGGGGGTGCGGTCGATCGCAACTCTGCTGTAGCCACTTGCTACTCTTGACCTGTTGCTCCCACTTCGACTCTCCTTCCCATCTATCTTCTTCAACTTATCATTATCATATATTGGATCCACAAACCCCAACAATGCTGGCCTAACCCAGCACCCCTCTTTTCTTTCATCACCTTACGACGACCTTCCCAAATAGACAAAACTCCACCTCAAGTTGTGTACATGCGACCCCCTACTTCTAAAGTTTCCAAGGACATCAGATTCTATTTCAGTAAAGGAATATGTATAACCTCTCTTAGTGTGGACCCCTTTCTATCTGGTACTCCAACTCAACTGTTCCCTCACCCACTACTTCACAAATTTCACCAGTTACCGTTCTCACACAACACCCTATTGTAGACTTGTAAGTAGAAAACTTCTCTCTGAGAAAATATGAGAAGAATTACCCGAATGAAGAAACCTACCAGAATCCACATCTAAAGAATTTGAATCAAGAAGACAATCAAAAAATTTATCTGACTCAGCGGCACTGACAACATTGACGCTTTTCTGATTCAGCAATTTGCGACAAATCCTCTTGTAATGCCTAGTCCTCTTGCAATATCGGCAAGAGATCACACCTTTATGAGCACTTTTCTTTTCAATTAAAGGATCTTCTACTGCCAAGCAACTCGTGGAAGTAAACGCTGATTTATGAGTATCCTTCTTAAGTTCATTATCCTTCAAACCCTTGATTACATCGGCCACCGAAAAACTCTCTTTGACAGATTTTTCGTGTAGGATGATAGTTATCAAATGCTCGTACGAATCTGACAATGAATATATCATGTTGAAAGTTTTATCATCTTTTCTTAGATCATCTGCGTCTAACACCCTCAGTACATGATCTTGAAGAGCGGTACCTTCCTTTATTGAGTAACTACACATATTTCTCTTCTAGTACATCAGTTATTATAATGACAATTTTGTTCAATCAGTAATGAGTCTTGCCCTACATCAGTTCTCACTTGATCATCTTCTCTTCACATCGAACCCAAGTATACAAGACACCTAACATTATAATCGTATACAGGAGCACAAATTTTAAACTTCTATTGAGGTTCAGGGTGCAAAGAGTTACAATAATCATAGTAATGACAGATCAGTCAAGCTACATAAAAACTATTAGGAAATTTATCTTCATCAAATCAAAGATAAACCAATCCAAACTTATTATTTAAGAAGAAATTGATTGTGGCCACAAACACAACATCTAGTTCATTCGTGAATACACATGATGAATCAAGTTGTACGAACAGCAAGTCAATTCACAATTGATCTATTGATATCAAAACAAAAATTAAAGGCAATTTAAACATGGATTAAAACCTATTTTAGGGTACCAACAATTCAGATAATAGTATGCAAAAGATTTCAATTAGTTAAACTAAAAAGAGATTAACAATAGGTTTAATGCATCATTTTCAATAAAGTTCTTGCCTTTCCATTGAACTACACATTCAGAAATCAAATTAACCAAGGCTAAGAAAAATTGAGGGGTTGGAAACAAAACCCAAAAAGGAAAGGGTGAGAATTCTGCAAGTTCATACCTTTGGACTTCTCTAAAAAGTGTATAAGGGTGAACAAAACGATTCCTTTATGAAACTTGATAGAGGAAGACGAAAATCAGGAATCCTGATCAACACCAAAGGTATTTATATTTGGAAAGAGAGAGAGAGAGAGATATGACTTGTTAAATTCTGTTCTTTATTTAATTGTTTTTCATATTGGCAGTGGGATGTAGTGCGCAAATTGCTGTTTTTATATCAAGGTTCAAGTCATGTCAATTTTACTTTTTTATTTTCCACATGTGATGCACGCATAATGGGTGTGTGATGGGCATGGATACCATTACTTGAAACTAGTATTTTTCACGCGTGATACACATTTTGATAAAGAGTTGGAGTTAAACAAGCGATACATGTAAGTTAACAGTAAATAGCATGTGCGATGAATGTCTTAATTTTAAAAAAATAGAGCTGAACGGGCGATACACGTATTTTTTAAAAATTAAGAAAAAACTTTGATGTGTACGTGTGATGCACGTGTTGAAAAATAGATTTGGAGTTGCACGTGGGGTGCACATGTTTGTTTGGTGACATAGTGAGGACTCGAACCTGAGTCCTCATTTATATTAGTTATGCACGTACGATGCACGTGTTGGTAGATTGACAAATGACACTAAGGCATTATAATATTAGATTAGATTGTATAATTGATGCACATAGTTGGATGTAATCTAGTTGCAAAATTTTAAAAAAAATCTACTGAAGTATTGGTTATTTTAAAAAAACTCCACTAATTTTTTTTTTTAACATCACCTAACTATGTTTTTAACACGATTTTTTTAAAAAAAAACAACAATCAATCATGCCTGGAAATTGTAGTTCAATTAAGTATTTTTAATAAAAAAACTCAGTGGTTTTTCTAAAATAATCAATACTTCAGTGGTTTTTTTTTTAATTTAACCTAATCTAAATCATTTAATCATGTAGAAATAGAATTTTAGAATATTTTGATGAGTTGTCTCTCACTAATAATTATAATCGATGTTTCATAAATAGCCAATTGTATAAAATTTTGAATTTTATGTATAGAGAGTTTACATTATCGATGTTTCATAAATAGACAATTGTATAAAATTTTGAATTTTATGTACAGAGAGTTTACATTAAGTAAACTAGTAATTTACATGTGCGATGCACGTCTTTATAAACATAATTTTTATATAAAAAACTCGACGTTATCTGACATCGAACCTAAAACTTCTTTATATTAGTTATGCACATGTATTGCATGTGTTTATTTGATTACAATGTACGTATTTGTTTGGTTATATAATCTCAACTCACTGATTAAAATATTAGAGAATAGAAATTAGAGACAATATATATCAATATGATGTATCAATTTGGATGACCAATCAGTTAAACTAAAATTAGAGCATCTACATTCAAATACTTCTGAAAGTAGTTGAGCTTAACCCAAAAATGAAATTTTTTTTTTTTTTTGATATTTCATTTTCCAAAAATATTCGCAGAAAGATGACGCTTGCCATACTAATTGTGCTAGGGACTCAACAACTAAACTCGTCGTTCCCATTGGCAAGCTTAATTATTTCGTGCCCGTTGTTGGTATACGATGAGTGTAGTTTTTTACTATTATAGAAACTCGTCGTTCCTAACGGCGAGTTTAGTTCAAAATATTAAAACAAGACTCGCCATTGTGAACGACGAGTTTTTCCAAAAAATAAAACTAGGTCCTCTGTTCCCAACGACAAGCATGAAATAACTATCATCGCTGTTGGGAATTGCGAGTTTAGTTATTGAGTTCCCAATGCAATTAATTTGACAAGTGTCTTTTTTTTTGCAAATAGTTCGAAAAAGGACATATACTAAGAAATTCCCAAAAATAGTTATATGTACATGTTGATGTAATTTGGTTTTTGAATATAAATACAAATTTTGTATTAAAGACTATATATTATAAAATGCGCTTTATATGTGTTTTTTTTTTGTCTTTATAGGAGTCTCATTGTGTTGGTCCAAGTGCATATTAATTTTCCATCAATTTTAAATACTTTTTTTTAGCTAAACCCAATATAGTAAATTAAACCGTCTTCACCCTTTGCATATTGTTTGGGGCTTAAGAATTTGGGTTTGAGGAATGGTTACCAAAAATTACAATATATCGAATTAAGATAGAAATAAAAAATTATATATATATATATATATATATATCCCACAAGGTAATTTGAAAAAAAATCTATCAAGAGCTATCCCACAAGGTAATTTGAAAAAAAATCTATCAAATAGCTCTCCTTCAATTGAACAAAATTAATGGCTCTGATTCCCCCTCCCCCCCCCCTCCCCCCCCATATATCCCACAAGGTAATTTGAAAAAAAATCTATCAAGTAGCTCTCCTTCAATTGAACAAAATTAATGGCACTCATTCACTCTCCCAACCCCCCCATATATCCCACAAGGTAATTTTTAAAAAAATCTATCAAGTAGCTCTCCTTCAATTGAACAAAATTAATGGCTCTGATTCACCCTCCCCTCCCCCCCCACCAATATATATATATATATATATATATATATATATATATATATATATATATATATATATATATATAAATCATCATCACTTTATCACTATCCCTCTCCTCTCTCTTTGCTTTTGCAGATCTCTCTCTCTCTCTCTCTCTACATCGAAATTAAGATTTTCAGATTTTAGGTTTGTAAATTTCATGTTTTTTCAGATTTTTTATGGTTCTTTTGATTGTTCATGTAGAAAAATTTCACTGGGTTCTCTGATTAATTTCAAATGCAATGGAAGATTTAAATATAGATTTTTTATGCTTCTTTTGTTTGCTCATGTAGATATTCACTTGGGTAAAATTCATTTTTTAAAGATACACTGAAAATAGCAAATATCTCCTCAAAAATTAAATTTCATCATTTTACATCCTCAAAGTTCTAAGAAGTTGGATTTTGCACCCCCATTTATAATTAATTTTCAACATATACTGATGGAAATATGGACTTTTATTTACAACTAATTGTTGTCTTACTATTCAAACTTGAGCTACATAAACTCCATGATGGAAGTCTCAGATTCATACATCTGAAAGACTGGAAAGTAAATGTATCCAGTATTATACATGACATTATCATAATGTACATCTCAGAAAATATAATAATATCAGATAGTAGAATATACTGAGAACACCAAAGTTAATCATCAAATATGTTTACCTCCTTGATGTATTGGACAATACTTTACTGGTGGATCGTGTGATGGTTGGGCTTATGTGTTTTGAGTGAATCACTTTATATAATTATTTTGGGGAGTTGGGGCTAATGTTGTCGTCTTTGTTGTTAGTTCTATCGGCATGTAGCCTTTTTTTTTATATCTATAACTATATTCCCTATTTTAATTATATTTATTATTAGTTCTATATAAATGTGTTGACTGGAGTCTTAATGGCTCTATCTGTATGACATAAAAAAAGAATTTAGAGATACATATGTGATTGTTTTACGACATTCTAATTGTTTTTTATAACTTATTGTGGAGTTTCTAGCCCATTGGTATTGCATATAAATGTTGATACCTATGTGATTTGTTAGTCAAATATGATTGCATATATTTTACGCATATATTTTACTATTTACAAGGCTTTTTATATGTTGTATCGTTCTGAAGACATGCCGTAGGCACAGGGGCAGAGCTATGTGCCCCCCCCCCCCCCTCCCCCCAATTTTTTTGAACCCCCCCTAAATCTACTAAAATTTATGGTTTGGCTACCCTAAAAATTATGAAAGAACACCTATATATTTAAATATAGTAATATAAGTTTCTCTTGGCCCCTGTGACAAAATTGTTCTGGCTTCGCCTCTGCGTAGGCACATGCACATGGGCAAACCTTGTCTATAGATAAATAAAAAAAAATTAGATAGCTTTTTTTTTTCTGCATATTTATTTATTAGCATACACAAGTTTAAATAGCGTTTTTTCTACATATTTTTTAGCATATATATATATACTAGGTTTGCCCGTTGACACGTGCCTACGGCACGTTTTCGGAACGGTGCACCTGGTTTGATTATATAAATAGTTTTAGAGGTCCAGCAAATTGGAAACATATTATATGAGGAAGCAGCATATCTACCTTTAAGCTCAACCATCGCCTTCTTGATCATGAGCTTGAACTTACCTGGAATGCATATAGTTTGTTAGAAACACTGCATAGAGTTTTTTTTAATTTTAGCATCACTTTTAGATGCTTGTAATAGTTATGCATGGACATGAACTTATAGGTTTAATAGAGCTTGCTCTAATCCCATAACCACTATGAGCATGTCCAAATACAATGGTAACCCAAGTGCAGGTGTGAAGGTATGTACAATACCAATAATCGAAACATTTGTTAGTCTGAAACTCAGTTTGCAATTGAAATACCTCTTATTATTATTTCAACCAACATGTAATACGTGAAGTTCTCAAAACTCTAATTCAAGCTAATCATTTCTTTTATCTCCACTTTGTCTCCCCATTACACCTTTATAAAAATAAAAAAATGGACCAATGACAAATTTACTTTAGCTGTCTTTCTTGATTGGAAAGTTTGCATCCTTCACTGGTAAACTCCAGTCATCCCAATCCTATATATCCAAACATACACTAAAAGTTCTTATATGTTATGTTATCCATGGTTTCTAATAAACAGTGAAGAACACTTCATGATAGTATATTCTCTTATAGTAAAGAAATTAATGTTGCATATTTGCCAAGTTATTTTAGGTTGCTGATCAGCTTACCTGTCCTGCTATTGTTTGGAAGCCCAAATTAAAGCCACCAAATAATCCATCTCTCACTTGTGTACACCTTAAATCAAAACCAATAAAAAACTCATCAAATAAATCACCAAATTAATTTTTTTTAAATCCAAAAATAAAACAATCATACCTCTCTGAACTTAGATCCCATGCACACACAAAATTCGAGTAAGCAAAAAACTAACTAATCCCCTGCACACATAAAATTAAAAATTAGAATGAGAATTCAGTTAATGAGATCAAATTAGAGTTGCCGCATCGCATGTAGAGCCTCTTGATTCAGTGGAGGGGAGTCGCCGATACGAAGTCGCTTGATATTCACGCTCGATTTGGTGGAGGGGAGTCGCCGATACAAAATCAGCAGCGGATCAGATATCGACGACGACCTCTTGATTGGGGTTCGACATTGGATTTGGATTTGCTTTGAGATTTGCTCTTGAGAGAACGATGGAAGCTTCTCCAATGGAATGGAAGCGAAGGTTTAAGAAAATGGTTTTAGGGATATGGAGTTAGCAGCTTAAAAACCCTAGGGGGGAGAGAGAGAGAGAGAGAGAGAAATAATTAAATAAATAAAGGAGTTGTTCTTTTTTTGGAGGGGGATGTCTTTTTAGAGCTTAGATCTGGACCATTGATTTCCTTATTATTCAAGGAGAGCCACTTGATAGCTTTTCTTTGTGTTTTATTTTATATATATAAGAATTGCTCAGTTGCAAACGTGTCAGTTTGCACAGACCCGTTGCAAACTGGCTTGTTGGCCATTGGATCGTTTCGATCAAGATCCAACGAACAAGATCGATCCCACCCATCTTCCCTTCTATCTCACTCAACTTCAGAGGGGTAAATGTGGTATTTCATCCCCAAATAACTCTTCGACTTAATCACTCTCTCACACTATCTCTCGCTCGTCGCTGATGAAGTCGTATTTTTTTGGCCAAATTTGAACCTAGGGCGTTGTTAGAAACAACGACCTAGATTTTTTTGCAACCTTGGTCGTTGCTTTACACAACGGCCTATGTATAACCTAGGCCGTTGTGTGAAACAACGACTTATGTTATTAAGTGTTTTTAAATACTTCTACAAATTTTGCTCTCCTGCTACATTCTATCTCTCACTCTCACTCTACCCGCTTTCTCTCGCGCTCGTTCCCGAACCGAAACTCAAAACCCTAGCTCCTCCTTCACCTAATACACCATCCTCCTTCACTTCACTCTCTCACTCACTATCTCACTCTTCTCGAACTCTCTATCTCTTCGAAGAATCTGCCGAACCCAAAAACCCTAATCCTAACGAAATCTCCCAAACCCTACTCCTCTTTAGCACTGTCACATTTGATCCGACATTGGACCGGAACTGACCAGATCTATACGGGTCTAGGGTCTTAAAATAAGACCTGATACACTTCCGGGTCTGGGTCCGGGTTCGCTCAAAATAGAACCGACCTGGACCCGGACCCGAACCTGTGAAAAATACCCCCCAAAATATGGAATTTGAATAATAGGATTATAGGGATATACATGTAAATAGTTATTGTTGAAGATAGACTGTGTAAGTATAATATTTGTTCATCTGCTTAAGTGCAAAAATTGTTGGAACCGTAGGGTATCGGATTCAAAAATACTTAAGTGCAAATATTTATTCCCCTGCTACCGAACCCGACAGGTAGATTTTTTAACTAGGACCTGGACTCGGACCCAAACTTGGTTCTTGCAAGTTCGGATTCGGGTCCAATTTTTAGACTCGTGAGGTAGCAGGTCCGGGTTCGGGTAGTGGAGGACCCGATCCGATAGAACCCGATACCAGCTCTACTTCTCCTCTTCCGTCCACATCAGTGCATCCACCTCCTTTCTCTCCTTCCCAACAAGGTAATCACTTTATTCTAGCTTCGTAGATGTAGCTATGTTGATTGATTAAATTATTTTTAAAATTTTTGAGTCCACATCCAAAAATTACGAAATTTTACGAGTATGTCAGACTCATCACACACAAGTCTACACAACTTGTAAATTTGAGTTTTGACCCACGGTTTGCAAGATACGACAATGTTTTGCTTTCTATTTTTAGTGGTGACTGAAAGCGATACATTGCCGTATCTTGCAAACCATGGGTCAAAACTCACTTCTAGAAATTGCATTGTCTTGTGTGTGGGAAGTCCGACCTACAAACAAAGTTTCAGAATTTCTGGAGCACGATTGTGCGGTTTTCTTACGTATTGTGTTTCGTATCTATATATATGAATAATGTATTGAGATTTTTATTTTTTATTTATTTAGAGAAATGGTTAGAACAAGGGGATCCAGAAGGCCGTCTGGTAGTGGTAGGGATCATGCATCCACACATAGAACCTTCTACACAAGTAAGTGAATTATTAATTTTAATTTTGAATTTTGTATGCGTCATATTGTATATACAATAAATAAATTGTAAATGTTGGTGTAGGTTGGTGGCCAACCATCCTCTTCCGCCGAGGTTGGTGCATCTTCTTCGGGTGTATCTTGTGGTCTGGGACCTTTAGACTCTACTATACTCACCTTGCAAGATCGCCACAGATCCGAACTAGTATGGACGGGGACGACGAGGAGGTGTAATTTCCGTACACACCTAAACATTGCTGATGCACCCTACATACCTACAAGTACCTAGTCGTGCCAGTTTCTATGGAGTCGATTTGATAGGTAATATGAAACTTGATTGAGCACTGCTTGTAGCCCCCATCGAGCGATAAAGGTCAGAGACATACACCTTCCATCTACCGGTGGGAGAGATGACCGTGACATTACAAGTTATTACCATGATTTTTGGTCTACCAATAGATGGGATGACCATGACGAGAAATGTGAATTTTGATAAATGAAAGTTAGTTAATGTTCTCCTTGGTGCAGAGTTAGAAGATGAGGAGGATAAAGAAATTTTTGATGGGCAATCAATCCGACTGTCATGGTTGAAGAATCATTTTGAAAATTGATAGAAAAATCAAGCGACTATGCGGTGCAGTGCTACACTAGGGCACACATTCTAACTATGATTGGAGGTGAACTGTTACCAAACTTCCACCGGAGATACCGTCCCACTTATGTATCTACGGTTGCTCGCCGACCTAAGCTTAGCCAACCATTATAGTTGGGGAAGTGGCACATTAGCTACCATGTACAAGACCTTGTGTGCAGTTGCATTAGATGGAGTCAAGATGACCGGGCCGATGATCTTGTTACAAATTTTTTTATGGGAACGTCTCCACTTGATTCATCCCCATATTACTAGACCAACAGAGGCTTGGGTTGCCTTTACACCGAACGTTGCGATGTTAGCATCATTAGAAGTGTATTGGGCCGGTAGATGCAGTTACAAAGATAACCCAAAAGGTGTTTTAACCTACTACAGAGACGAGCTCGACCAACTACGAGAGAGTTGGTAATTTGAGAGTCGTATAGCCCTGAGAGTGTGCAAAGACTACTACCAGCATTTACGGCTAGTCCACAGGTTGTGGTTGACGAGAGCCGCACTCGTCAACTTTGGTACGGTAGAGCATTACTGGCCGGATAGATTCCTTCGCCAGTTTGGGTTGCAACATGAAATTTTGATCAACGGCTTGTACGACCATGAGTTACACGCCATTACAGAGACGGGCTGTATGCCAAATCATGACTGCGCAGATTTCCACCGCGTTTTTGTGAGAATTTGGAATGAGCGGCAGTTTGACTAGGTTCTTAATGATGTTCAGATTTACAATGGCAAGGCACAAGAAATGTTCATGACATGGTACCGAGTGATCACATGTTTGTACATATTGCCGAAGACCAACGTACCAGCTAGGATTCAAGTACCAATTCCGGAGAGAGAGATTGAACCACCACCAGGTGTATTCTTCGTCACAACCCGTGTACCAACCGAAGGCATCATCATATCGTTTGCTAGTAGGTCATAGTTGTTTCACATTTTTGCATTTCGATTCAATGTTTTTAAATTGATTATTTTATAATGGGTTTGTGTGTACTATGCTTTTCTTTTTGTTTTAGATCGAACATACATGAGATAAGTAAAAAAATGCGCTACCGTACTAATGCCTTGAAGAGCATGAAAGATTTTGCATGACAGCTACTTTGTAATTGTAGAGGCTCACTTGAAGAGGTTGGAGATGGAGAGAAATTGGATCATTACTTAAATAAGAAGGTACATTCGAGTTGTCATAAGAATGTGACTAATAGGCCTTCACGCACCGGGGAACAATGAAAACAACCACCTCCACCACAAGGCGAGATCCAAGAGAAAGAAGAAGAAGAAGAAGAAGAAGAAGAAGAGACCGGTCCCACACAAGTTACCCAAGTTACCTAAGTTGGGTGTACTCGCCGACAATCGATTCCGAAGAGGAGAAGGCCACAACACTACACTCTTGGTTAAGTTGAGATACTTTTTATTAGTGTTATTAACAACTTTGTTTGTAAAAGTCAATGGAAAAGTTATTGCTATTGTTGTCACTGATAATCTTGGTGTTTTTCTTGATAGAGTTATTGTTATTGTTGTTATTTTAGTTTGGAATGTGTTTTTGGGATTGTTGTTGATTATATTGTTAAGCATGTTAGTTTTTCTGTGGAGTTGAGATAAGAATATAATGATTGAATGATCATGTTTGTTGAATTGTTGGAATGTAGGTGCAGTTGCTCAAAATGTATCAGCAGGTGTTGCTGTTGATTTTGTTGTTTATTTATTTTTTTAAAATCCTAGGCCGTTGTTTGAGACAACGACCTTAGCCAAAATAATTTGAAGTAAAAATTGTTCTCTCTGACTTGGGTAGGCCATTTTTTAGCAACTGAAGACAGTATCTGAGACAACGACCTAATATAACCTAGGTCATTGTTGAAGACAACGACTTCAATTAATACCCAAATATTTGTGTAAGTTGCCTTTCTCTCTAACTTGACAACTATGCATAAGTAAGTTGTCGAGCTAGAACTAAAGCTGTTGTCTGAGACAATGACCTAGTATAACCTAGGTCGTTGTGGGAGACAACGGCTTAAGTTAATACCCAAATATTTGTGTAAGTTATCTTACTCTCTGACTTGAAAACTATCCATAAGTAAGTGGCCCAGCTAGAACTAAAACCGTTGTCTGAGACAACGACCTAGTATAACCTAGGTCGTTCTTGGAGACAATGGCTTAAGTTAATATCCAAATATTTGTGTAAGTTGCCTTGCTCTTTGACTTGAAAACTATCCATAAGTAAGTTGCCAAGCTATAACTAAAGTAGTTGTCTGAGACAACGACCTAGCATAACCTAGGTCGTTCTTGGAGGCAACGACATAAGTTAAAATCAAAACGGTAAAGAAAGTTGCCTTGCTCTATGACTTGAACTTGTCATATTATCCCTTATTTTTTGGTAATTTTTGGAAAATTTAATTTTTGCTTAAAGTAGTTGGTTGTTTTTATAGTAACCCTACACTTCACCGTAATGTTATTTATTATTATTTATTTAAAAATTTTAAAATTTTCTTGTGGGACTGTTAAACAGTTCTTTTTGAGAAATCTAGCGAAAAAAATAGTGAGTCTTTTAAAGAATTAATTTCAACGTATGACTTCTTCCTCTTTTTTTTAACCTTGGATTAACTGAGTTTTTTACAGGAGAAAGAAAAGAATTTCTTTAACCCTAATAATCAACAAAGAAACAAAATCCATTCAAAAACAACCAATATTTAGAAAACAACGTCTAGCCCTACTCCTAACCCCACCATTAACCCTACCCCTAATGGTAACCCTACTCTCCAACCCTAATCTTCAGTTTCACTTACAAATCCTATAAATAATAATCATAATTAACATTAAAAATGAAAGCAAGAGTGTAACGATTGAAAATACATTTGAAAAAGAATACTTCAATGTACGGAAGAAATTTCGAAAAAAAAAACCATTTAAAAAAACTGAAACGAAAATTGCCTGGCCATATTCTAAAAAAATTAGCTAACCCAAAGCCGTTGTCTGAAACAACGACCAAAGTTATAGAAGATTGTTGTTTGAGACAACGGCTAAGGTTAGTTCATTAAATTGTCATATTTTAACTTAGGTCGTTGTTGCAAACAATAACCTAAGGGTTAACCATAAATTTGCAAAATAGAGAATTGCTCTCTGACTTAGAAGGGGTATGAACCCCTTTTTTTGGTAATTTTTTTTATTAATTTTTTTTTTGTACTATAATGTAGAGTTTTTTGGGTACTAAAGTGTAGTGGTAAAATGAACCATAATTTTTAATAATATTTTGAATTTTGAAAATGTGATGGCATCTCTAAAGAAGGGAATGAACATGTTAGGAAATTGAAGATCTTGTTGAGTCTTCGACACAATCAATGCAAACCACCAAGCAAAACTAGATCATACCAGTTACACAAAACACACATGAACTTGTCCCGGTTGGGGCTTTTGCCTTAATCCTGGGGAGGAAGAATCGATATATTATTTTAACTAGAGAAGATACAAGAATATTACAATTCTCACCACGACACTCTCTCAAGCCTAACTGGAACTTGGTTGCTATTTACAATGGAGAAATCTATCACCCTTTTAGATGAAGTACTATCTTCTTCTATTCAGTACTCAATAGAATCATTTCATTCTAGGAGCCATTTATATTGTATTTATAGATCTAGAGAAACCCTAGTTTGATACACTTGACACATTAACCATCCGATTACTAGTGAAGAAATAACCATGCATTGAGAGCTTTACAATCTGACTTGAAGACAAAATTGGGCTTCTCACAAATTACCAAGACCCGACCTAAATAACTCATCAGCGCCACGATCGGTCGACTGTACACAACAGACAGTCGGCCATTCCCCTATCGGGAACCATGTACAGCCGGAAGGTCGATCGCAACTCCACCTGTTTGCTTTTGCTAACTGCTTTCCTTCTTCTTCGATGCCTCGCTTCAATCCATTTTAACGCTCATCGTCTTCTTCACCGGACATGTGAATGCAAGACATACAAACCCAACATAACACATCTATTGGGATCATGTAGATAGTAAGGAACAGTTTTTTAAAGAGTTGAATGGTAATGTGAATAAATTTAAACTAAAATTAATCTGTAATTTCAAATATACACAAATCCTAATTAACCATATAAAATTGAACTTGTGGAACACTTTCAGGTAGTTGTGATTTCCATATGCAAATTAAGAGTACTTGCCTGTTTTAAGGAGAAAGAACAAAATAGTATTACTTATCTTCACTCGTGGGAGTTCGAATTCATCTCTTCCGTATTCTATTCTGGACGGTTGAGTGGTACATACAGATAGTTGAATATGTTTATGTATATATATTAATTTATAAGTGGAGAGCGATCGCAACAAATTGTCACTTATTTATGCTCTTCACATTCATAGAAATCCCCCTAATTAAAAAAATATTTAGTCAAAAAAAATATATCCCTAACATAGGTTGTTACGCTGTCACGCCCCGCTTGCCAAAAACACGGAATACGAGCGCGTGACGAAGCCCAGTGAATGATTTCAACATCATCCATAAGCTGTAGGATCGACTCAGCATCATAACAAGAACATAACAAGTATACACAACCACGCATGCATAAATAATTTATTAAGCAACAGAAAACAATTGAATCAAATAATAATATCCCAAATTATTTTCAAGTCTGGATCAAAAGATAAAAATCGGGAACATAAGCCCGTTACAAGTTTTAAGTAGCAAGAAAATAAATAACACAGGGAAAACAAATAATTTAAGCAAGTCATGTCTCCATGCGAAGCCTAAAATGTCTGCTCACCAATTCCAGCAGGCAACACGTCTCCAAAGTCTGTTTAATAATAAAAAAGAGAAATGGAGAAAACAAGAGAAACGCCCTTAGTGCAAGTTAGGACCACAAATAGTAAAACAAGTACAAGCAACATGGATCAAGATTTGCAATCAATAATGTAATAGGGATGTAACAAGTTGTAGGGATTCAAGAAACTAGCTAACAAGAAGGACAACTCAATTGACCTAGGTTGGGTAACAAATACTAATAGTAGAACAAGTGCTAAGTGACATGTAAAGGTATCCAACATCAAGTGACAAGTGTCAAGTAACAAGTCTCAAGTCTAGTGTCAAGTTGTCAAGTGCAAGTATCAAGTCTCATGTATCATGTAGTCAAGTATCAAGTAAGCATGTATCATGTTCAAGTTTCATGTATCAAGTCTTGTGGTTATTACTATCTAGGTAGCACTTCATGCATCCATACTTTTACTACATGGTTGCTACATACAATCAGTTATGTTTAGACCTTGTAATGGAGTTTATAGGGCAGTGTACTCAGGTATCAAGTATCAAGCAATTCATGCTCATGAATCGGGTAATCATATAACTAGTTCATGTGTCAAGTCATAACAAGACAAGTCATGAATCATATATATACTAGTTTATGGATCAAATAATACACTAGTCCATGAATCGATTAATAATATACTAGTTCATGAATCAAATAATATACTAGTTCATGAATCGAATAATAATATACTAGTTCATGAGACATGTATCAAGTGGGAAACACGGACCCCCTTCCGAGTACACTTACCAATATTGTCCACTACCATGGTCTTTCCCTTAAACCCCGGCTTATTATTCATTTTTATCATCAAGCAAGCATCAAAGTGTGCAAAACAAGTCAAGTAAAAATAATCATGAATATGGAACAAGTTTAAGATAATTATATAACATATTCGAGGATCAACACAAATCAAAATATCAAGAACAACGAAAATCTCAAATCTGGACAACATGAGATTGCTGCACCAAAACTGCTATTTCTGTTGCTACAAGATAGAAAATGTGGATCCGTCAGAAGGACTAGAAACTAGACTCCTGCCCGGTTCCAATGCATATAATTAAGGTACATAAAAGTTGTGGTAACATGTGTCAAAACAGCAAACTATACAGCTTTTGTGTTCAGCCAGAATTTGTAAAACTGAGTTTGTACATATGAAACAGGGTTGATACATCATTAATTAATTCTGAGAAAAATTAGAGAATATTCTCTAGGGTGTCGAGAACCAACATGCAAAATTTCAAGTTATTTACTTACTGGTAGCATAGTTAAAATAATTGCAAACTAAAGAGGTGCAGCAGTTTTTTTTGAATCTGTGACTACCGATACAGCAGCAGTAAAATTGTGATATCTCCTAGACCGTAACTCGGAATTTAAAAATTCTAGAAGTTATCGGCAACTAGACACTTAGGGATACATTTCATATTCAGGGCACAAGTTCAGATTTTGGTTTTATCGTTGTCGAAACAGCAAGTAAGGATAAGAACAGCAGCAAGTATGAATTTCTTTTATATACAAGTTGCATGATAGATGACTATTATGAGTAAATTAGTGTGTGATACAAAAACGGATGCATTGGGGATCAAATCAGCATGTCACGTGTATTTCTCAACTGTAAAGAATACAAGATCAACACAGTACATCACACAACATACGTCCACAAGTCAAGGGTTCATGATCAAATAATTATGAGATAACAAGGGGTTCAACTAGTTTTGTAAATATATCAACGAAAGGGTTGTGACTCTTAAGATTATGGAATCGACGAGGAATAATATTAGATCAAAAAAGATGAGACAAAGAGGAGCCACAACTACTATCTATTTGAGGTATTTTCAATTAAACGCTTGTACCAGAACAAAAATTTGTACAAGAAGAATACTTGCCTTAGGGACGACGATGAACCCGAACATGAACAATATGACGGGATGAGAATCCCGAGAGGCGAGGCATGAGCACAGACACACGCATGCACGCACGTGCAAGACACATGCAAACACCCACACATCGGATCTACTCCGGATCTGCTCTGGATGCTAAACAGCAAACACCACTAGATCTGATCAGATCGAGATCTGATCTTGATGGGATCTAATGGCTGGGATTCAAAGTAGCCAATCCCCCCTTCCTTATTCTTCTTCACAGCAACCGGGAGAGAGGGGTGCGACTCCGACGGTGGCTGGCTGACGGCACAGGCGGCAGGAGCAGCAACGTCGAGAGGGACTCGATGCGGGGAGGCAACGGCGGCATCGTCGATGTGGAGGTGGCGACGAAAATGGCGATGCTCTATTCTTGGGTTCGAAATAGAGTGAGGAGTGTTGGGGAAAACTTCGAGGATGTTGGTGGTGCGAGCGGAGGTCGTAGGTGAGGAGGTGACGGTAGATGTGGCGATGATGGAGGTCGGAGCAATGAAGTTTCGGTGGTGACGAAACTAATGGGAAATGGCGGTGGCTTGCAGTGGGTGTTGGGTTCGACGAGGAAGACGATGGTGGTTGGTGATGAGGTTGATGAGGTGAGTGGCTAGAAGGTGGTCGGAGGGCGATGATGAGGCGGTGGTGGGGATTGGGTCCGAAATAATGGGTTTGATCGGAACGGAGGAAGAAGACGGATTGAGAGAGAGATGGAGACGGGGGAAAGGAGGCGGCTACAGTAGGTTTGGGGTTTAAACAGTATTAGGGTTAGGGTTAATACTAGGTTAGGGTTATATATGGGGGCTTGGGTTATTGGGTAATTGGATAGCGGGTTTGAGGGGGATCCAACAAGAGATTGACCCAAAATTCTTTAAAATTGGGGAAAATGAAATAGATCACAAGAAACTGTCAACTCCCCATGAAGAACGAAAATCAAAGCAGATAAGAACAATGCAATTTGCAACAAATATTGGCACAAAATTTAGTCGAAATAAAAGAAAAGATTTTTTTTTTTTAGAACTAGAAATACAATATAGATCTCAAATTGAATACAAGGATACAGGGAATGAAAATACAGTAGGAAAATATAGATACGGGAAATAAGAGTTACAAATCCTACCAACCTAACAAGCAGAATTTCGTCCTCGAAATTCAGACAAGTGGTACATAGGGCAACCGCCAAAGAAAAAGAAAGAACAATACAAACAGAAGCTACTGAAACAGATGGGGAAACTTCTGCTGGACCTCCTCCTCTAATTTCCAAATCGACTCACCCGGCGAGTGAGGATTCCAAGCAACTCGAACTAGCTTGATGACCTTGTTCTTCAGCACCTTCTCACGCCTGTCCAAGATAGTAACTGACGGAATCTCACAAGACAGATCCGGCTGCACTGACAACTCCGAGTAGTCGATCACATGGCCCTCATCCCTGATGTATTTCCTGAGCTGGGAGACATGAAAGACATCATGCACTCCAGATAGAGTCGGCGGCAATACAAGTCGATAGGCCACTTTGTCTACTCACTCCACAATATCAAAAGGTGATAAATCTATTAATGTCCACATTTTGGAACAATAATCTGAATGCAATTAGACTATTAAACTCTCTATCTTTGGTAATTTATACTTCTTTTCTCTTTTCCATAGGAAACAACCTAAAAGTAACTAAATGAAGCGGATTCAAGATTAACTCAAGACTAATCCATCACTGTGAGGATGATACACTGGAATGAAGAACCTTAATTTTGCACTTGTTAGAAGCTCCTGAGTACAGTCGACTGATTCCCAACCGACAGTCGACTGAACAGAGTGGGTTGAGTTTCAAAAGCTTCGCAGAGCAGTCGTCTGACTCATAGTCAACAGTCGACTGCTCTGACTGGTTTGAGTTTCCAAAAGTTCGCAGAACAGTGGACTGATTCTTAGCCAATAGTCGACTGAACTGGCATTCAATGGGAATTAGAGATAAGCACAGTTGAGAAATACCCTCATCCAAATCTGCAAAACAAATCAGATTGAGCTGTCAAAATTAGGGAAACAAATATTGTATAACTGCAAATAACAACTTCCCAAAAATTAAGCTATAGATCTGGTATGGTAGTTAATGAAGAGGATTTGACTTAGTCCATATCCGGTATTTGAGGAGATTGAATTCTGGGCTGGAGATCTGCAGATGAGGGCAAAAAGAGGCTATAAAAAGGGATCGAAAAACCAAGAAGGGATATGGAAGAAGAGAGGAGATCGAGAGAACTTAAGGGCAAAGGAGGGATCAAGTACTGCAACTCGGCATTGAGGGGGAGGAGAACAAGTCGACTTCAGAGGGATCAAGTCGACTTCAGGCTGATTTGTTTCAAGCTGATCATCATACAAATCAGTGTTTCTTCTTCCCTCTTTAATTTTTGTTCTTGTTAAATTCATTATAGTCATGTATTCAAAACTGTTAGTCAATAAAAGTTGGAATATGTGCAACTAAATTCATTTTGGGCAGATTGAAACCTTAGCCACATAATAAATCTTCTTTTGCATTACTCCGATCACTTATTGATTAAACCTGGTTGTTCTTGATCAAATTTATAATAAGCAGTATTGTAAAATTGAATCTGTTATATGAGTAATAGAAATAATCAAGTTTTATGCTCGTAATTAGTAACACAAGAATCTATTAGGTTCTTTGGTTTAATCAACTTGGAGGATCTAGATTTGATACCAACTTCTAAAGCTTTGAGTGTTTGTTAATTTCCACAGTTTCTATGCTTTCTTCAAGTGCAACTTAGTAGATATCATGCTAAAACACTTAAGGAGAGATAGGAGTCAGAGTAGATACCATGCCTAATTTCTTAGCCCAGAGAAATCTTTAATTTAAGAAGTAGATACCATGCTCTTAAATGAACAAACATGAGTGATCAGAGTAGTGTAGAAGTTGATCTAGCATTCTTGGCTATAGGTGAAAATCAAGCCCAACTCATTCAATAGATATTTTTTTAACCAAATTGAGAACTACTTGATCTAGATGTTAATCTTTCTCTTCCCTTCAGACAAAACTTTATAACAAGCATTTCTGTTTTATTGATTAGTAAATTATTTACTACAATCTCTGTGGGATCGACCCTTACTTTTCACTACGCTTCTGTAAACGATTTGTACACTTGCGAGATTTTTAATTTGTGTTTAGATTATCTATTCGTTTAGATAACTGGATCTTCAACAAGTTTTTGGCGCCACTATCGGGGATTGTTTAGTACTTTAACTTGCAAATCAATAATAATAAAAAAATATTTACTGAAAACTATAAATATTCTTTTTTTTAGGTACAATCCAATTTGAGGTTACATAAGTTTGGTGTATGCACGGGAGACGATCACTTCATCCCAAGCTACTACCTATTGACCAGGAGATAGAGCACACTCTACACAAACTAAGTCAGTCCAGTCGACTATCTTTAAGGTGTAAGTCGACTGTACCACAAAACATTCCAAAAGCAATAATGGGTGAGGAAGTACCAAATCGAGTACCAATGCAGGACAAATTCACTCCGAAGAATATTGAGCAACCTTCTTGCATAGCTTATCAACCTAATGTCACAGGAAAAATGCACTTATCACCTCAATTACTCAGCATGGTTCCCCACTTTAGTGGCAAACTAGACGAGAGTAAGAACAAATTGCACAAATTTCTTTTGCTTGGTTTTTTACGCCTCCTAGCGTCGAAATTGCATTAACAAGCATATCAATTTTTTTGTTCATGGTTACCATTTCTAATTACATGTTATTACTACTAGAAATTTCGTAAACTCCCTGTTTTTTCGAAAAATCCCTTCCCCTTGTTGAGAATTATTGTGAGTTCTCGCTGAGTTCTTCGAATAGCTCGATGGCTTCCTCACCACTCTTCCTTATCAAGATTCCATTGCAAGCTAAATCTACAATTGCTTTGTTAGTGTCATTTAAACCCTCATAAAATGCTTGTACCTGATCATCCTTAGGCATGTTGTGCGTAGGACACTTGAGAAATTTGTTCTTAAAGTCCTTCCATTCCTCGAAGAACAAATCGCCATCTTTTTGTTGGAAGAGTTGAATTTTCCTTTTTAGTTGTTTGGTTTTCTGAGCTGGAAAGAATTCCTTCAAGAACTTTGTTGCCAATTGCTCCCATGATTGAATTGATCCTGGTTCCAAAGAATTATACCACAATTTAGCATTAAGTTTTAATGAAAATGAAAACAAAATTAACCTGATTTGTTCAGGGGTAAGCCCTTGGACGCTTTGCGTTCTGCAAAGATCAAAGAAATCTTGCAAGTGGAGATGAGGATCAGCACAAAGAAGGCTTAATCTACACATGAAGGAAGTGGTAAGAAAAGAGGTCCTTAAGCTACTAGATGTTGGTATCATCTACCCTATCTCATATAGCAAATGGGTGAGTCCTATACATGTAGTGCCTAAGAAAAGTGGAGTCACAGTGGTGAAGAATGATGAGAATAAGCTTATTCCTACGAGGATGACCACAGGTTGGAGGGTATGCATTGACTACAGGAAGCTGAATAACAAAATCAGGAAAGATCACTTCCCTCTTCCTTTTATTGATCAAATGCTAGAAAGATTAGCAGGATATAGTCATTATTGTTTTTTAGATGGTTATAGTGGCTATAATCAAATTGCTATTTCTCCAGAAGATCAAGAAAAAACCACTTTTACATGCCCTTTTGGTACTTTTGCATACAGGAGGATGCCTTTTAGATTGTGCAACGCACCAGCTACATTTCAGAGATGCATGATGAGTATATTTTCAGACATGGTGGAAAGGCTCATCGAGGTATTTATGGATGATTTTAGTGTTTTTGGATCTTGTTTTGATGAATGCCTTAACCATTTGCAGCTTGTGCTTAAGAGATGTGAAGAATGCAATTTAGTGCTGAATTGGAAAAAGTGCCATTTTATGGTACAACAAGGCATTATCTTAGGTCATGTGGTGTCCAAGAAAGGCATCGAGGTGGACAAGGCAAAAATTGTCATCATATTGAAGCTACCCCCTCCTACTACAGTCAAGGGTGTAAGGAGTTTTCTTGGACATGCAGGGTTCCATAGAAGATTTATAAAAGATTTTTCCAAAATCTCCAGGCCCCTTTGTGGATTGTTAGCTAAAGATGTTGAGTTTGCATAGACAGAAGAGTGCACGAATGCTTTCGTTACATTGAAAAATCTTCTCATTTCCGCACCCATCATCATGGCACCAGATTGGACCCGTCCTTTCGAGCTTATGTGTGATGCAAGTGATTATGCTTTGGGAGCTGTTTTAGGTCAGAGAATAAATAAGATCCCTCATGCTATTTACTATGCTTCTCGAACTTTAAATGATGCACAGCTTAATTATTCCACTACTGAAAAAGAAATGTTAGCTGTCATTTTTGCTGTAGAGAAGTTTAGATCATATTTGATTGGATCTAAAGTCATTGTTTTCACTAACCATGCTGCTTTGAGATATTTGTTTGCAAAAAAGGATGCTAAAGCTAGGTTGATCAGATGGGTGCTTTTGCTTCAAGAGTTCGATCTTGAAATTAGAGACAAGAAAGGAAGTGACAATGTTGTTGCAGATCACTTGTCCAGGATACTGCATGATGAAGAGAGAAATATGCCCCCACTGAATGAAAACTTTCCAGATGAACACTTATTTGAAATAAATTTCAGCTTCCATGGTATGCAGATATTGTTAATTATCTCACTGCTCATGTTTTTCCTCCAGGTATGACGAGTCAAGAAAGAAAGAGGTTGGTGGCAATGTGCAAGCACTATTATTGGGATGATCCTTACTTGTTCAAATTCTGCCCTGATCAAATTGTAAGAAGATGTGTGTCAGAAGAAGAGCAAATGAGTATTCTGCAACATTGCCACCAATATGCAAGTGGAGGACACTTTGTGTAATATCCTGATTTTCCAAATATGTGAAAGATTATTTATTTTTATATATGGTGTGCATGTGTAATATTGTTGGCCATTATTTACTTTCATGATGAATAGGAGTATTGCTTTATAAAGTATTTTTCCCTAAAGCCCAAATGTTAATTTACTTATTTACTCCTACAAAATAACTATTTTGGCCCAATTAATTTTAAGCCCATGAAATTAATCTTTTATTATTTTCTACAACTTGTATGTGTAACATTTTATTTAAAGAGACTTATTATTTTATGTACAAGTTCTTGTAGGGGTGATTTGTGCATGCACGTGCATTTTCGCATACACGTGCATTGAGCACACTTTTGGCCGGATTGTGGTGAAGTGGGTGTGAGATCATGGGCGGTTATTATGAGGTGTGGGTAGTTTTCACAACTCCCTAGTCCATCCTAGCTCTTGATCCTACAACTCCCTAGTGCATCCTAGCCCTCCATCTCACTCAAATTTGTGTATAAATACCTCCTCTCATTCTCTATTTCTTTTACACTAGAATCATATCGTAAGAGAGGTATTTTGTGAGTGTGTGTGTGTGCTTTTTCTGTGGAGGCCGAGTAGCATTCTGAAGATTTCGGTGTGGAACAAGGAGCAAGGAGCAAGGAGTGCTGCATTGCATTAAGGAGCTTTTGCGGGATTTCGATTATTTCGTCAAATAAGATGGGTGTTTCTCAGGACTTCTAATGTAGGAATTATACCATGATTATGATATTTGTTACCATGTTTCTGAAAAAGTAAATTCAACGTATTAGAATCTGCCTGAGTATGTTTATGATGATAATTGTGGAGGACAATTAGTGAAACAATGACACTACAACCAATGACGAATTGGGTCGGTACAGTCGACTGCCGTAAGGATAAGTCGACTGGTACGAGACATCTGTTACATGCTTGTTAGAAGTTTCATGACATATATGTTTATTATTAAAATGAAGTAGTAAGGCTAAACTCATATTCTTCATGATGAACACAGCTAAGTAGACATGGGCATGTGGAAAAAGAACTAGGGGACAATTAATAAAAACTGAGAATGACTGGTACAGTCGACTGATGTTCGGAGTAGTCGACCGATGCATTGATTAAACTATGAGTATGCCTGAAATTCCATGAAATGAGATATGTTTCCATTGTGATTGTCTCTGCATGGAAGTTATGAATAAGTGTAAATGCATGTTTAAAGTATTTTCTTAAAGAAAAGATAATGTTAGTAACTTGAAATTCCATGTTGCGATGTTACTGAACAGTAAGAAGTTTTATGTTTTCGAAACATGAATGTATGTATATTGTGATTTAACATCATGATGCAAGTGTATGTAAGAATTGTAAGAAAGATAATCCCTTAATTTGAAATATGAATCTGTCCAGTCGACTGAATGCGCGTAGCAAGTCGACTGATCTGAACCTGATAATGTACTGTTAAAAATCCCAGGACAGACGACTGATGGATGAACAGTCGACTGTCACGTGGATAACATTTTGAACATGAAAAGTTGCGGGACAGCCGACTGGCCGTGTGTAGCAGTCGACTCTCCCGAGTGTTTATGATGAACTTGTATTGACTGTACGAGTCGACTGGTATCCTTCCAAGTCGACTGTACAGAGTAGATTTTGATATGTCGGAGATTTCAGTTTTGATTATTGCTGAAAGTTGTGAACTTAATGATTGATGTCAATGCACTCTTTTATGGTTGTATGAATTTATATGAAAGGAATCATAGATGTGAGTTGAGAATTAAATGAACATGAAAAGGCTAAGATCATGATAAGAAAGTCTGTGAGACTCTAAATTGAATTATGAGCTGAAAGTGCTCAATTGGAAGTTGTGAATTGTAAATTGAAACCAAGAGTAGCTAAGTCTCCCCCGGCAATGGAAATGAAATGAAATTGAAAAGAAGACCAAGGTTGGTCATGTGTAAATGAAATGAATAAGTCCGGTTTGGTGGAGAGGCTAACTCTAGAGCTTTGATTTGTATTCATGATTCTAATATTTAATACATAGTGGAGATGTGATGAAAGTGAGAGAAAACATAAGTATGAGAACTAGAGTTTACGGTGCGGGTGTGTGAGCCGCAAAATACATGCTTGATGAGTCAAGACATGGCGCGGGCACAACTCAGAATGATCGGACTTTAGCCACGCTTGTGGGATGTTTGGTGACTGCAAGAGGATCGTGTTCAGGGAGGAGGCTGAATTGCCGCAGAATGCATGCTTGATGAGTCAAGACATGGCGTGGGGTTCCCCTCCAGGGTCCAGGACACGTGCTTGTACTCATAGATCATCTAGGATACTCACTGTAATTACAGAAGTAGATTAAGTCATGGCGAGGGATTGAACCCTACGAAAATGAAGAACGAATAAGAGGCTTGCCCTCGGACCTATGTAGTATGGGATGCATAGAATCCGAACAAGTGCGCATTAGTGTCATGTAAATTAAGAAATTGCATTAAGGATTAAGTGCACGATCACGACACGACATTATTAAGATTTTCCCCCTTACTTTAATTGTTATGTGAAAAAGTTTTGTGATCTGTTAAGAAATGAGATTCGTTATACTATTTCTGGCATAGAGAGGATGGCCATGTATAATTATCGTCGGTTGAATAAACTGACGTACCCACAGTTTTGTATGCAGGATAAATTACATGTTAAAGATGAATGGATGCTTAAAGATTATATCATGTTGTTGTACATTTATTTAAATGTTGTAAAATTTTACTTCCACTGTGCAAAAGAAAAGTGTAATATTGATGTAAACTCTGATGTAAAGTGAAAAGTTTAAATTTCCTTGTAAAATTGTACTGAAGAAAGTGAAAAGATCCTGTAGAACATCTCGAATTCAGTGTTTTTGGGATTCGGGGCGTTACACTTTGAGACAAAAAGGACAGCACTTAAGGTATTACAATCTGGTTTTTATTGGCCTAATGTATTCGAAGATGCTTTTTCTTTTTGCAAGACTTGTGATAGATGCCAAAGGACAGGCAGCATCTCTTCCAGAAATCAAATGCCACTGAAAAACATTCAAGTAATTGAGCTTTTTGATGTATGGGGAATCGACTTCATGGGTCCTTTTCCTAACTCACTTGGTTATTTATATATTCTTGTGGGTGTGGATTATGTGTCTAAATTGGTCGAGGCTGTCCCCTCAAAAACTAATGATCACAAAGTTGTTGTCAAGTTTTTACAGGATAACAGCTTCACCAGGTTCGGTACACCAAGGGCAATAATTATTGATGGAGGTAGCCACTGCAATAATTTTCCATTTTCTTCTTTGATGAAGAAGTATGGGATTACACACAAAGTGGGTACTCCATACCATCCTCAAACCAGTGGGCAAGTGGAGATTAGCAACAGAGAAATCAGAGCATTTTGGAAAAGACCGTAAATACAAGCAGAAGGGATTGGTCGCTATGCTTGAATGATGCATTGTGGGCATATAGAACTACATACAAGATGCCCATTGGCATGTCACCATATTGTCTGGTCTTTGGAAAAGCATGTCATCTTCCGGTGGAATTGGAACACAAAGCTTATTGGGCTATTAAAAAGTTCAATTTTGATATGAAACAAGCAGGTGACAAAAGAAGATTACAGCTGAATGAGCTCGAAGAATTGAGGCATGATGCATATGAGAATGCAAAGTTGTACAAAGAACGGAACAAGATATACCATGATAAATAGCTAGCAAGGAAGGAGTTTCATGAGGGACAGAAGGTATTGATATACAACTCGAAATTACGACTTTTTCCAGGGAAGCTTATGTCAAGATGGTATGGTCCGTACATTGTTACAAAGGTTTTCCCACATGCAGCTTTGGAGGTTCATAGCAAAGAGAAAAATCAAACATTCAAGGTGAACGGGCATAGGGCGAAGCCTTACATTGAGATGAGTTTTGAGCCGCGAGAGGAAGATATAACTCTTCAAACTATTCAATACATTGCATAAACTCGTCAAGTCTAGCTGAAGACAAGAAACACAGGGCTTATTGGGAGGCAACCCAATTGTCAAGGAAGTTCTTACACTTTTCTCTTTACTTATTTCTCTTTATTCATTTCTTTATTCATTTTATTTCCTTCAAACTAGATGGTGACACATGCCTATTTTAGTTTCAAACATTGAGGACAATGTTCCATCCAAGTTTGGGGGTATTTATTCACATTTGGAGTCTTTTGAATTTTTCATTTTGGGCAAACGGTACGTAAAAATTTATAAAAAATAAAAAAATAAAAAAAATAAAAAAAATAAAAAACCTCTAACAACAATGATGAGAACATGAGCTCAGTTACTATAGGTAGAGAGTGGAGAACAAGTATTAATTGTGGTCTTTATCTTTAAAAATGTTAATAACTTATCATATGGATCATACTTGAAACTTTTATTCATTTGGCCATGTCAATTCGACGAATTTTGAAAGAGAATAGCGAGTTCAATTATGAGTAAACTTAAATACACAAATTGTGCGTTTTGAGCCTAACATATATTCTTGAGAGAGTCATACACTTGAAGATCTCAGTTGACTACATGAAACTACATTCTTGAGATGAACTAGAACTTGTTCTTGTTACTTTTCGAAACTTATTTTGGATTTTGCATGAAAACTTGGAAGTGATTAAGGCACCTAAGAATCTATCACCAAAGACAAATAGCCTACCCAACATCAATTATTCACTAGTTGCCCCTTTGAAGCCTATAAAAGCTTTCTGTTTGTAAGACATATCATCCTTAACCATGCCTAGATAAATAGGTTACCTTACCTATATCTATTGAGTTAGTAGAGCAAAAAAATTGTAAAAGAGATGTGGTATGTCAAGGTGAGGGGTGGAAATATAAAAAGAAAATGGAAAGAAGAGTTGGAAGATTTGTCATAAGAAATATGAAAAGTTGTTCATCAAATATAAATTACTGAGTTGTGGGTGGTTAAGAGGTGTTGGTAGAAATAAAGTGTAGGCCTTTGATATATGGCCTCATGATTGCATAGTAAAAAATAATTAAAAAATAAAAATAAAAATAAAAAAAACGGGAAGAAATATAATCTCTTAGAACAATACAAGTTGCTCTACTAATTCTGTAGAAATTTTGTATTCCTTTTTCCCTTCAATTGTTTAACCCCCGCCCATGGCCCCATTACAACCTATACAAGATCTTTTGATCCAAGTATTGTGCAAATCAATGGAGTGAAGATGTAGTAGCAAGATCAAGCATATGGTTTCATTTCATCCAAGTAATGAATATTTGTCAAGAGATCTAATTTGAACTACCCATGTTAATGTAAGCTATATTTTTTTGGGAGTGTATGCCATGGTGAGATTTTGGAGTTGAAATATAGTTGAACTTGCTAACCTTAATCATGATTATGTTGCATAGGCATTGGTCACCCTACTTATTGATGTTCTAGTTGAGTATTCTTGTGAATAAGTGATGAACATTTGAACTAATTTTTAGGCCTATCTTAATGCTTGTTCTAATCTTAACACTAAAAGTAGCAAGTTCTCTAAGGTAAATGTTGGAAGGGTCAAGGTGTTCTTGCGATGCTTGTAGTGTCAGTTTTCATTTTTACTTGAGGACAAGAAAAAGCTAAGTTTATGGGTATTTGAAAAATCTGTTAATGTCCACATTGTGGAGCAATAATCTGAATGCAATTAGACAATTAAACTCTGTATCTTTGGTAATTTATTCTTCTTTTCTCTTTTCCATAGGAAATAGCCTAAAAGCAACTAAATGAAGTGGATTCAAGGTTAACTCAAGACTAATCCATCACTGTAAGGATGATACACTGGAATGAAGAACCTTAATTTTGCACTTGTTAGGAGCTCCTGAGTACAGTCGACTGATTCCTTAACGACAGTCGACTGAACAGAATGGGTTGAGTTTCCGAAGCTTCGCAGAACAGTCGACTGACTCATAGTCAACAGTCGACTGCTCTGACTGGTTTGAGTTTCCAAAAGTTCGCGGAACAGTCGACTGATTCTTAGCCAATAGTCGACTGAACTGGCATTCAACGGGAATTAGAGATAAGCACAGTTGAGAAACACCCTCATCTAAATCCGCAAAACAAATCAGATTAAGCTGTCAAAATTAGGGAAACAAATATTGTATAACTACAAATAACAACTTCCCAAAAATTAAGCTAGAGATCTGGTATGGTAGTTAATGAAGAGGATTTGACTCAATCCATATCCGGTATTTGAGGAGATTGAAATCTGGGTTGGAGATCTGCAGTTGAGGGCAAAAAGAGGCTATAAAAAAGGATCGAAAAACCAAGAAGGGATATGGAAGAAGAGAGGAGATCGAGAGAACTTAAGGGCAAAGGAGGGATCAAGTACTGCAACTCGGCATTGAGGGGGAGGAGAACAAGTCGACTTCAGAGGGATCAAGTCGACTTCAGGCTGATTTGTTTCAAGCTGATCATCATACAAATCAGTGTTTCTTCTTCCCTCTTTAATTTTTGTTCTTGTTAAATTCATTATAGTCATGTATTCAAAACTGTTAGTCAATAAAAGTTGGAATATGTGCAACTAAATTCATTTTGGGCAGATTGAAACCTTAGCCACGTAATAAATCTTCTTTTGCATTACTCCGATCACTTATTGATTAAACCTGGTTGTTCTTGATCAAATTTATAATAAGCAGTATTGTAAAATTGAATCAGTTATATGAGTAATAGAAATAATCAAGTTTTATGCTCGTAATTAGTAACACAAGAATCTATTAGGTTCTTTGGTTTAATCAACTTGGAGGATCTAGATTTGATACCAACTTCTAAAGCTTTGAGTGTTTGTTAATTTCCACAGTTTCTATGCTTTCTTCAAGTGCAACTTAGTAGATATCATGCTAAAACACTTAAGGAGAGAAAGGAGTCAGAGTAGATACCATGCCTAATTTCTTAGCCCAGGAAAATCTTTAATTAAGAAGTAGATACCATGCTCTTAAATGAACAAACATGAGTGATCAGAGTAGTGTAGAAGTTGATCTAGCATTCTTGGCTATAGGTGGAAATCAAGCCCAACTCATCCATTAGATATTTTTTTAACCAAATTGAGAACTACTTGGTCTAGATGTTAATCTTTCTCTTCCCTTCAGACAAAACTTTATAACAAGCATTTCTGTTTTATTGATTAGTAAGTTATTTACTACAATCTCTGTGGGATCGACCCTTGCTTTTCACTACACTTCTATAAACGATTCGTACACTTGCGAGATTTTTAATTTGTGTTTAGATTATCTATTCGTTTAGATAACTGGATCTTCAACAAAAGGCCCGATGAACCTGGGGCTTAGCTTGCCTCTACCTCCAAATCGGATAACGCCTCTCCACGATGATACCTTAAGGAACACGTGGTCTCCCACCTCAAACTCCAAGGGTCTTCTGTGGGCATCTGCCCATTTCTCTACCTGTCCTGTGCTGCTAGAAGATGCTTCCTAGTCTGAGCCACTGCATCGACAGTCTGAGTGATCAATTCTGGCCCCAACAATTTCCTGTCACCAATGTCGTCCCAGCACACTGGTAACCTACACTTCTGACCATACAGTGCCTCGTATGGTGCAGCTTTAAGACTGGCCTGATTGCTGTTGTTGTACGAGAACTCAACCAAGTGCAGGTGATCCTCCCAAGACCCTCCAAACTGAAGTACACAGGACATCAACATGTCCTCTAATGTCTGAATGGTCCTTTCCGACGGCCCGTCTGTCTGAGGGTGGAAAACTGTACTATACTTTAACTTGCTCCCAAGACTGCTCTAAAGGCTCTCCCAAAACTGAGATCTGAACCTGGTATTCCTATCGAATACAATGCTGACCGGAACCCTATGAAGCCTGATAATCTCCTGCATGTACCTCTCTGCGAGACTTTCAGTAGACCGACCAACTCTGAAGGGGATGAAGTGAGCACTCTTTGTCAGTCTGTCGACAATCACCCAAATGGCATTGTGACCCTTAGGACTCCTTGACAAGGAGGTCACAAGGTCCATGGTGATATACTCCCACTTCCACTCTGGAATGGGAAGAGGCTGAAGAAGTCCGGTGGTCCTCTGATATTCTGCCTTCACCTGCTGGCAAATCAAGCACTGAAACACAAATTTGACTACTACCCTCTTCATGCCATGCCACCAGAAGTGGAGTTTCAAATCCTGATACATCTTGGTACTACCGGGATGAATAGAGTATGCCGACTGGTGGGCTTCCTCGAGCAATTTCTGCCTGACTTCTCCCTTTGGGACACACAGCCTAGCCCCAAAGCGAAGTGATCCATCTAAGTGAATGACCATATCGATCCTCGAACCTGCCTCAACTTTTGCCTTGAACTTCTGTAACTACTCATCACCTGCCTGTGCTTCCTTAATCTGCTCCACCAGAGACGACTGCAACTGAAGCATCATACAACTCCAATCGGTGCCTGGCAAAATCACATTCAAATCCAACCTTTTCATCTGCTCAATAAGCTCCTTCTGCTGAGTCAAGAACATGACGACTGGCCTCCTGCTCAACGCATCTTGCAACAAGTTCACCTTACCGGGGTGATACTGCAAACTGATGTCATAGTCGGCCATCAAATCCAACCAGCGCCTTTGTCTCATGTTCAGCTCTTTCTGAATGAAGACATACTTAAGACTTTTGTGGTCAGTAAAGATTTCCACTCGGTCTCCAAGTAATTAGTGTCTTCACAACTTTAAAGCGAAGATCACCGCTGCTAACTCCAAGTCATGAGTAGGGTGGTTCTTCTCGTGCGGCCTCAATTACTTGGACGAATAAGCAACAACCCGATCCTTCTGCATCAATACTGCACCTAGACCTCTGCCTGAAGCGTCGCAGTGAATCACGAAACCACCCGAACCATCTGGTATAGTCAACACTGGTGTTGACGTCAACCTGCTCTTCAACTCTACGAAAGCTTCACTGTAGGCCTCATTCCAAACAAACTTCTGATCCTTCTCTGTCAGTCTAGTCAATGGCCCAGCAACCTTCGAGAAGTCTTGGACAAACTTCCTATAATACCCTGCTAGCCCGAGAAAACTCCTCACCTCTGAAACTGACTTTGGCACTGGTCAATCTTTCACTGCACCAATCTTGGACGGATTAACAGAGATTCCCTCGCCCGAGATAATATGTCCCAAGAATGTGACTCGGTCAAGCCAGAACTCGCACTTGCTGAGTTTTCCAAAGAGCTTATTCTCCTTCAGAGTCTACAAGACTAACCTCAGATGTTCAGCATGCTCTTCCCAGTTCTGCGAATACACCAAGATGTCATCTATAAAGACCACCGTAAATCTGTCTAGGAACTGGGAGAAAACTCTGTTCATCAGGCTCATAAACACTGCTGGGGCATTTGTGACACCGAAGGGCATCACCAAGAACTCGTAATGCCCGTACCTGGTCCTAAACGCAGCCTTCGGCACATCTGTTGCCTTCACCTTCACCTGATGGTACCCCGAGCGAAGGTCCAACTTCAAAAGATTGCAGCACCGCCCAACTGATCAAACAAGTCGTCGATCCTGGATAGTGGATACCGATTCTTCACAGTGACACTGTTCAGCTCTCGGTAATCCAAGCATAACCTGTGGCTTCCATCCTTCTAATTGACAAACAGGACCAAAGCTCCCCACGGTGATACACTGGGCCTGATGAAACCTAAATCCAACAAACCCTAAATCTGCACCTTCAGCTCTGCTAGCTCAATCGGTGCCATCCTATACGGGCTCTTCGATATCGGCATTGTACCCGGCTGAACCTCAATGCCGAACTCCACCTCTCGATCTGGAGGTAACCCGGGCAATTTCTTTGGAAACACATCCAGGAACTCCCGTACTACAAGAGATGCAGCCTCATAGCCTGTGTGCAACTCCATTGCACAACCTTCCTCATCTGCCACTTTCTTACCACGCCCAAGGGGTGTCTTCCCAGCATGGAACTCAAACTCTGCATGCTCCGAAATCCTGAACACAACCTTCTTTGCTCGGCAATCAATAACAGCATGAGACTTCCCCAACCAATCCATGCCGTGAATCACATCAAACCCTGAATTGCCAATCACTATCAGATCTGCCTTGAAATCTGTGCCCCCAATAACTATAGGGCTCTGCTTGCACTCCCTAGAGCAAATGACAACACCGCCATCCGTGGTGATGTTCTAAGCTGCCGGCATAGCACTGCACTCCAACTGATGCTGATCTACAAAGCGGGAGGAGATGAAAGAATGGATCGCCCCAGAATCAAATAGGACATGGGCAGGAAAAGAATGGACTAGAATGATACCTTTGATAGAATCAAAAACATGGGAAGAGATGAATAATGCAGGATAATAAGGAATGAGAGACACAGATGTGAAAAGAATCTATATAATGTATGATGCAAGATAAACAAATAAAGCAGGGAACAGATAACAAAACAACAAAACACAAATATACCTGCAACGACCTCCTCTGCGGTCTCAGCTTCCTCCGCAGTCATGTTGTAGGCCTGACCTCTCCTTGGAGCAGCGGTCCTCTGACCGACGATCTGATGCTTAGAAGGAAGTGGTGGCCTGACCCGATCGCGAGTCGGTGTGACTACAGGCTGGCCTGGCCTGCCCCTTGGACAATCTCGAACTGTGTGGTCACTAGCATCACACCTAAAACATCGACAGTTGGCTCGCCGGCAAAACCTACGCACGTGCCCCAAAATCTGATAGAAGTCACAGAAATCTCCCCTCCGTGGGGCAACAGCAGGGTAGGGAGCAGCCCTAGCAGGATGGGCTGGAACTGACCTCCTGATTGGCCCTCTAGTGGGCCTAGCAGTGACAGGATGCGGAGCGGACCGCTGAATGGCACGCTTCTTCCTGCTGGTCTGTTCCTGACTCCTGGCGGCCTCTAGGATGTCAACATAGGATCGAAGTATCAAAGCAGCTAGGAGATCCTGGATCTCAATGTCCAAACCCAGTAAGAAACGACGACCCTTATCCTTATCATTCGCCACCATGGACATGGCAAAACGACTTAGTCGGGTAAATTCCGCAGCATACTCGTCTACGGTCCGACTCCCCTGATTCAAGATAGTGTCCTAGTTAAACTTTGATATAACATGAATTAACAATGAAAATTGCATAATAAACACTATCTGACGAACCTGAGTAAGCGCGACAAATTGCAACTCCATCTCCATTCCTAAAGACATTGGGAAAGAACTTCGTGAGGAAGCTCTCCGTGAAGATGGCCCAAGCGATGGGGCGCCCTAGCCGTTCCGTCTCAGCTCGCCACCAGATGTGGGCGAGGTCAACAAGCTGAATGCTCACGACATCAATGCAATCTACATGAGCTATTCGCGCTGCGATCAATAGCTGTTCCATCCTGCTGAGCCACTGCTTAGCTTCTAGTGGACCTTCCGTACCTGAGAATTTGTTTGGGTGTAGCCTCATGAAGTCCGCTACATTGCCAGGTCTCGGTGACAATACTCCAAGCGCAGGTACAAGGGGCTCTCTGTTGGCAGCTTCCAAGGCTGCCCTCATCAGTTCTCCTTGTTCTCGTTGCATCTGCATCATTTGCTGCATCAGCTGCTGATTCTGTTCACGCTGCATCTGCAGCACTTGCAAAATAGCTGGCTCCTCTGACTGATCACCCCCAGATTAAGAGGATGAAACATTCTTACGACCCATAGCCTGCATAAACCCAAAACAATCAGTATCCAGATCAAGTTGATAATTAATTTTTTATGCAATTACATGGCTTGTTAAATGTTGAGTTAATCCTGACTAAGTCAATCTTGTCTAATGTATTAGTCAAACTAACACATTAGCCAAACCTAGCTCTGATACCACTAAAAATCTTGTCACGCCCTGCTTCCCAAAAGCACGGAATACAAGCACGTGACGAAGTCCGGCGAATGATTTCAACATCATCCATAAGCTGTAGGATCGACTCAGCATCACAACAAGAATATAATAAGTATACACAACCACGCATGCATAAATAATTTATTAAGCAACTGAAAATAATTGAAACAAATAATAATATCCCAAATAGTTTTCAAGTCTGGATCAAAAGATAAAACTCGGGAACATAAGCCCGTTACAAGTTTTAAGTAGCAAGAAAATAAATAACACAGGGAAAAATAAATAATTTAAGCAAGTCCTGTCTCCATGCGAAGCCTAAAATGTCTGCTCACCAATTCCAGCAGGCAACATGTCTCCAAAGTCTATTTAATAATAAAAAGGAGAAATTGAGAAAACAAGAGAAACGCTCTTAGTGCAAGTTAGGATCACAAATAGTAAAATAAGTACAAGCAACATGAAACAAGATTTGGAATCAAGAATGTAATAGGGAAGCAACAAGTAGTGGGGATTCAAGAAACTAGCTAGCAAGAAGGATAACTCAAGTGACCAGGTTGGGTAACAAATACTAATAGTAGAACAAGTGCTAAGTGACAAGTAAAGATATCAAACATCAAGTGACAAGTGTCAAGTAGCAAGTCTCAAGTCTAGTGTCAAGTTGTCAAGTACAAGTATCAAGTCTCATGTATCATGTAGTCAAGTATCAAGTAATCATGTATCATGTTCAAGTTTCATGTATCAAGTCTTGTGGTTCTTACTATCTAGGTAGTACTTCATGCATCCATACTTTTACTACATGGTTGCTACATACAATCAGTTACGTTTAGACCTAGTAATAGAGTTTATAGGGCGGTGTACTCAGGTATCAAGTATCAAGCAAATCATGCTCATGAATCGGATAATCATATAACTAGTTCATGTGTCAAGTCATAACAAGACAAGCCATGAATCATATATATTAGTTCATGGATCAAATAATATACTAGTCTATGAATCGATTAATAATATACTAGTTCATGAATCAAATAATATACTAGTTCATGAATCGAATAATAATATACTAGTTCGTGAGACATGTATCAAGTGGGAAACACGGACCCCCTTCCGAGTACACTTACCTATATTGTCTACTACCATGGTCTTTCCCTTAAACCCGACTTATTATTCATTTTTATCATCAAGCAAGCATCAAAGTGTGCGAAACAGGTCAAGTAAACATAATCATGAATATGGAACAAGTTTAAGATAATTATATAGCATATTCGAGGGTCAACACAAATCAAAATATCAAGAACAACGAAAATCTTAAATCTGGACAGCATGAGGTTGCTGCACCAAAACTGCGATTCTCGTTGCTATAAGATATAAAATGTGGATCCGAGAAGGTCTAAAAACTAGACTCCTGCCCGGTTCCAACTCATATAATTAAGGTACATAAAAGTTGTGGTAACATGTGTCAAAACAGCAAACTATACAGCTTTTATCTTCAGCCAAAATTTGTAAAACTAAGTTTGTACATATGAAACAGGGTTGAAACATCATTAATTAATTCTGAGAAAAATTAGAGAATGTTCTCTAGGGTGTCCAGAACCAGCATGTACAATTTCAAGTCATTTACTTACTAGTAGCATAGTTAAAATAATTGCAAACTAAAAAGGTGCAGTAGTTTTTGTGAATCTGCGACTACCGACACAGCACCAGTAAAACTGCGATATCTCCTAGACCGTAACTCAGAATTCAAAAATTCTGGAAGTTATCGGCAACTAGACACTTAGGGATACATTTCATATTCAGGGCACAAGTTCAGATTTTGGTTTTATCGGGATCGAAACAGCAAGTAAGGATAAGAACAACAGTAAGTATGAATTTCTTTTATATACAAGTTGCATGATAGATGACTATTATGAGTCTAAATTAGTGTGTGATACAAATACGGATGCATTGGGAATCAACTCAGCAAGTCACACGTATTGCTCAACTGTAAAGAATACAAGATCAACACAATACATCACATAACATATGTCCACAAGTCAAGGGTTCATGATCAAATAATTAAGAGATAAAAAGGGGTTCAACTAGTTTTGTAAATAAATCAACAAAAGGGTTATGACTCTTAAGATTATGGAATCGACGAGGAATAATATTAGATCAACAACGATGTGACAAAGAAGAGTCACAAGTACTATCTATTTGCGGTATTTTCAATTAAATGCTTGTATTAGAACAAAAATTTATACAAGAAGAATACTTGCCTTAGGGACGACGATGAAGCCAAACACGAACAATATGATGGGATGAGAATCCCGAGAGGCAAGGCACGAGCACGGACACACGCATGCACACGCATGCACGTGCGAGACACGTGCGGGACACACGCATGCACGTGCGAGACACGTGCAAACACCCACACAGCGGATCTACTCCAGATCTGCTCTGGATGCCAAATAGTAAACACCACCAGATCTGACCAGATCGATATCTGATCTTGATGGGATCTAATGGCTGGGATTCAAAGCAGCCAATCCCTCTTCCTTCTTCTTCTTCACAGCAACCGGGAGAGAGGGGTGCGACTCTGATGGTGGCTGGCAGACGGTTCAGGCGGCAGGAGTAGCGACGTCGAGAGGGACTCGATGCGGGGAGGTGACGGCGGCATCGTCGATGTGGAGGTGGTGACGAAAATGGCGGTGCTCTGTTCTTGGGTTCGAAACAGAGTGAGGAGAGCGGGGGAAACTTCGGGGATGTTGGCGGTGCGAGCGGAGGTCGTGGGTGAGGAGGTGACGCCGGATGCGGCGATGATGGAGGTCGGAGCAATGGAGTTCTGGTGGTGACGAAACTAATGGGAAATGGCAGTGGCTAGCAGTGGGTGTTGGTTTCGGCGAGGAAGACGATGGTGGTTGGTGATGAGGTTGACGAGGGGAGTGGCTAGAAGGTGGTCGGAGGGCGATGATGAGGCATTGGGTCCAAAATGATGGGTTCGATCTGAACAGAGGAAGAAGATGGAGTGAGAGAGAGATGGAGACAAGGATAGTCGAAATAAAAGAAAAGATTTTTTTTTTTGTTTTTTTTATAGAATTGGAAATATAATATAGATCTCAAATTGAATACAAGGATACAGGGAATGAAAATACAATAGGAAAATACAGATACGGGAAATAGGACGACCGACGACCTAGGGTTTTAAAAAAATACCCATACAGGGGTATACCCCTTTTTAATTTTTATTTTTTTTATATTTAATAGTTGTTTCCAATTGTTGTTAAAATATAGGGGTTTTTCTTAATTGGTAATGTGTACAAATATATTTAAATAAGTTCTCATGTATTATCCAATAGATAGAGTCGTTTGTGTACACCATACCCTAACCTTAACCCTAACCCTCCAACCCTACTCTTGACCTTACCTTAAGATAGCCATATTCATACTCCTAACCATACATCGTTTCTCATTTATTATCATTGTCAAAACCTGCGATTTGAATTTACGTATCTTTATAGAAAACACTATGCATTAAAAAATTCACCAACTAAAGGACATTCCTTAAATGGGAAGTCTTTCCTTAAGGAGAAAGAAAGAAAAGTCTCTACCATATGAAAATTTAAAAAAGTACCATTAAAACCAATATTTGGAGTCTGACAATCGCAACAAAATAATTCATTCACGCTCTTCACATTACAGATTTAAATTAAAAAAAAACAAATGCCTAACCATTCAAACTCTCAAAAATTTAGGTAACCTAAAGCTGTTGGCGCCAACAACGACCAAGGCGGTCGTTGTTTGGAACAACGGCTGAATTTTTTATTTTATTTTATTTGAAGATTGGCAAGTTCAAGTCAGAGAGCATACCAAATTTTGGCTTCAATATTTTGTAGCTTAGGCCTTTGTTTGTGTCAACGGCCTAAGTCACTATTGATCGTTGTCTTAGACAACGACTTCAATTGGTATAAAACAGAAAGTTCAAGTGAGAAAAGGGTCTTTGCTTCATTTTTTGTTGATCTTAGGCCGTTATTTGGGAAAATAGTTAGTTATCCCTAGGCCATTGTGTCCAACAATGGCTTCAGTTTATAAACCAATTTTGAATAAATTGCATTGCTGTCTGAGTTGGACTGGTTATTTAGTTGGCATTTCTTGTTAAGGCGTAAGTCGTTGTTTCCAACAACAGGTTAGGTGAAAGTTTTTAAAAAATATAACAGATGCCAAAACCAACAGCAACTGCTACATCTACGAAGCTAGAATATAGTGAATACCTTGCACAATGTGGTTTTTGGGAAGGAGAGAAAGGATACGAAATGTTGTTGTAGACGAAGGAGGAGGAGTAGGGTTTGGGAGATTTCGTTAGGGTTAGGATTTTTGGGTTCAAAAGATTCTTGAAAGAGAGACAGAGTTCGAGAAGAAGGAGAGAGTGAGTGAGAGAGTGAAGTGAAAGAGGTTGAGTGGATTAGGTGAAGGAGGAGCTAGGGTTTCGAGTTTAGGTTCGGAAACGAGCGAGAGAGAGAGGGTAGAGTAAGAGTGAGAGATAGAATGTAGGAGGAGAGCAAAATTAGTACAAATATTTTAAAACACTTTAATAACATAAGTTGTTATTTCACACAACGGCCTAGGTTATACATAGGCCGTTGTGTAAAGCAACAACCAAGGTTGCAAAAATATTCTAAGTTCCTAGGTCGTTGTTTCCTACAACGGCCTAGGTTCAAATTTGGCCCAAAAAAAACGACTGCAAGCGAGAGATAGTGTGAGAGAGTGATTAAGTCGAAGAGTTACTTGGGGTGAAATACCACATTTACCCCTCTGAAGTTGAGTGAGATAGAGGGGAAGATGGGTGGGATCGATCCTGGCCATTGGATCTTGATCGAAACGATCCAACGACCAACAAGTCAGTTTGCAAAAAATCTGTGCAAACATGTCCGTTTGCAATTGAGCACTACTCTCTCTCTCTATATATAACAAGTTTTTAAATAGCGTTTTCTCTGCATATTTTTTAGTATATTATTCAATGCATGTATTGTTTTCTTTATAACTCCTAGCGGTGCCTGTGTCAGTCTCGGGCCAAATCAGGTTAACACTCAATTTCAATCTATCCTGGTATTGGGCCATGCATGCCAGTGTCATGTCTAATGAGGAGGCTCTTGCTGAACCTTTTCATGTCAAGTAGGAAATTTTATTCTCAAATATTCTTTAGCGAATTGTCGATAGACATTTTCTAATCGAAAATATTGATATACAAAATGAAGGCTAACTAGATGATAAAAAAGTAAAGCAAGCAGCAGTTATAAGTGCAAATGTAATAAAATGAGATGCAGGGGCGCACTCTTGTAATATCTTAAGAGGGAAGTGAACTTCATACTTACAGGATAAAAAATTTCTACTTAGTCTTGTATTCATGTAGAGGACTTTATATGAACGAATCATTTTGTTTTTAACGTCATAAGACGTATGTGTATAAAAAAACTCGGGTCTGTTTGGTTTGTTGTTTTTTCTTTTTTTTTGTTTTCCAAAACCTCAAAATCCGTTTGGTTATGTTATTCTTCGAAAACAGTTTTCACAAAACTCCACTTCACCTATTTTCTGTTTTTTCACATCCTCTTTCTAAATCTATTTATATATATTATTATTATTATATATATATTTATAATATATTATTGTTACATATATTATTATTATTATTATTTTATTTAAAATATATATATATATATATATATATATATATATATATACTATTATTATAATATATATTATTATTGTTATATATTACTATTATATATTATTATATATATTATTCTATAATTTATTATTATTATAATAAATTATTTAATATATTATTATAATATATTATTATAATTATTATATGTTACTATATATATGTATATAATTAAATATGTTTATTGTAATAAATTATTTTATATTATTATATAATATACAATTATTATAATATACTATTATTTTATATATACTATTTTATATATACTATTAATATTATACATATTATTATTATATATATTATTATTTTATTTATACTATTATTATATATATTATTATTATTATATATTACTATTAAATATTATTATATAATATACTATTATTATAATATATTGTTATATATATATTTACAATATTATATTATTATTATATATATTATATTATTATTATATATTTTATATATATATATATACACACACACACACACACACACACACACACACACACACACACACACACACACTATTATTATTATAATATATATTATTTTTTCATATATACTATGTTATATGTACTATTATAATAATTTATTATTATTATAATATACATTATTATTATTATATATTACTATTATAATTTATTATATAATTTATTATTATTTTAATAAATTGTTTAATACATAATTGTAATAGATTATTATTACATATATATTATTATAATTATTATATGTTATTATATATACTAGGTATGCCCGTGGGCACGTGCCTACGGCACGTATTCGGAACTGAATATAAATTTATTTGGAGTTATTTGGTAGTGTGAACTGCATATAAATTTATGCATGATAAATGCTTAGATCAAAAGTCATTCACTATACCTCTTTAACAATTATTTGTTAAATTGTTTCAATTTTTTAGTTATTTCATCTTTGTTGCCCTTAAACTTCTCAATATTGACTTATCCAATTCTCCAAAACCTAGCTATTTTTCAAGTAATGTGAACACATCCATTAAAAATATGCACCATGACAGAAAAAAATTCTGAGTGTAAACAAATACAACAACCTTTCTAATACAATCATCTTCTCTATACAGCCCTGCCTCCTTTGAAATTTTATTGTTTCTTAATTGTTTTCTAATACAATCACTTTTAAATTGTTTCCTACAGCATGCCATCGCGAAGAATGATTAATTAATTAAGTTGCTTAGTAAAAATTTTGACAGTCTCCACTAAAATTTTACAGGAAGTTAATATTAACTTTGACGTAATAGATTTCGTTTGATATTGGCTAAGATATTAGCGAAGATATAAAATAGTCTCCTCTAACATATTAGCCAAGATATAAAATAAAAACCATGATTTCGTTTGAAAACGTAATATACTTTTAGGATTGTAGTAAAAATTTCGACAAAATCTTCCTTAAATATTAGCCCCTTTAGAGCATTTCCTTATGGAATTCTGTTCACAAATAAAAAATTTACATTACAGGCAGTCAATATGAATCCTCCCCAGGCCAATCCAAGCAACATCACACAGGCATCATATATATAGGGCTCTGGGGGAAAAAATCTTCATATGACTGAAGATACAAAATAAAAACCAAAATATCGTTTGAAAACATAATAGATTTTAGGAAATTTAGTAACAATTTCGACAGAGTCTCCCCTAAAATATTATCCCATTTACAGCAATTCCTTACGGAATTCTGCTAACAATTAAAAATATAAAATCACAGGCAATAAATATTAATCCTCCCCAGGACAAACCAAGCAACATCATACAGGCATCATATATATAAGGCTATGGGGGGAAAAATCATAATATAATGTAAGATACAAAATAAAAACCAAAATTTCGTTTAAAAACGTAATGGATTTTTAGAAAAACCTTTGAAAATCCTTTCAAAAACCAAACACAGAACCTAATACTCCACAACTTTGCGGGTACAGGTATTAACATAACTATATTATATCATCATTATATACATATACTTACATCATCTCCCAAAATGCTAAATATTACAACTATTACAACCATGACATCCTCCACCATAATATACACCAACCAATCGAATGACCAAAAAAAAAATTACAGGGTTGTAGGAAAACACAATGCTTCAAGTCTTCAAAAATGGGACCAAGCAGTGAGCCTAGAAGAACAGTAAGAGTTTTGAAATAAATAGTAAGAGTTCACAATAATCAGTTAAAACAATGAGAGTTTTAAAACAATAGTAAGAGTTTTGAAACCATTACCTTTCAAACAGGACAATGCCTTTTAACTCAATGGTTTGAACCCAACATGTTCTTCATCTCTCTACCAAAAGTTGTCAATATGTACATAATGGTTCTGAGTGTAGACGACAATCTGGGATGAAAAAAAAAAGCATTAAATTAGCGGCAATTAACGGCAAACATAGGGCATAGTTGTAGTAAATATCAATTTACCTTATTGCAATCCCAATTGATCAATATGGTTGCATTTATAAATTTGAGAATTATGGCTTAGGAAGCGAAGCATAAATAAATAGAAGTTCTCATTGTATACTATAAAGAGCAATTTCTGTTTGTTAGGAGAACAACACTCAGTTATGTTGAGGCCAATGTGCAATAAAGTTGACATTATCGAGTTGCATTGGCCAAATAACTTGCCTTGTAGTTCATATTTGTTGGCCAGATCATTTCATAACTTGAAATAACCCCCACTAATTCTTACAATCTTTCTTTTCTATGATCATCAATTTTGCAGGAAGCTAGGCGACCCTTCATATTTGTCATGGAACAGAAATCCTGGAGGAGGACAATAACTGTACTATTGTGCTAAGAATTTGGATATCCTGCCCTGTGTCAATTCCACATTGATTCTGTTGTATTTATTAAAAGGACCTGCTTTACTTTGTATCTGAAAATTAGAATCTCTACTGCTCTAGTTGTTGTTGTTGTTGTTGTTGTTGTTGTTGTTGTTGTTGTTATCAAAAGCGATCGTGGTGTATTTGTGATTTAACCTTTGGTTTGGTTGTATTATTTGGTCGCCTTGAATAGTGGAATGAGATCAGTTTGTTATGGGGTTTGACAACTATGATGTGTTTGTTTTGTTCTATTGTAAAGATAAAAGCTACTGGTTTGTTGCAGATGTCCCATTCGGAGCAGCTAAATGTTAAAATGGATCGATCTATAGATTAATATGAACAAAGAAAAATCTTTATTTGAATGGAAAACCATTTAGTGGCATATTAATGCCTCAGTTCTTAGCGTCTCGCAAAACATGGCACTATCATGATTTGTCCGACCGACCCCAATGGAAAGTAACGACTTGTCCGGCAAATCTTTATTTGAATGAAGAATTTTGTTTTGACAAAAACTGTTTTACGTGGACCATCAAACAAATGTAAATCTAATACTAAATGAGATCAAATAACATTTTTCTTTTAACTGGTACAGCTTCATGTAAAAAAGGAAACCTTTGTCTCCAGGTCATTTGAGTTAAGTTCTGAGCACAAAACATAAAAACAAAAAGTTAAATCATAAGAAAAACTATTTAAGAACTTACATGGCCAAACATGTGCCCCAATTTCAAGGTAGCTCTCACCACCTTCCTTCTCATCTAAAGAAACAACATCTGCTTTGTTTTCACATGATCTCTTGATAGCATAAACCAAGACGTTCGGATCCCTACATAAATATTCCAAGAAAGTCTTAAATGGTACAAAAAATAAGAAACATAAACTGAAATAAGTAAAGTAACAACCATTGGCCTTAATGTTTTCTATACCATCTGTATGGTAGAAAACATTAACTAATTGACCAATGACAAAAGCACAAAGTGTATTTTGCTCTTGATTCGAGGAAGAGATACTTTGACTGTGGCAACTGGTGAGGTTGTACCATTCCATCATACAGTTGTGCATGAAGGTGGTGTAAGCAATTTAGTTCTCGGTTATGCACACTGTGGAATGCTTGCAGCGGCTCGGTGGATTGCAAAGCTGGCAAATCCGCGTCTAATGAAGGCATTATGTGACTATCCTGATTATGAACTAAAGGTGATTCACCACCTCAGGTGTCTTATTGTCAAGTTTTTCTCTATTATTATATCTTTAATTGGTAGTGGACAAAGTTTTGTCGCACTCATCAATTCAGTTATCTATCTATCCATAGATTAGATCACAACCATCTAACTTTTGTTAATAATGCATAAACTTATGTATGTGAGATATAATACCCAGTTTACTTGTACACACACATGCAAACTACATGATGACCTTGAGGCCAATATTTGGTCAATTAGTTAATTGAAAACATAAAAGTTCAATGTCATATTCCTTAGAGCATTAAACTTTTAAGTTATTGAACAACAATGAGATCAAATAACACATAATTTACAATGAGATCAAATAACAATTTTCAGTGTAAACAATGTTATTACAATGAGATCAAATAACATCAAATAAAATTTTCCCACTAATTGACCAAATAACATTGTAAACAATTACTAAAATCTATACACTAACATTGTAAACAGTATATACTAAATTCTATATACTGTAAACAATGAGACCAAATAATTGACCAAATAAAACTATATACTGTAAACTGTATACTGAAAAAAGAAACATACTTCACTATAGAAATAATTAACCATACATGAAGACTGTAAATGTGGAGTAAGCAAATAGAAACTGTATAAACATCTATACATGAAGACCACGATAATAAACACACACAAATCAGCTGAAGATCAGACTCGAGTAAAATATAGTCCAGTATTGAACATTAACTTGAAATATATATTCTTACCTATTTTCTTGAAAATTTAGTCATCATCAAAACCCCCTCTTTCATCATCCATACCAAAGTCCTGTTCATGGGCAGGTTCAGTTTCCATATATGCACGTCTTCATGAAGAATTATTTATATAGAAGTGTATATAAAAAGCCCTGTAAAAAGTTAAATATATGCACGTCTTCGTGAAGAATTATTTATATAGAAGTGTATTTAGCAGTAGACATTGATGTATTCTGAATTAAGTTGTTTATTGGTTTATATCTTGCAGGATCATTTGTCAGGAGCTCGTGATTTAAAAGAAGTATTGTAAATCTACAACAATAGTGGATCGAAAACATGTTATCAGAAGTATCTCTTAGCATTACGCTGTTTGGACAACTTCTAAGATGATATACTAAAGATTCAAAACAACAAACCATTGTGCATACCCATAGTTCTTCTATTGAGGGAGATTGTGATTTCTCTTGTTACCACCAGTGCCATTCTGATATGCTCCAAACTCATTCAAGATCAACACAGATGGATTCACTGCTATATACAGACATCAAAGTTAATATCATATGCTTAACAAATAAAAAGTTGAGTCATATCTGATATAGCTATGTAAAAATATAAATAATACTTAACCAACATATTACCAATTGAATAAGTGTTACTACTTCCAGATCTAGATGTGTGTAGGATTGGCACCACTATAGGGTTCACTGACACATCTAAATTCAGTGCAACAATAAAAAAATAAAAATCAATATTATAATTTGAATCATTGCTATTAAAAGAACCTAAAAATCTTGTAATCAAATAGTTCTGAAATGTACATTACTTCTATTTGAAAAAGAAGAAGACCCTTCAGCCAAATGCTTAACGATATTAAGGAACCTCTTTTGGAAATCATAAATAGACATCAATGTTTTCAGCCATCAGTGTTTTCAGCCATTTGAGCATGCCGATTGTCTTCCACAATCTCTTCCAAATTTTTGTCAACCATCTCCTTTTGTAAAACAACAGTATCCATTTGATTAGAAAGCTTCATGCAATGATTATTCAAGCCTGGATCACACTTGAGCGGTGATGCTCGTTGGTGGCAAGGTGAAACAAACCAAAAGAGAGAAACCTATCTGCTACTGGATTAACTGATGGGCTACCAAATGAATAGGGATGGTAGGGGACTTCATCATGATAGCCACTTCAGCCCCACAAAGCGTATACACATGAGCAAAAGAAGAAGGACAAAACCTAGTTTAATTAGATTAGAGATATATTAGGCTTTAAAAGAATCCCGAAGATGACATTCATATTTATCAGAAAAAATCCTCATTCATGCATATACACATACTTTTAGATTGAAGAAGGCTGCTGCAGCTGCATTTTGTGCCTCCCATAGGATAAACACAATGGATCTTTGGAAGAAAAAAAATTGTGACTTTCACTACACTTTTGACTTCAGAATACTCGAAGTTGTAAAAATAAAACAATATAATTGGAATTGTGCAACTCTTGATACAAAATAGAAGAAACAAAATATTGATCGATGCACGATTTCATGCTTGTATGTCATCAGAACTCCATCCATGTTGATTGAACCTTAGCTATAGATGTACACATAGAAACAACCACACCCAGTTGATTATAGTAACATATTACTATATATGCTAAATAAAAACTTTGTGTTGCATACACACTCTCCATATTTCAGTTTTTTTTGGCTTGACACTGAGAGCCTGTATCACTGTAATGTAATGCGACCATCACACAAAATTTAATGCATTTCCCTGATGTTTTATGTGTGCATGATTACATCTATGATGCATGCTATCATTTCTCAGCAAAGTCGTATACGTCTCAAAGCATGTTAGGCAAGCTCTTACTGATATTGTTAGTGTCATTGTTTGAAGAGTATCTTAAAAAATGAATAAGCAGTTTAACAAAAGTTTTAACTGAAAATTTAATATTTCAGTGGATTATTACCAGATTAATAAATAATCTCTAGTGTCTTATCATATACAGACTACATTATGGATCTTATCCTGGTCCCTTTTTCTAAAAGAAAGACTTGAAAAGTAGAGATAATTTGGACAACCCTCACCATGAACACCATTTTGATAAAAAGTTGTTGGTGGAAAGGAGGCATTTGACAATTGAAACCCCAAGTCTGGGCAATCTGCTCCAACTGCACCTGAACACACGCGCACCCAAAAAAAGGTCATATTTTATTCATATAGACTACCTTATTCGAAATTGTTAATGTTATTGTTATTTTAGAGGTTATGACTTCTTACAATCATTGAAGTAAGGGAAGCTAGAAACATTCAGAATGTTAGTGAATCCCGCTTTACAGTCACATCTGTGGTTTAGACCTGGTAACCTCACACACTCTCCAGCTCCACAGTAGGACCATAAACATGCTGTAATAAGGAAAAATATTAATTAGATAAATTGATAATTTGTTGCATATATTAGTTTTTTTCAGTTACTCTCTGATCATGTTCCACCCTCATCAATGGTCAAAATGTCCAGCAAAGGAAGAAGATACAGGAAATAGGACTACTCAGCCATTGTTGACCATAATTCTATCGACCTCGATAATATTTAGGATATAGAAAAGGAATACTCAGCTTGTGTACTTATACAGAGATATAAGTTAGTAACACCCCAAAAACTACAGGTCAACGAAATACACACCAGAAGCATGACATGTTCTTGTTACTGCTTGTCTTTAAGAGCCTGTTGCAACTCTAACACTTGCTGTAATTGCTCCACCTATCAAATGAATCATGAAATACCCAAGTTAACTCGTATACATCTAGCGAATAGCAAGAGTATATGTGGAAACATATTATTACCGCTGATTTCGGTGTTGGGGTAAACAGATAGAATTTGTGAGTCCGAGAACAACCTGAACAGTTGACTCAAGCCTTCTTGCTCCTGGCGCAACCTGCAAGGAAGTGTGAGACACCGGGGTTGATTCCGGCGACGCACCCTCCGACGCTCTTGTCAGTAATCAGAAGAGATTAAGAAAGAGCTTAAAAGTGGTGAAAAAGTGATTAACCTATAACAGAGGTAGGAAGGGTCGTATTTATAGTCGCCAGGGGAGTGGTTTAAGGGCCTGATTTCCTGTGTAACAGCCGGGAGTAAAATCCTCAGTCTGTTTAGGAAACTGACCCCTTGATTCCCGGTGAGAGCAAATCAGGCCCGTTGACTTGGTCAAATCAGTGGCCCTGATTTGTCTCTTGCTAGTCTGGGCTCGCTTCGGGTCGGGACCCGTGCCCAATTGGAGCGGACCCATTCGTGGGTTATTGGATCTGTGAGAAGGAGATTCAGAACCCGCTTTGGACCCGCTTGTATGTGAAATTACCTTTTTACCCCCGAGCTTCGAGATTCGTGCCCAATCTGGACGGTTCCGATTTAACCCCATTTTTAGCCATATCACGTGTCCCCCACTCCTAAAGACTGAGCGTGATCAGCCTTTGAGGAGTAGTTTGACTGTTTTGGTGGCTAGCGGAGTTGTATCGGAGTCCATATGGAGGACTTAGGATCTTGAAGGGGGTAGTGAGGTAACTTTTTGGTGCCATGGGCTGTTTCCTAGCCATATCGAGTATTTGGCGTCTTTCATCTATTTTTTTCGAATTATTTATTTAATTTTGCGATGTGTTTACTAATCGTTCGGGGGGCCTTAACAGTGCATTCTGGGCAATAATTGTTCGTTCAGGGGCCCAAAAATACACCCCCCGAATTTTCAATTATTTTCTAGAATTTTTAGTTAAATTTCCCGAATTTTTAGCAATTTTTCGCAATTTTTAAATAAATAAAGCGATTTAAATAAATAAAAAATGATTTTTAATACTGATTTATGGCATGGAACAATCTGGACCTCTGATCGTCATCGAGCGTGATTTTCTGAGAGATCTGACGGTCTCCATCGCTCGGCAGATTTTTCCTCCGTTTGCGAGCTCGGAATGGCACTTGCTCGGCTGCCGACCGGAGACTAGGGGGTTCGGCGTTCCGAGCAACGTGGCGCAATCTGAGCCATCGGATGGTAGCGCGTTTCCCAAGAAAACGCTATCTTGTCTTTTAGCGCACGTGGCGCAATCTAGACCGTTCATCATTAGAAGCACGAATTTCTGAGAGATCCAACGGTCGTAGTAGCTCGGTGTCTTTTTTCTCCGTTTACGGGATCGGAAAGGCACTTGCTCGGTAGCCGACCGAAGGCATGGGGTTTCGGCAGTCCGAGCGACGTGCTCGTAGCTTCGGTCGGATGACGTGGGGCAAGTTCAAGCTCGGAAAGGCGCTCGTACGGCAGCCGACCGAAGGCAGGGGGTTTCGGCTGTCCGGACGACGTGGCGCAATCTGAACCGTTGGATGACGATGCGCATCTCGAGACGGGCACATTTCTCAAGAAAACACTATCTTGTCGTTTAGTGTCCTCGGCGAGATCTGGGCCGTCTGATCGAAATCAGGCACAATTTTTTAGGAGAAAGTGAATTTTCCCCATTTGCGAGCTCGGAAAGGCACTTGCTCGGCATCCGACCGGAGACAGGGGGTTTCGGCAGGACGAGCGACGTGGCGCAGTCTGAGCCATTGGATGACGACGCGCATCTCAAGACGGGCACATTTCTCAAGAGAACACTATCTTGTCGTTTAGTGTCCTCGGCGAGATCTGGGCCGTCTGATTGAGATCATGTGCAAAAGTTGAGGAGAAAGTGTGTTTTCTCCGTTTGCGAGCTCGGAAAGGCACTTGCTCGGAATCCGACCGGAGACAGGGGGTTTCGGCAGGACGAGCGACGTGGCACAGTCTGAGTCATTGGACGACGACGCGCATCTCAAGACGGGCACATTTCTCAAGAAAACACTATCTTATCGTTTAGTGTCCTCGGCGAGATCTGGGCCGTCTGATTGAGATCATGCGCGAAAGTTGAGGAGAAAGTGTGTTTTCTCCATTTGCGAGCTCGGAAAGGCACTTGCTCGGAATCCGACCGGAGATAGGGGGTTTCGGCAGGACGAGCGACGTGGCGCAATCCGTCTCGAGACGATCCTGTTCCCAAGGACATTAATGGTGCTCCGGGGTTTGTGCGGCGTTCCACCTTCTCCAGGTCATTAAGGATAACTCCTTCAATTAATGCGTGGCGTTTCAACTTCCGAGGGTCATAATGGCTGGTTCTTGGAGGTTAGGCTATAAGTACTCCATTCCCCTTGTCATTTCAGTCGCAGTAATGTTGAGTTTTAGACCTCGGTGGTGTCTGCCTCTGGCGGACGCCAGTCTCGTGAGGTCTTGACCTTGATAGGTTCGGAGGGGTGGTCACTCTACTGTCTTCTTCTTCTCCCGTTCCTGACGGCCCTCATTGTGGGTGTCAGGGTCGGGGGAGAACGAGGCAGGAGTAGTGATGACTGTGATCCGAACCCGAGGTAAGAGTCGCTCCGGGATGATGGGTGGTCGTTCTTCCACCAAGGTCTTCTGCCGACTCTGGCTGTCCTGAGGTGGGTGGCGGGGTCGGAGGAGATCATGGTGGAAGAGGTGACGATCCAAATTCGGAACCGGGGGCCAAGTCGCTTCGGAAGGACGAGCGGTCGTTCTTCCGCCATGATCTTCGGCGTTCCGAGCTTGTTTGTTTGCAACTGTGAAGGCTCTATTGCCAGAGTCCTCTATCAGGCCGAACCTTCACAGTTACAATCAACTAGCTCGGAATGGTGCGCTCCTCCCGATCTCTGAGTGTTGATCTGCTTTTGACCGGGGCCCTTGGGTCGGCGGAATACCGACCGAGACCCGGGGCCTGGGGGGTGCTCGCCGAGGGCGGTGCCTTAAAACTTTGAATCAAAACTTTCTCTGGTTTCTCTAGTCATAGGTGGGGTGTGGAGGAGGTATAGGCAATCCGAGCGAGTTGGCGCAATTTGAACCGTTGGATGGCGGCTCGCATCTCGAGACGAGCGCATTTCTCAAGAAAACACTATCTTGTCGTTTAGCGTCCTCGGCGAGATCTGGGCCGTCTGATCGAGATCGTGCGCGAAAATTAAGGAGAAAGTGCGTTTTCTCCGTTTGCAGGCTCGGAAAGGCATTTGCTCGGAGCCGACCGGAGGCTCTGCAATCTGGCTCGGATTACGTGTAGCTCGAATTCAGATCCCATTGCGTCGAGCTAGCTGACTTGGTGAGGAAGGCAGTTGTGTTGGGCCTTTGCGACGTTTCGAGAGCAGCCCAAAAGTTGCGCTCTTTCGTTTGGAAGTCCAAAGGACGTTCCATTTTACTATAAATCTTCACCCCCCCTTAGACCAAGTATCATTTTTTACTTTTACTCTCTCTCTTCAGTTTTTACTTTGCCTTCGAAGTTTTCAGCTCTCTGGTGGTGTTGCTAGCTGTCGCGGTAGCGTTCCTTGTCTCCGGGGAACTTTCCGACCGTACCTATCACTTCAAGGTCAGTCTCTTTCCCTTCTCTTTTAGAAAAAATGGTTAAGATCACGGATGAGACCCCCGCCTCGGAGCAAGCCGTTGGCCGAGGGGATAAAGGGAAGGAGGTAGTGGAGCCGAGCGATCAGAATGTCGTTCATCCGGACAGAGAGGGCGAAGTGGCCGAGCTGCCTAAAGAGGTTGCGGCGGTGTCCCGGGAGGGCAAGGCGGTGGTCACGATCGTGGAAACGCCGAAGACGGCCGGAGCATTCAGTCGGCAGCCCATTTCTCTGTCGAGCGTGGGGGGCGTACGGGACTACGCCGAGGACACCTTGGAGAGAGTGACACAAGGTACGGCTAAGTTGGTGGAGGAGAACGAGCCGAGGGAGCTGTCCGAGGTGGACCATACCATCTCGTCTCTCACCGAGGGTGACCTCCACCTGATCCGAGAGGGCTTTCGGATCCCTGCCGACTATGGACTGCTCCTCCCCGGGCCGGGTTTCCGAGCCAACACAAAGTCCTCGTCGGACGTGTGCGTCTTTCTGGTCGACTCCCTTATTGCCGGACTCCGCTTTCCCCTCCACCCGTTCGTGGTTGATGTTCTGACATGGTACGGTTTGAGCCCCGCCCAGCTGATGCCGAACACATGGAGGCACGTCATGGCATTCGTCCTCCGATGCCAAGAGGTCGGCGGTAAGCCGAGTATGTTCCTCTTTCGGAGTCTCTACCGACCCTGTCAGCCAAGGCGAGACGAACAGAGGTTCTATCTTTCGCCCCGGACGGGCGTGAAGCTGATCGAGAATCCGGACTCGATCAAACATTGGAAGGAGAAGTACTTCCTCGTCCGAGCTCCGGTGCCGTGGGTGATACCGACAGTTTGGGCAAAGGAGGGTCTGCCCAAGCGGACCAAGAAGGAGGCGGCGCTGAGTGATGAGGAGGCGGAGGTCCAGAAGAAGCTCCTCGCCCTGCCAGCGCTAAGCTAGAAAGAGATTACCGAGGGGGATCTGTTCCGTGGGGGTCTCAGTCCGATCGACCCTAGTATGCTTCTGGTATTTATACTCTTTGTTTAAAGTTCATGAAAATTTTTCTAAGTTTTTTCATTCGGCTTTTGCAGAGACGATGAGGCTGGATTACAAAGCTCTGGTGGCGAAGGGCCGGTCGGAACAGGAGGCGAAGAAGAAGAGGCCTTCGGCAGGGCCTCAGGACAGCCGAGCCTCGAAGAAGCCTTCGGTCGAGAAGACTGCCGACCAACCGAAGGTCGCGGTCCTCGAGCAGGGGGAGATCAGGGTCCTCGACTCTCCTGCCTCGGGTGTGCCGACACCGCCTTCGAAGGGGGATGCCCCCGGTTCGTCGAGCGGTGCGTTCGGCGTGAAAGAGGTGTTGTCCCTCCAAGTTCCTCCCCTCACTGCCGATGCGGAGAAGATCCTGACTGAGCGTCACAAGCAGATCTTCGTGCCCGACTGGCAGGTGATGAACGTCGACGGCTTCTTGGGCGATGGCAACATCTGCATGGAGGCGGTGAGGCACCTGCCGACCCCAAAGGACCGAGCGACCCTGAAGGCCGAGCTAGCAGGGGACGCCGTGATGCAGATCGCTCGGAATACTATGTCGGTAAGTAGGCCGAGCTCTCCCTTATCAAAATTTCTTTCTTAGAATTTTTTCTAAGTCTTTGGGCTCGGATTTTAATCCGCTGTTCTTTTTCAGACCCTCTGCCACTTCAATTTCCTGGTCGAGGAGTTTGCGAACAAGGAGCAGGAGAAGGAGCGGGAGAGGGCAGAGCACGTCAAGGCCACGCAGCGGCTTGATGCCGAGCAGCTCCTCTCGACGAAGAGGGCTGCCGAAGTTGCGGGGTTGGAGAAGCAGCTGGCCGACGCCATTCAGCTGTCGAAGGACACGGCGGCCAAGCTTGAGGCGTCGGAGAAGGAGGCAGCCGAGCTGAAGGAGGAGCTGGCCAACGCCCGGTCGGAAGCGGAGAAGGCTCGGAAGAGGGCCGAGAGGATCATGGCCAAGCACCAGAAGAAGGTGAGGAAGGCCGTGCAGGAGGAGGCCGCGCAGCACATGCTCCAGAACATGGAGGAAGCCTACGGTCGAGCCCTGCTCCACGTAGCCGCCAAGAACCCGGGCTTCGACACGTCCTCCTACCACTTTTACGACCTCGTGGAAGGGGAGGAGGGTGTTCCCGAGGGGTTGCTCGGCCCCGAGGGAGAGACGGAAGGCGCCAGAGGCCCAGGGGAGACCGAAGCCGAGGGCGAGGAGGAGGACGACTCCGAGGAGGAGAGTGGGAGCGAGGACGGAGGCGAGGGCGATGGCGAGGACAAGGCTGGGGGGTCGACGGACCCGAGCAGCAAAAAGGTCGACCCCTGACTCCGTTGTCTCTCTTTTTAGTTTTTTTTTTTTTGTAAGCCTAACTGCGGACTGGCCACCGCTTTTGTAAAACTTTCTCCTCGGTTTTGAATGAAAACATTTTGTTTGGCCAAAATTTGTCCAAGTGTTGAGTCTCGGATTTTGTGTTTGATTTGGCGTAGAATTCTCCAAGAGTTGGGTCTCGGATTTATCTCTGATTTTCAGGTAAGGTTCGGCCCGATTACGGAGGTCGCACACCTTCGTAAGGAGCTGGCCAAAACGAAGGGTGAGCTCTTGGACAGCCGACAGAGGCGGTTTCTTCTGCTCGGAAAGCTGGAGGAGACGAAGGCAGCTGTACGGAGGTATTGTCGCGAGCTGTGGCAACTGCGGAAGTACCCCCAAGACCCTTGTCCCGAAGGCAAAGTCGAGCGGCTCCGTAGAGAGCTCACTGTCGCCGAGCAGAAGAATGACGACCTTTTGGCTGAGGTCCAACACTTGGAGTTAGCGGAGAAAGAACGCTCGGCGGCGGAAGAGAAACTAACTTCCGAGCTGGAGAAGGCGTCGACCGAGCGCAAGAGGCTATTGGCCGAAGTCGACAGGCTCAGAAGGATCACGATAGATAGGGGGATCGAGGTCACCCACTTCCGACAGCTTGCGACTGATGGCGCCACCGTCTCTGGCTCGTCAAGACCCTCTCGTCCGAAGAAGATGGCGAAGGACGACGCTCTGAGAGACAGAATTATTGAATTGGAGGAAGAGGTCGCGTCGCTCAAGCCTGTGCCGGAGAGGGCTAACATCCGCAGTACGTCATGTACTCGTGAAGAGAGCGAGAGAGGGATTTCTTTTTACGAACTTACGACACGCTCGCCTATGACCAGACGGAGTCCAGCCGACGCTCAGAGCAGCGCGGCCGTCTCGTCGTGCGGGACCTCGGTCGGCGCCGCAGTGAGGGCCAGCAGCGAAGGGGGGTCGCGCATCGTTGGTTTAGGATCGAGCTCGGAGGGCAGGCCTCGTCGTCCTCGCGTTTCCTTAAACCGAAGCGTTCCCCTTCCGAAGAGAACTTGATCATGTCGCTTCATGTCCCTTCTGATTTGTTGTAAAACGTTGTTGTAGGGTCGGTTCGGTCATGTGTAACACTATTATGTCTGAATGCGAATTTGAGAGTTTCTTTAGAAAATCTCCAAGTGTTGGACTTCAGCAGTGTATTGAAATTTTGCTGTTCGTTTGCCCTTCTTTTCAGCTCGAGACGGCCGACCCATATGCTGAATCCCACGGTTCGGATGATGACTCTGAATCCGAGGCCACCTCTGGGATGGCGGCTCCGAGTCCTAGGAGCATTGAGCTGGAGTTACGCCGAGCTGAGAGCGAGCGGGCCCATCTTTCGTCCGTCCTCGACCTTCGGGAAGCCGAGATCCAACGCCTGGAGAATAGGATCGCCGAGTTAAGCCCCGCAGGAGGGGATGAGGATTCGCAAACCGCTTTCAGCAACGCTCTTCGGGTCAAGTGTATTCGGCACAACCAATCGAAGATCATAGCCGAGCGGGACGATTTGCTCTCGGAGATCCGACACTTGCAGGCTGTGGCAGCGAAGCTCCGGAAAAATGCAGGAGAGCCATCGGCCGAGGAGGACGGACAGTCGACCGAACAGTCTAGTGAAGGTTTTTCCATATGAGGGCCAAGTATAGTGGGTCGGCGTCGTGTATTTTATTTGCAAACACTTTGTAACCATGGAACAGATGCATTTTATATTACAGCCTGGTTATTTAATAAAATATTTGTCTTGCTTATAACTGTGTTGGTTGTGCCGAGGTCCTTGAACCGAGCGTGTTAGTTCCATCGGCGAGAGTGTCGAACCGAACGGGTTCCTATATGTACGGTATTTTGTCGTTTAGTGACCCTGACAAGGTACGAAGCGAATATCTAGGCGGCTCTGTCCCCACGAAAGCGCTATCCTGTCGTTTAGCACAGGTGGCAAGATCTAAGTCGTTGAACGCAGGCACGAATCTCGAGGCAGCGTAGTTCCCAAGAAAATGCTGTCTTGTCGTTTAGTGCCGGTGGCAAGATCTGGGCCGTCTGATCGAGATCATGCGCGAAAGTTGAGGAGAAAGGGAGTTTTCTCCGTTTGCGAGCTCGGGAAGGCACTTGCTCGGTAGCCGACCGAAGGCGTAGGGCTTCGGGCTTCGGCTATTAGGCAGGAGTGCTCGGATTGTGTGACCGAACGTAGCTTCGGTGTCCCTCCACTGACGGAGCAGAGGGGCGGACCATTCCCGGTTTGCCGCGAAGCAAGCTTGGGGGGACTGGGAGCTAAGTGTTGGACTCCGGGTCCATCGTTGTAGTCCAATGGTTGTGGGAGCAATTCCGAACGGCGATCTACCCCTGGCTCGCTCGGAGGCGAGCCGAGGAGGTAAAGTCGAGCCGAGTGTTGGACTCCGAACCATCAGTGTAGTTCAACGGTTGTGGAAGCAATTCCGAACGGCGATCTACCCCTGGCTCGCTCGGAGGCGAGCCGAGGAGGTAAAGTCGAGCCGAGTGTTGGACTCCGAACCATCGGTGTAGTTCAACGGTTGTGGGAGCAATTCCGAACGGCGATCTACCCCTGGTTCGCCCGGAGGCGAGCCGAGGAGGTAAAGTCGAGCCGAGTGTTGGACTCCGAACCATCGGTGTAGTTCAACGGTTGTGAGAGTAGTTCCGAACGACGGTCTACCTCTGGTTCGTCCGGGGACGAGCCGAGGAGGTGAGGTCAAGCCGAACGTTGGACTCCGAACCATTGGTTGAAATCTCAGTTTAAAAAGCAGTTAAGAGGGGAGAGAAGCATGCGAATTCAAAAACACGAAAGAGCTTTCTTTATTGATAATCGACGGCGAACCGTTTTACATAGTACATTTTATGAAAATAGGTTACAAGTCGGAGGACTGGAATGGCTCGATATCCTATGATACTTAGAGTGGCGCCGGAGCGCTTTCTTTGTATTTTAGGAGGTGGTCGGCATTCCAAGTCCTCGGAAGCTCTCTGCCCACTAGGTCTTCAAGACGATATGTTCCGGGCCGAACTACCCTCGTGATCCTGTACGACCCTTCCCAGTTCGGAGCCAGCTTGCTCTTCTGACTGGGGAAGGATACGACTAGCTTCCTCAAGACCAAATCTCCTTGCTTAAGATTGGCGGGTCGGACCTTTTTGTTGTACGCTAGTTCAATCCTTCTTCGGTAAGTCTGCTGCCGAATTGACGCCCTTTCCCTCAGCTCATCTATCAGGTCCAAGTCTGCTCTGAGGTCCCTGGCATTCGACGCTTCTTCATAGGCTGTGAGCCGAGGGGAAGGTATTCCGACCTCGAGAGGTATCACGGCCTTGGACCCATAGGTGAGGTTGAAAGGGGACTCGCCTGTGGGGGTCCGCTTGCTCGTGCGGTAGTTCCATAGGATGTTGGGGAGTTGGTCGACCCACAAGCCCTTGGAACTTTTGTCTAGCCTTTTCTTGATGCCTGCGAGGATCTGCCGATTAGCATTTTCTGCCTGTCCGTTCGACTGAGGGTGGGAGACGGACGAGAAGCATTGCTGGATGGCCAGGTCGTTGCATAGAGCTCAGAATGCCGCGCCAGTGAACTGAGTCCCGTTGTCCGTCACGAGGACGCGGGGGACGCCAAACCTACAAATGATGCTCTTCCAGAAGAACTGTACCACCTTGTTCTCGGTTATAGTGGCGAGGGGCTCGGCCTCGACCCACTTCGAGAAGTAGTCGATGGCTACGACCAAGAACCTGAACTGACCCGGAACCGGAGGGAAAGGCCCTAGTAAATCCATCCCCCACATTGCAAAGGGGATGGAACTTGATAGGGAGGCAAGGTTGGCCTGAGGAAGGCGTCGGATGCTAGAGTGTCTCTGACAAGAGCTGCATTGCCGAACGTGTCGCTCGGCGTCTTGAAGGAGGGTCGGCCAGAAGTATCCATAATTTAAAGCTTTTCGGGCCAAGGACCTGAATCTTGAGTGTGCCCCTCCGATGCCTTCGTGGAGCTCTTGTAGGGCATATTCGGCCTGATCCGGAGAGAGACACCTTAGGTATGGTCGGCCGTCTATTTGAGAGAAAGAGCGTTTGTATAGGATGCCCTCGATCAAGACATACCGCTCGGCCCGGGTTCTGACTCGGCGAGCCTCTTTGGGGTCTTCGGGTAGGAGCCCGTCCCTCAAGAACTCCACTAGAGGCTTCATCCAATTATCTTGTAACATGACCGGCAACGATTCCGCCAGCCAGGTGTCTCATCTTCGATGCTCGGCTTAGAGAGGACTTCGATCAGTACGGTCTGTTCGAGACCTTGCAGGGAGGACGAGGCCAACTTGGAGAGGGCATCGGCCTGTGAGTTCTCTTCACGAGGGACCTGCTGGATGAGCGCCTCCTCGAACCGGCCCATGAGGTCCCGAACCTTAGTAAGGTACTTCGCCATCCGCTCATCTCGAGCCTCGTACTCGCCCAAGACTTGGTTCACGACGAGCTGGGAATCGCTGTGGATTCGGAGGCACTGCGCCCCAGCACTTCATGCAAGTCCGAGACCGGCGATGAGTGCTTCGTATTCCGCCTCGTTGTTCGAGGCCTTAAAGTTCATACGGATCGCGTACTGGAGGACGAAGTTGTCAGGGCCGTTCAGAATGATGCCAGCGCCGCTTCCTTCATTACAAGAGGAGCCGTCCACGAAGACTGTCCATATGGGGGGTCCATTCGGGACGTGGCCGACCTCAGGGATAGTGGACTCTACGATGAAGTCGGCGAGTGCCTGCGCCTTAATTGCTGTCCGAGGTTGGTAAGAGATGTCATGCTGGCTCAGCTCTATGGACCACTTCATCATCCGGCCCGAGGTCTCAGGCTTGTAGAGGATCTGTTTTAGGGGTTGGTCAGTGAGGACGACGATCGAGTGGGACTGAAAGTATGGCCGAAGCTTCCTCGCCGCCGTGACTAGGGCGTAGGCCATCTTCTCTATCTTCGGATAGCGGAGCTCGGCGTCCCGAAGCACCTTGCTCACGTAGTAGATAGGCCTTTGGGTTCGGTCCTCCTCTCTCACCAAGACAGCGCTCAAGGTCTGCTCGGAAGCAGCCAAGTAGACGAAGAGGGTCTCGCCCGGGACCGGTTTGCTGAGCAGAGGGGGGTTCACCAAGTATGCCTTCAACTGGTCGAACGATTCCTGTTGTGGTTGGCCCCATTCAAAACCCTTAGCCCCCCTAAGTGCTTTAAAGAAGGGGAGGCACTTTTCCCCCGACTTCGAGAGGAACCAACCGATAGCAGCGAGCCGACCAGTGAGCTTCTGCACCTCCTTGATGTTCCGAGGCGGGGCCATGTCTAATATGGCCTTAATCTTCTCGGGGTTAGCTTCGATTCCTCGTTGGCTTACCATGAAGCCGAGGAATTTTCCCGAGGAGACCCCGAACGCACACTTGTTCGGGTTCAGTCACATGCTGTGCCTTCTCAACACGCCGAAGGCCTCCTGGAGGTCGGCCACGTGATCAGTGCCTCGGACGCTTTTGACGAGCATGTCGTCAACGTACACCTCCATGTTCCGGCCTATCTGGCTCTGGAAGACCTTGTTGACGAGGCGCTGGTAGGTGGTGCCTGCGTTCTTCAAGCCGAACGGCATGACCCGGTAGCAGTAGAGGCCTTGGTCGGTGACGAAGGAGGTCTTCGGAATGTCTGGAGGGAACATTCGGATTTGATTTTACCCCGAGAAGGCGTCCATGAAGCTGAGGAGCTCATGGCCCGAGGTGGCGTCAATAAGGGTGTCGATGTTCGGGAGAGGGAATGGATCCTTCGGACACGCCTCGTTCAGGTCGGTGAAGTCAATGCATATCCTCCACGAGCCATTGGACTTCTTGACCATTACAACATTCGACAGCCACTCGGGGTAATTTACCTCCTGTATGAACTTGGCCTTCAGAAGTTTATCAACCTCTTCCTTGATGGCCTGCTGTCGCTCGGGAGCGAACTTTCGCCTCTTCTGCTGAACCGGTTTGCACCCCGGTTCGACACTTAGGCGATGGACGAGCAACTCCTCGGAAATGCCGGGCATGTCCGCGGCCGACCAAGCGAACAAGTCACGGTTATCCCGGATGCATTGAATCAGGTCCGAGCACAGTGCGGTCGGCAAGGACTTGCTGATGAGGAACTTCCGGCTCGGGTCCTCGTCCGAGAAGAGCACTTCTTCTAACTCGTCCGCCGGCTCGGACGTTGGCCGAGCTTTCGGCTCGGGGATTTCTAGTGTCTCGAGCGAGAGCACTGGTCCCCCGGTGGAAGTCATGTAGCACTTTCGGGCTGTTTCTTGGCTTCCCCTGACTTCCCCTACTCCCGACCGAGTGGGGAACTTCATTTTCAAATGGTACACCTGTTGGATCCTGTAGGCAAGACAACAAATACTAGAGGGGGGGTGAATAGTGTTTAATAAAAACTGCGAAAATTTTTTCTCGGTGCAGTCGACTGAGTTATGAGACAGTCGACTGATATGTTCAAAATAAATGAAAACAATAACTCTGTGCAGTCGACTGATGAATGAGACGGACGACTAAACGCACAAAGAAACAACAACTACAAACGGCACTGACCAGTCGACTGATAGGGCAAGAAGTCGACTGTTCAGAAGCTTTTTGCAAAACTTAAGTAAACAAGAGTGAATGCAAACACAAGATAATCAACCACAGAGTACACAAGATATATCCTGGTTCGGTCCTCCCGACTTACATCCAGTCCCCAAGCAACCCACTTGAGATTTCCACTATTCTTGAAAAATTACAAGAATACCCTACGGCGTTACGACAACAACCTTGTCTAACCCGTAGTCCTTTCTCTCAACCAGAGAAAGCAGACCCACTCTACAACCAAGAGTGAAACAAAAATCGACTCTACAACCAAGAGTCAAAAACACTCTCCAACCGAGAGCAAGAGTACAAGAATACTTTACAGTCAACCTATAGCCTTGTTGGTGTATGTGTTGATGCACGTGGCTAACAAAATAGGTCGACTTCTATAATCAGTCCAGAGCGAATTCAATGCTATACTGGACTGAATGTAGAGAACCAAAGTGTATGAACTTGAAAGCTTTGTTTCTCACAGAAAATCACTTAGAATGTTTTTCACAAGAATGCTCGAATGTATGAAAATATATATATGTTCTCAGTGAGATCTGAAACTCTATTTAAAGAGTTTGATCTCCTGAACGTTGGAAAAACAGTTACTCAACTGTCAACCAACGGATCTGAGCTTTTGAGTTTGAAAAAATTCGATTTTGAAAAACAGAAAACGGTCAAAAGCTCTCGAACAGTCGACTGGGTTGCCATATGAGTCGACTGATCAGAGTTTGAATGATTTTAAACAGTTTTGTACTATCAGTCGACTGGCAGACGCTTAAGTCGACTGGTACTCAAGAGTTAAAATTTTTCAAACTGTTTTGACTCTTTTTGGGGGTTTTTAAGAAACACACAATATAAAATTTTGAGTGTGTGTGTGTGTGTGACAAGGCTTTACATCAGACTAAGACTCAACAGAAAGTAAAATACAATGTTTACAAGACACAACAATATCACACATTTGAGCTTGAAGTCTTGAGTCTTGAGTCTTGAATTGAGTCTTGATCCTTGTCTTGAAGTCTTCATCTGTATCCTTTTGAGCTTGTTCATTTGTTCAGCTAGAATTGTCTTTGGTATGTGCACTGCAATGTTAGCTGTATAATATAGACACATGTTGCACTATGTTGTGATCATCAAAATCAAGAATCAACATTCTCCCCCTTTTTGATGATGACAACATAATAGCTGATAAAAAGATAATATACAAGCATAGTGAAGACATGCTCCCCCTTATAAAAACACAATATGCATACATAAAATAGACGTTATCATAAAGAATGTATCAGTCGACTTAACAATAGATCAGGCGACTGAACAGACGAAAAAACATAACAGATGCAGTAGCTAGCAGCAGTCGACTGTATCCCTTGGGGAAGTCGACTGACCAGAGATATTTCAATACCCAGAACAATGTTACAATGTTAACAAATTAAAACATAAGTAACACATAACACAGATAGACAGAATGTAACTCAGATATTTCTCTCCCCCTTTGGAATCATCAAAAAGCACAAAGTAACTTAAAATAAAGTCTTATACAAAAAAGAAATGCTTTAAGAAAGAAAAATACATAATATAAAAATACAAAATCTTCAATCTTCTTCATCAGAGTCTTCATCATCATCTTGAGAAGGCGGATGAAATTGAGAGGTGAAGAGATGAGTGAGATTGGCTATCTCATAATCAATATGGTCTAGTTTGGAACCAAGGTTAGAAAGATGGGTATCGACAGTGACTGAATGCTTCATTAGATAGGAAACACAGTCATACATGGTACGAGGGTCATCATAATTGGCTTGAAGAATAGGTGGATCATCAGATGTAGAAGGTTGAGAGGCTCTAGGTCTAGAAGTAGAACCTAAGGGAGCTTGGGAGAGTGGAGGAGACCTAGGGGGTGATCGAGTAGGAGCATCAAGGAGTTTCATACGTGCCAAACTAGCACGATCAAAACACTCATAACGAGTAACAACATGTGTCTCCGAATCTAGATCGACACCAAAAGCTAGAAAGACTCTAGTAAGAAAACCTCCAAACGGTAGAAAGTGAGTGTGGTCTTGATTAAGCTTAGAAAAAATAACTTGACCCCAATTAACAGCAATTCTACCAAAAATTGCATATATAGCTTTTTGTAATTCAATAGAATATTGGTCATAACTACCCTTTTTAGGAAAGATGTTATAGGCTAATATTCTATCTACAAGCTTAGCAATTGGTTTGATATTTTTGCTTGTCATTGGAGGGCCATGATTAGGTAGGAAAATTCTAGATAAAATAGAAGCATCATCTAACAGAATGTCATCAAGAAATGATCCCACATCATCAATACCCAACATCTCATTAATCCTAGTCGGTGTGAGTGTCATTTTAATATTTTTCACAGACGACCGGATTAAGACATCCCCATTTGGTTTTTGCACAACTCTCATATTTGTGTAAAACAAATAAATGAGTTGGGGATAGTAATTAGGTTGGTTTGATAATGAGAGAAAGTCATATAGACTACTATTTTGGAATAGAGGGATGAGATTGAAACGGTCTAGGTCATCAAAATTTACAAATCTTCCAGGGAAGATTGTAATGGTGCAAAAAAGATACCAACGATCAATAAGATCGGGACTCAAAAGATATTGAATGTAGTCTTGGGAAGAGGAACTACCCTCATGAGATCGTTTAGATCTTTTGGGAGCCATGAAAAAGGAAGTGAAAGGATTTTACCTAAGAAAGTGAGAGATTCAATCAGGGGCAAGCACAAGCAGCACGGAGAAAGTAGATCACCTTCTTCTCCAAAAGCTAGGGTTTTGAAATTGGGGGTAAAAGCTTGAGATCGGTAAGGGGTTAAAACGGCTGGTAAAGAGGGTTTTAACAGTGAATAAACGGCTGAGATCAAAGAGAAAAGAAATCGATGGTAGAGATTAGAGATCACGGGTGAAAAGAGAAGTGAAATCCATTTCAAAAGACGCGATGAATAGTCGCTGAAGTCGATTGAGCTCGCGACAGTCGACTGGTAGGGAGATCAGTCGACTGAGTCGAGAAGAAAATAAACATATTATGTCTACCAATCAGTCGACTGGTATAGGAACCAGGCGACTGGTCAGATAAAAATAAATATAGTTGAGAGTACAGTACAGTCGACTTACTCAAGAATACAGTCGACTTAACAGAAACAATTTTCAGCAAATATCAATAAAATCACAGATTCCAAGTTCTCTCCTTAATTTAATGAAAGTATCTTCTTTAAGGGGCTTGGTAAATATATCTGCTACTTGTTGATCAGTAGAGATAAAGTCTAAAGATATATCTCCTTTTAAAACATGATCACGTAGAAAGTGATGTCGAATATCAATATGTTTCGTACGTGAATGTTGAATCGGATTTTTAGATAGATTAATTGCACTGGTATTATCACACATAATTGAGGGTTTCTCAAATGAAATACCATAATCTAATAAAGTTTGTTTCATCCACAAGATTTGTGCACAAGCCAAACTTGCAGCGATATATTCAGCTTCTGTAGTTGATAGGGATACGGAGTTTTGCTTTTTACTGCACCAAGAGACTAGGGAATGTCCCAAAAAGTGACATGTACCACTAGTACTCTTGCGATCAGTTTTGCTTCCAGCAAAATCGGCATCGCTATATGACAAAAGTTGAAAATTATCGGTGCGTGGATAAAATAAACCATATTCAGATGTGCCTTTAATATATCTTAAAATTCGTTTCACTACTTTTAAATGAGATTCTTTAGGACTAGATTGATATCTAGCACATAAACATACACTGAACATAATATCTGGTCTACTTGCAGTAATGTATAAGAGTGAACCAATCATACCTCGATAGAGTTTTTGATCAACACTCTTACCTAATAAATCTTTGTCAAGAGTAGTAGTAGTAGCCATAGGTGTGGATTTACTACTAGTGCTATCCATGTTAAAACGTTTGAGTAGTTCCTTTGCATATTTGCCTTGATTGATAAATATGCCATTTGAAGACTGTTTAATTTGAAGTCCAAGGAAATAATTGAGTTCACCCATGTGACTCATCTCAAATTCATTTTTTATGGTATTAGCAAATTCTTGACATAGATTATTATTAGTAGAACCAAAAATTATATCATCAACATATATTTGTATGATTAAGATATCATTCTTAACTCTTTTGATAAACAAAGTAGTGTCTACTTTACCTATTTCAAATCCTGTTTCTAAAAGAAAAGTTTTCAGACGATCATACCAAGCACGAGGTGCTTGTTTAAGATCGTATAAAGCCTTTTTCAATTTATAAACATGATCTGGAAATTGTTCATGTTCAAAACCTGGTGGTTGTTTAACATAAACATTTTCCTTAATAAACCCATTAAGAAAAGCACTTTTCACATCCATTTGATAGAGTATAAAATTCATAAAACAAGCAAAAGATAATAAAATACGAATAGATTCTAGTCTAGCAACAGGAGCATATGTTTCATCAAAATCTATACCTTCTTCTTGATTATATCCTTGAGCAACTAATCTAGCCTTGTTCCTTACAACTTGTCCTGATTCATCTAACTTATTCTTGAATACCCATTTGGTACCAATGATAGTCTGATCAGGAGGTCTAGGAACTAAATCCCATACATCATTCCTTATAAATTGGTTTAGTTCATCTTGCATGGCATTCATCCAATATTTATTCTCACAAGCTTCTTGTATATTTTTCGGTTCAAAATCTGACAAGAAAGCTGTATGAGAAATCATATTAACATGTGAACGTGTCTGAATACCATGGGAGATGTCACCAATTATTAAGTCATGAGGATGATCTTTAACTTCAACAAATGACTTTGGTAAAGTTGAAGATATCACAATCGGATCAGTCGACTTGACTTGTTCTTCAGTCGACTGGTAGACCTTATCAGTCGACTTATCAGACAGATTAGTTTGTTCTAAGGATTTAATCACATTATCTAAAGGTGATAAATAAGTTTCATCATCTTTATTTAAGGTTGATGAAGGTAAGGATTCATCGAATGTAACATGCATTGATTCTTCAATAGTCATTGTAGACTTATTGAAAATTCTATATGCTTTACTCCTATTTGAGTATCCCAAAAAGATACCCTCATTAGATCTAGGATCAAATTTGTCTAAATTATCTTTTGTGTTTAGAATAAAACACTTACAACCAAATGTCTTAAAGTAAGAGACTTTAGGAATTTTATTAAAAAATAACTCGTAACAAGTCTTCTTTAGTTTAGGTCTTAGAAGAATTCTATTTAAAACATAACAAGCTGTAGCAACAGCTTCAGCCCAAAAATGCTTTGGTAGATTGCTTTCAACAAGCATAGTACGTGCGCATTCTTGCAAAGTCCTATTTTTCCTTTCAACCACTCCATTTTGTGGTGAAGCTCTAGGAAATGCAAATGAATGTGTTATACCATTCTTGTTGCAATATTCTGTAAATGTTTCATTTTCAAATTCTCCACCATGATCACTTCTAATAGTGACTATGGTTAGAGATCTTTGATTTTGAACACGTTTACAAAAATGTGCAAATTCTTCAAAAGCATCATTTTTATGTTTTAAAAAGAATGTCCAAGTGAATCTTGAAAAATCATCTACTAAAACAAACACATATCTACTTTTATTTAAAGAAGCAACTCTAGTAGGACCAAATAAATCCATATGAATTAATTCGAGCGGCCTACTAGTAGAAATTACTTCTTTTGTTTTAAAAGTGGATTTGATTTGTTTTCCTAGTTGACATGCATCACATAACTTATCCTTTTTAAAGGATAGTTTTGGCAGTCCTTTAACTAGGTTATATTTGGATAATTTTGAGAGATTTTTCATGTTCACATGTCCAAATCTTCTATGCCATAACCAAGATTCATTGTTAGAGGCTATTAAACAAAAATCATTTGAAATATCAATTGCATTCAAACACAATTCGTAAATATTATTTTTACGAAAATCCTGAAAAATAATATTTTGCATAGTAGAATCATAAATTAAGCATGCATCTTTTTCAAAAACAATTTTATATCTTTTATCACATAATTGACTAATGCTTAAAAGATTATGCTTTAAACCATTAACCAATAACACATTTTCTATAGTTGGGTTAGAAGTTTTACCGACCATGCCAATGCCTATGACTTTGCCTTTGTTGTTATCTCCAAAGGTGACGGTTCCTCCATCTATGCTTTGAATGGTGGATAGTAGGTTGGCATGTCCTGTCATGTATTTTGAACATCCACTGTCTAATATCCAGCGTTCTTTCTTGGGTACCTATAAAAAATTTAAGGTAAATATGGTACCCTTTTTTTTGGGTCCAAAACACATTAGTTTGGGGGAAACCAAACCCATGAAGAGTTTGATCTTCCTCCATAAGCAGGAATATAATAAATAGAATTACACACATTTGACATATATGAGTTAATATAAGCAATTCTATCATTCTGATTTAAACTGACTGGAACCCATACTAACTTGTTCTGTCCAGTCGACTTACCAGTGTCCTTCAGTCGACTGTTGGTGTACATCAGTCGACTGGTAGATACACTAGGTCGACTTATAAGAGATTTTGATCTCATCGAATAAGATCCACTTTCTCTGGACAGACGACTGGTTGTATGGTTCAGTCGACTTAACCGAATATTAGCTTTGGTTTTATCACTAAAATTAACAACCTTAGGCTTTGCAAAAAAATCATACAACTTGTGTGTAACACTAGAAATAGATGCTGATTTATTTTTACTAATGTTTACAACAGGAGATTCTTTTATAGAAGATTTTTTAAAGCCAAGTCCATGTTTTTGACTAGATGTAACTTGATGATGAAGCATATCATTTAAATTCTCTTTGCCTTTGTTAAACTTAGATACGTTCTTTGAAATCTCTTCATAATTCTTTTTGAGATTTTCAAGATCAGTATCTAGACTTGCAAGGCGAGAATTTAAGGATTTTACTTCCTTATCAAGGTTAAGATTTTCTTGATTAAGTGTTTGATTCACTTTCTCAAGATTCTTAACTCTAATTTTTTCTTTCTTTAACTCTTGGAACATTTCATTAAAAGCATCAAGAAGATCTTCGGAATCATAATCATTACTTACATGCTCTTGTGCAGCCATGAAACAAACATTTGCCACTTCGTTATTTTCATCCGTTTCTTCTTCGGAAGATGAATCACTATCATCCCATGTAGCTTGATAAGCCTTCTTGTTTTTGGCAAATTTGTTCTTTGGATATTTGTCCTTCTTGAAGTTGGATGATTTTCCCTTGTTCTTTGCATTTTCTAAGGGACAATCCTTCTTCATGTGACCTATTTTATTGCACCTGAAACATGTAGGAGGGTCATTAGAATCTTTAACTTTAGAGTTAAACTTACCCTTCTTTAAGAACTTCTTGAATCTCCGAGTGAACATTGCTATTTTCTTCATCTTCTTCCTCATCTTCTGAGTCTGTCATGGCTTTAAAAGCCAATGATTTTTTCTTTGCTTGGTGTGATTCTGTATCTTTCTTTCGATCTTCAAGTTGGACCTCATATGCCATGAGATTGCCAACAAGATTCTCGAGAGTAAGTGTTGACAAGTCATTCGCTTCCTCTATTGCTGTGGTTTTCTTCTCCCATTCTGGAGTGAGTGCACGCAAGACTTTTCTGACCATCTCTGCTTGAGTATAAATCTTTCCAAGTGCCACTAGAGAGTTTGTGATGTCTGTGAATCTGGTAATCATCTCAGACACAGTCTCATTGTCCTTCATTCTGAACATCTCAAACCTGTGGACAAGAACAGAAATTTTAGACTCTTTTACTTTATTCGTTCCTTCATGTGTTACCTCGAGTGTATGCCAAATTTGATGTGCGGTTGTAGCATTTGATACACGGTTGAATTCTTCCTTTGTAAGTGCACAAAATAAGGCATTCATTGCTTTGGCATTGTTCATAGTCTGATTCTTTTGATCATCATTCCATTGTGCATATGGAATGGTAGGGGCAGTGTATTCCGTCTCTGTCATTTGCCATATCTCGTAGTTGATTGATTGGAGATAGATTCGTATTCGGCACTTCCAATAATTGTAGTTCGTTCCATCAAATAGTGGTGGCCGTTGTGTAGATTGGCCTTCATGGTACTGATTTGTATTTGACGTAGTTGTCATAGCCTGTAACCTTGCTCTGATACCAAGTGTTGGATCCTGTAGGCAAGACAACAAACACTAGAGGGGGGGTGAATAGTGTTTAATAAAAACTGCGGAAATTTTTTCTCGGTGCAGTCGACTGAGTTATGAGACAGTCGACTGATATGTTCAAAATAAATGAAAACAATAACTCTGTGCAGTCGACTGATGAATGAGACAGACGACTAAACGCACAAAGAAACAACAACTACAAACGGCACTGACCAGTCGACTGATAGGGCAAGAAGTCGACTGTTCAGAAGCTTTTTGCAAAACTTAAGTAAACAAGAGTGAATGCAAACACAAGATAATCAACCACAGAGTACACAAGATATATCCTGGTTCGGTCCTCCCGACCTACATCCAGTCCCCAAGCAACCCACTTGAGATTTCCACTATTCTTGAAAAATTACAAGAATACCCTACGGCGTTACGACAACAACCTTGTCTAACCCGTAGTCCTTTCTCTCAACCAGAGAAAGCAGACCCACTCTACAACCAAGAGTGAAACAAAAACCGACTCTACAACCAAGAGTCAAAAACACTCTCCAACCGAGAGCAAGAGTACAAGAATACTTTACAGTCAACCTATAGCCTTGTTGGTGTATGTGTTGATGCACGTGGCTAACAAAATAGGTCGACTTCTATAATCAGTCCAGAGCGAATTCAATGCTATACTGGACTGAATGTAGAGAACCAAAGTATATGAACTTGAAAGCTTTGTTTCTCACAGAAAATCACTTAGAATGTTTTTCACAAGAATGCTCGAATGTATGAAAATATATATATGTTCTCAGTGAGATCTGAAACTCTATTTAAAGAGTTTGATCTCCTGAACGTTGGAAAAACAGTTACTCAACTGTCAACCAACGGATCTGAGCTTTTGAGTTTGAAAAAATTCGATTTTGAAAAACAGAAAACGGTCAAAAGCTCTCGAACAGTCGACTGGGTTACCATATGAGTCGACTGATCAGAGTTTGAATGATTTTAAACAGTTTTGTACTATCAGTCGACTGGCAGACGCTTAAGTCGACTGGTACTCATGAGTTAAAATTCTTCAAACTGTTTTGACTCTTTTTGGGGGTTTTTAAGAAACACACAATATAAAATTTTGAGTGTGTGTGTGTGTGTGACAAGGCTTTACATCAGACTAAGACTCAACAGAAAGTAAAATACAATGTTTACAAGACACAACAATATCACACATTTGAGCTTGAAGTCTTGAGTCTTGAGTCTTGAATTGAGTCTTGATCCTTATCTTGAAGTCTTCATCTGTATGCTTTTGAGCTTGTTCATTTGTTCAGCTAAAATTGTCTTTGGTATGTGCACTGCAATGTTAGCTGTATAATATAGACACATGTTGCACTATGTTGTGATCATCAAAATCAAGAATCAACAACACCGAGGGGACAGCTTCCAAGGCGGCTAGGCCGGGTCGGCCTAGAATGACATTATACGCTGCCGGGACGTCGACGACCATGAAGTCCATCGGCTCGTTCCGAGTAGTAGGGGTGCTTCCCGCAGTTACGTCTAGGGTTATCACCCCCTCGACAGTTACCGGAACCCCCGTGAACCCGTGGAGTGTGTAGCCGGCTGGCTTGAGACGGTTCCGGGACAGCTGCAGGCCTCGGAAGGCCGAGAGGAAAAGAATATTGGCCGAACTCCCATTGTCTACTAAAATCCTTTGCACCTTGAAGTTGGCCATCCGGAGGTCGATGACGAGGGCATCACAGTGTGGGGTTCGGACCCCTTCGAGGTCTGCGTCGGAGAAAGACACAGGGACGCCGAGACCTTTGGGGGAGGGGCACTGTGAACCGAGTTGACCTCTCGGACGAAGGCCTTCCGGGAGGAATTAGAGGAGCCCCCCATGGGGCCTCCGTGGATCAGGTGCAGAATCCGTTCCTCCTCGAACTCGGGTGTCTCTTCGCGTCGCTCGGAGCGCTTGTTAGCCCCCCGAGGTGGAGGAGAATTACGATCCGTCCGATCGTTAGCCTTCACGAATTTGGCCAACTACTCCCTCCGGATGAGGGCTTCGATCTCATCTCTCAAAGCCCGGCAGTCGTTCGTGTCGTGGCCGTGATCCCGATGGTAACGACACCATTTATCTTTGTTCCTCCTCTTTATCGGGGTGTGCATCCACGGAGCTGGAGGGATGACCCCCTCCTTCTCCACTTCCATTAGGATGGTAGAGACGTTAGTGGTGAGGGGAGTGAACTTCTTGAACCTGGGGGGAGGGCGACGCTGACCGCCATTGTCCTTCTGAGCTTTCTTGGACCCCTCTTCCCCTGTCGCCTTCCTCTTCGACCCTGAGGAGGGCCCCCCGAAGCTCGGAAGGGCTTCAGCCTCCTCTGCTCGGATGTATTTCTCGCACCTCAGGAGGAGGTTGGCGAAGTCATGCGGGGGCTTCTTGGCTAGGGACGATCGGAGGTTGGCATTGAGAACGTTCGACTGGAACGCCACGGTCGCCACTGACTGGTCCAAGGAGGCGATAGACCTAACCTCTGCGGTGAATCTCTTCACATAGTCCCGCAGCTTCTCTTCCCTTTCCTGCCGCAGGTTCAGTAGGGAGAGGCTTGTCTTCTCAGCTCGCCTGCTACTCACGAAGTGAGTTATGAACAGTGTCTCAAACTGCTCGAACGAGAATATCGAGGAGGGAGCGAGTCTGGAATACCATTCCCGAGCCGACCCCCTGAGGGTGGCGGGGAAGGTCCTGCAGAGCACGGCGTCGGAAGCTTGATGGATCAGCATCAGGGTCTTGAAGCTTTCGACGTGATCAACTGGGTCGGATTCCCCTGAGTACGTTTCAAACTGCGAAGGTTTGAAACCCCTCGGTATGTGGGCCTCCATGATCGACCGAGAGAAAGGGGGTCTGCTGGGACGGACCGTTCCTGCTCGGGACTCCTCCTCTCTGTCCATGCGGCCAATACGCCTTTCCACCTCATGGAGGCGGCGGATGAGGGCGTCGTCCCTCCGCTGGTAATCATACGACCCCCCGGACTCTTCTTCATAGGAAGGGGAGCGCGGACTGCGATGCCGGTAGCCCTGGGATCGGCGAGGACTGTACTGCTGCTGCTGGCGACTGGGAGCCGGGGAAGGACTTCGGGTTTGGCGGCGAGGACTGGGATCCCTCGGGGGCGTTGGAGCCCTCTGGGCATTTTGAACGTTCTGCCGAAGGTTGAGAGCCTGCAGAACGGTGTCTTGGAATTGTAGGAACTCGGCACGAGTGATCAGTGCGTCATTGTTCCTCTGAGGATGCCGATCCGCGGGGGAATGCGGCCTCCTCCTCCTGCGTTCGGGAGATGTCGCCCGGCCCCTGTGGTCCGGGGACCTCCTTCCGTCTCGGCGACGTGGGGACCGCTCACCCTGATGCTGGCGGGAGGCTCCCTCTCGGGCCCGCCTCTCGTCAAGGTGGGTGCGGAGGTCGTCATCCTTCTGGCGGTTCAGGAGCGTGTTGCGGAGGTCGGGATGATGAGAAGCCATCGAATCCGAGGACCCATTATGGACCGAGACATGGTCCGGGTTGAGGGGCTGCTTCTGCTTCCGACCGTTATGGCCGGAAGGGCTGTTGTTGGGTTGCTGCTTGGGAAGAGGAGGTTGGCCCTGCTGGGCCGGAGGAGGAAGGTCGGGCTGAGGAATAGGATTGAAGGGGGCTTCCTCTGTAGGGTCGGCGGGATTAGCCCCACGGTTTGACCCTCGAGATCTGACCTTCTTTGGAGGCATGGTTGGAGAGGACGACAGAGAAGGGGCTGAGGCTGTTCGTGTGGTTGTTTTCCCACAGACGGCGCCAATCTGTTACCGCTGATTTCGGTGTGGGGGTAAATAGATAGAATTTGTGAGTCCGAGAACAACCTGAACAGTTGACTCAAGCCTTCTTGCTCCTGGCGCAACCTGCAAGGAAGTGCGAGACACCGGGGTTGATTCCGGCGACGCACCCTTCGACGCTCTTGTCAGTAATCAGAAGAGATTAAGAAAGAGCTTAAAAGTGGTGAAAAAGTGATTAACCTGTAACAGAGGTAGGAGGGGTCGTATTTATAGTCGCCAGGGGAATGGTTTAAGGGCCTGATTTCCTGTGTAACAGCCGGGAGTAAAATCCTCAGTCTGTTTAGGAAACTGACCCCTTGATTCCCGGTGAGAGCAAATCAGGCCCGTTGACTTGGTCAAATCAGTGGCCCTGATTTGTCTCTTGCTAGTCTGGGCTCGCTTCGGGTCGGGACCCGTGCCCAATTGGAGCGGACCCATTCGTGGGTTATTGGATCTGTGAGAAGGAGATTCAAAACCCGCTTTGGACCCGCTTGTATGTGAAATTACCTTTTTACCCCCGAGCTTCGAGATTCGTGCCCAATCTGGACGGTTCCGATTTAACCCCATTTTTAGCCATATCACATATTAGTAAGTACAAAAGTTCAATTTATTTTCTAAACTACTGAAAGAAAATGACTCCATTCCCACCTAAGGTAGGAACTACTGAATATTGATGCCAAAAGAAAGAGGTCCAATCAGAGAACACGTGATCTTTTCTCCTCAAGAAATCTGCATAACTCAACCATTAACCAAGCCACCTGGAAGATGAAAAAAAAATAAAATATAAAGACACATGAACGTCAGTTTCTTAGTTTTCAAGACCACTTTAAAGAAAAAAGGAGTCTAATTCATAGTATGATGCATTTATCATGTCCAATATATACCATCAAAGAAAATTTTTAAAGGAAATTTGAGTGCAACATAGCAATCTTATACTATAGTTTTGCCTTTATGAGACAGACTTACGATCGAAGAGAGAGTTATACTATAGTTTTGCCTTTATGAGAGCAACGTAGGAACATGATCAGATAATTTGTTGATAGAATTAGGAGAAGGGGAGTAACTTACGATCGAAAAGAGAGAAGCTAGAAGGAGCTGGAATTGATGGGGCTGATTTGTGCACAGAGTCGTATACGTCTGGAATTGGTGGGGCGTCGAGAGGGGATCAGCGCCGTCGACGGAGGCGAGGCATCGGGGCATCGGGGCTGCAGGAGGTGAGGCATGGAGACGGGATCGGGAAAAAAGAGAGGATGGGGGGGTTCGGGAAGTGAGGGGAGAGAGAAATAGGGAGGGGCGGGATGGATGAGAGAGAGAGAGACAGAACTAGGGAAAAGGGAGGGGGAGAGAGAGGGGGGTTGTTTGAGTTAATGTGTTTTGGGGTTTGAATTTTTGGTTTGGGGATTTGAAATTTTGGGCGGGAAAATATGTTTTGTGATAATAAATCTGGACCATTGATTTTAGGGGAGATTAAAGGAGAGCCACTTGATAGCTTTCTTTGTAATTTATTATATAGATGCATATAATTAAATATGTTTGTTATAATAAATTATTTCATATTATTATATAATATAAAATTATTATAATATATTATTATTTTATATATACTATTTTATATATACTATTATTATATTATAATATTATTATATATATTATTATTTTATATGTACTATTATTTTATTATATTATTATTATATATTATTATTATTATTATATATTATTATTGCATATTATTATATATATTAATATATAATATATTACTATTATATATTATTATATTTATTATTATATAATATACTATTATTGTAAAATATTGTTATATATATATTTATAATATATTATTGTTACATATACATTATTATTATTATTATATATATATTATATTATTATTATATATATTATTTTTTCATATATACTATTTTATATATACTATTATAATAATCTATTATTATTATAATATATATTATTATTATTATTATTATATATTACTATTATATATTATTATATATATTATTATATAATTTATTATTATTGTAATAAATTGTTTAATATATAATTATAATAGATTATTATTAATATATATTATTATAATTATTATATGTTATTATATATATGTATATAATTAAATATTTTTATTATAATAAATTATTTCATAATATTATATAATATACAATTATTATAATATATTATTATTTTATATATATTATTTTATATATACTATTATTTCATATAAACTATTTTATATATACTATTATAATAATCTATTATTATAATATATATCTCCATTATTATAATATATATTATTGTTATTATTATATATTACTATTATATATTATTATATAATTTATTATTATTATAATAAGTTGTTTAATATATAATTTGAATATATTATTATTACATATATATTATTATAATTATTATATATTATTATATATATATATTATTAAATATGTTTATTATAATAAAATATTTTATATTATTTTATATCAGTATGCATGTATATGTCAGAGTATATATACTGTATACAGTATATACATACAACCAAACCTATACATACATTATAATCTTATTTTTAAAAAGCTGTTTTCATAAAAAATTATTACTAAACAGCTTTTACACTCTCATTTTCAGAAAACTATTTTCAGAAAACTCTTTTCAGAAATTGTTTTCAGAAAACTGTTTTCAAAACAACAAACCAAACACAAACTTCTTTTGGAGACTTTCTTATTCATGCATCGCACAATCCAATTTTATATGTTACTAAAAAACTATTTGTTTTGCAACCGCTTAAAAGCATGAACAAACGATTTTCAAACTACTTGATATTTTAAAGGCATACATATCTATCTATTTCTATTATAAAAGCATCAAACTATTTTTATGAACATAACAGATCTGGACCATAACTCGGATATAATATAATAGATTATATTAGACTCAGCCATACAAAATTTTCAATTAATCTAAGGGTAAATTAATATAAATAAATTTAAAAAAAAAACCAACTGAAGTTTAGGGGTGGCAACAAGTCCGGGCCAGCCCAGGACCGGCCCCTCCCGGGCCGGCCCCCCTCTTTCCCGGTCTGACCCCTAAACCGGTCCCCATTGTCACGCCCCGCTTCCCAAAAGCACAGAATACGAGCGTGTGACGAAACCCAGCGAATGATTTTAACATCATCCATAAGTTGTAGGATCGACTCAACATCACAACAAGAATATAACAAGTATACACAACCACGCACGCATGAATAATTTATTAAGCAACAAAAAAATAATTGAAACAAATAATAATATCCCAAATAGTTTCCAAGTCTGGATCAAAAGATAAAACTCGGGAACATAAGCTCGTTACAAGTTTTAAGTAGTAAGAAAATAAATGACACAAGGAAAACAAATAATTTAAGCATGTCCTTTCTCCAATTGAAGCCTAGAATCTCTGCTCACCAATTTCAGCAGGCAACACATATTCAAAATCTATTTATAATATAAAAAGGAGAAAATAGAGAAAACAAGAGAAATGCCCTTAGTGCAAGTTAGGGCAGCAAATAGTAAAAACAAGTTCAAGCAACATGGAACAAGATTTGGAATCAAGAATGTAATAGGGATGCAATAAGTAGTGGGGATTCGAGAAATTAGCTAACAAGAAAGACAACTCGAGTGACAAGATTGGGTAACAAATACTAGGAGAAGAACATGTGGCTAGTGAACGTGTGTCAAACATCAAGTAACAAGTATCACGTTCAAGTTTCAAGTTGTCAAGTACAAGAATCAAGTCTCATGTCTAGTGTCAAGTTGCAAGCCTCAAGTCTCAAGTCTCATGTATCAAGTATCATGTCATCAAGTATCAAGTAAGCATGTATCATGTTTATTTATCATGTATCAAGTCTTGTAGTTATTACTATCTAGGTAGCACTTCATGTACCATCCTTTTATCACATGGTTGCTACAGTCAATGTAATTTCGTTTATACCCAGTAATGGAGTTTATAGGACGGTGTACTCAGGCATTAAGTATCAAGCAGGCACGGTTCATGAATACGAAAATAAATAACAGGTTCACGAAGCAAGTTTGTGAATACTAACAGGTTCAAGAACCACACAAAGGGTTCTTGAATACAACAGGTTCATGAGCCAAGTAATGGCTCCATGAGTAAATCAAGGTGCAACAGGTTCATGAACCGAGTACTAGAAAATACGGGCCCCCTTCCGAGTACACTTACCTATATTATCCACTACTATGGTCTTTTCCATAAACCCCGGCTTGTTATTTATTAATATCATCAAGCAAGCATGGAAGTGTGCAAAACAAATCAAGTAAACATAATCAAGAACATGGAACAAGTCTATGCTAGATATGATACATGTTCGAGGGTCTAAACAAATCAAAATATCAAGAACAACGAAAATCTCAAATCTGGACAACATGACGTTGCTGCACCTAAACTGCGATTTCCGTTGCTACGGGATAGGAAATGTGGATCTGTCAGAAGGTCTAGAAACTAAACTCCTGCCCTGTTCCAATGCATATAATTAAGGTACATAAAAGTTGTGGTAACCTATGTCAAAACAGCAAACTATACAGTATTTGTGTTCAGCCAGAATTTGTAAAACTGAGTTTATACATATGAAACAGTGTTGAAACATCATTAATTAATTCTGAGTAAATTAGGAAATGTTCTCTACGGTGTCCAGTAACAGCGTGCAAAATTTCAAGTCAATTAATTACTGGTAGCATAGTTAAAATAATTTCAAACTAAAGAAGTGCAGCAGTTTTTTGTGAATCTGTGACTACCGACATAGCAGAAGTAAAACTGCGATATCTCCTAGACCGTAACTCAAAATTTGAAAATTCTGGATGCTATTCACAACTAGACATTTAGGGCTACATTTCATATTCAGGGACCAAGTCCATATTTTGGTTTTATAGGGGTCGAAACAGCAAGTAAAGATAAGAACAACAGCAAGTGTAGGTTTCTTTTATATACAAGTTGCATGATAATGACTATTATGAGTCTAGATTAGTGTGTGATATGAATATGGATGTAGTGGGCATCAAATCAGCAAGTAACATCTATTTCTCAACTCAAAGGAGTGTAAGATCATCACATACATGATACAACACACACCTACAAGTCTAGGATTTCTTAGTTTCATGTGTTCAAGTGGCTAGGAGATAAAATGAGTCCAAGTAGTTTGTATAATATATCAACGAAGGGTTGTGACTCTTGAGATCATGGGATCGATGATGAATAATTCAAAATCAACAAATGATGAGACAAGAAGGAGTCACAACTACGACCTATTTGCAGTATTTTCAATTAAACACTTGTACTAGAACAAAAATTTGTACAAGAAGAATACTTGCCTTAGGGGAGTAGTCGACGAATCCAATGGAGGAATGGATCCCGGGCGACGAGCACAATCGGAACGAATCTCGATAATGATCAAGTTGATGACCAAGTTGAAGATCAAGCATATCCAACGGCCGAGATAAAAAATAAAACATATAAGAATTAGAAGAGTACCAAAAGAGTAAATATACCATGATTGAAAATTGATGAATGAGAACAAAAAGTAGATCAAATGTTTAACTCACCAAGTAGAAGACGAATGAGACAATTGAGACGATTAAGGGTCGAGATCAAGTGTGATCGATCGATCGGACGGCTGAGATCGAAGATCAAGATCAAGATGATGATCACGATCGCGATGATCAAAAGAGATCCGACGATCGAGATTAAGATCTTGATGATGATGATGATGATGGTGATGCGATCAACGGCCGAGATCAACGGATCAAGAAGACGATGATCGTGATTGTGATGAACGACGATCGGACGGCTGAGATGCGATCGGATGGTGATGATCTTGATGATCAAATCAATGGCCAGAATTCAATAGACCACAACTCCATGATGATGATGATGGTGATCCGATCGAATCAGGAGATCGGGCGGCCAAGATCTGATCTGATCAGATCCGAATCACAAAGGAGATCGGACGACCGAGATTCAACCAATTAATCCTTCTTTTTCCCTACTTCTTCTTCACAGCAACAGAGAGAGGGACTTTGACCGACGATGCGAGCGGTGACTGGCAGTACAGGCAGCACGACGGCGGGACTAGCGGCGCGGCAGAGGCTGACAAAGTCACGGTTGCTGCTGTTCTGGATGGCGAGAAGCATAAGGGAAGGGAGTCGGGGAGGAGTCGCGGCTGTTGGCAGAGGCACTGCCACAGGTGGCTACGGTCGACCAAGGGGACGTCCGAGATAGGGTCGCTTCACTAGGCATCGCGACAGGCTGCATCGCGAGGCAATGCGATAGGGGACGACATGGCTGCTGAACAACACTAGAGGAGCTGGTTGCTTCGCAGTGGGATTGCAGTGGTTGGCTGGTGACACGACTGGGGGGGGCTGCCGTCGTCTGCTGTTGGATGCTATAGCTGATCGTCGAGGTGGAAGGCAGTGTGAGCGGGAGTAGGGAGAGCAGGGGTGGGTTCGAGGAGGCGAGCGAGAGGGGTGAAGTGCAGGCGACGTGTGCGGGAGATGTGGTTGTAGAGAGGGCGGTGTAGGGGTGCCAAGGTAGAGGGAAAGAGAGGATGGGAGGGAGACGGGAGGTGAAGAGGACATGGGTGAAGGGGATGGAGAGAGAGGTCGGGGATGAAGTTGGAGGGGGCGGCTGGGGGTTTACACAGTAGGTAGGGTTATTAGGTTAGGGTTAGTTATTATGAGGGTATTTATATAATAGGGTATTAGGTTGTTAGGGTTATTGGGTAATGGATCCAATAAGAATAGGGTTGGGTTTAATTAAAAGACCCAACAAGATAATGGGTTTGGAGATTATAAAAATCAATAGGAATAGGATTTAGTCAAATGGGTATTTGGGTTTAAAGTACAATAGGGAAATAAAATAACTAATAAAATGTAGGATTATATATCAAGATATATATTGTACTACAATATGAAAATTATTTGAAATCGCCACAAATACAAAAATCAATAGAAATAAATTTTTAAATCAACAATCAAGATAATAATATTAATAACAACAATAATAATTTTGATATACATATCAAAATGAGATTTGAGATAAACAAGTTTAATAAAATTCAAATATTAATAAAATAAGATACAAATAGCCGATCACTTAGAAAATAATCATTAAAGTTAGAATATACTACTATTCGAAGAAAATATAACTTCCGGTTCGAAAAGATTTTAAATAGAAGGCACAATTCGAGTTTAAAATAATACTGAATTTATAATAAATCAAAATACATATTTAGGGAAACAGGGGTTACACCCATACCCTGGGGCTGGTCCGGTTTAACATTTTTGGGAAAAAGCCCGGATCAGCCCAGCTCGGTTGAGGACTGGGACCGGCTGGACCGGCCCGGCCAGGCTCGGGCCGGGTCCGGGCCGACCGTTGCTACAGTATTTTTTTTTAGAAAATAAAAAAAATAAAATTACCAAATTGCCCCCCAACGGATTTATACTGGCTAGTTTTGGGGGAAACTTTAGGAAATCAAAAAATTTGCATATTCTATATATACCACATCATTTCTTTCATTTCTTTTCACTAATTCACTCAAATCTCTCATTCTCTCTAGTATCTCTCAATACTACTAGTCTACAAAAACAATCAAGTGATCAACAACAACAATCAAGTGATCAATAACAACAATCAAGAAGTCTACAATCAACAACAATCAAGTGATCAACAACAACAATCAATACTACTAGTCTACTACAAGCTCTCAAGTCTCAACTCTCTCAACATTCATTCTTCAAACTTCAAATACTCATACAGTATTTTAGTATATGTTTAATTTGTAGATTTAACATAGTTGATTAATCTCATCTATATCTCTTAATTAGTTTGAGTTTTCTTGAACTTCTTCCTCTCATTTTTTAGATTTTATTTATAAATTTGGTAAAGTGGTAAAACAAACATACACTACTCATTCACTAGTTCTTGTTATTATTGTTATTTTTTAGTTGAGATAGATTGTTGTAACACCCCGCAAAATTGAAAATGACAATTTAGCCCCTGTGTATTACGCATGTGTATTTTGTAACGTGATTTACCACGTATCTTGATTTCCGACTATTTATGCATTTTCGTATCAATTTTATCCTATTTGAGTCAACTAAAATATAATATTTTAATCTATGTATTTTACATGCTTTTTATGTGTTTTCGATACACGTATCAACTACGTATTTTTTCATCACTAAGTGTGATATTTCTATGTGTATTGATTATTTATTTTACATATTTGAACTCGTTTTATAAAATAAAAATTTATTTTTCTCTATTTTGATTAAAATGCATTTTGATTTTTTGCACGTATGATGCACGTGCAAATTTTTATTCTCATTTTGTTGTTCTCATTTACTATTTTTAGCATGCATTAGTTTTAGTTAGCCTTTCTTTTGATCCATGAACCTATAAACTAAATCTAGCCCATTAGGAGAGGAGCCCACTAGATGATTAAATAAATTAATTAGAAATGAGCCCATGTAGCAAGCCCACTAAGAAAATCACATTTTTTAGTTATGCATGCACTATTACATGACAAGTTACAAACTATAGTACACACTTAGAGTTATAGAAATGTGTTCATATTTGTTTGTGCATGTGTGCATGCACACACAAATGTATTTGGACCATTTTTTGGGCAAGATGAGAGAGTTAAGGCTTGTAGGAGTGGGGAGATGAGAGGTTGGGAGTTTTGGGAGTTAGGAAAATTGGAGAGGTTGAAGGATGAGTTGAGAAAATGAAGAGATAGAGATTAAATTTGAATAATTTATTAGGTTGTGAAATTTTGCAAATGAGACCCTAACCTAGACCTATAAATAGAACACATTTCTTCTCATTCTTCACACCAAAAAAATTAAAAGAAATAAGAGAGAAAGAAAAGAAAGAGAGAAGAGAGCTTGTGCTTGGAGGCCATTGCTAGAAGAAGAAGATCTAAGAGGACATTTTGGAGCTAGAGGTGGTACTCTTTTCTTCATTGTTCAAGCTTTACTAAGGTGGGTGTTCTCTTACTTTCTAAATATTGAGAATGTGCTTGTTAATAGAAATGACTGAGTAATATAGAATTTGATTTGATAAAATAAAACAAACCTATGCATTGGATGTAATGAAATATTGCTTTATTGAGTAAACAAATCCAACTTATGTTAGTTAGTAGTGAGAAAAGAATTGTTGATTTGTTTTGTCATGAATTAGTATGCATGAATGAAGATATAATTGATTGTATGAAAAATGTTGGGAATACATTCTTTTGCAAAAAAAAAAAAAAAAAATTTGTAAAGTTAATTGAATGCCATAAACTTGTTTTGATTGTTTATGAAAGATACAATATGCATCCTTTGATTAAATTGCATGGATACAACCCTATGTTTCTCAATGAAAAGAAATTTTGAAAATAAGATTAATTGTCTAAAATGTGGTTTATAAATCTATGGATTACTGTTGGAGAACAACTCAATTTATAAGAACCAAATTCAGTCTAACAAAGGATTAGAAAATTGAGAAATCGAGTTCTTTTTAGAAAGAAAATGGAATAACAAAGTGGGAATAAAATTTAATGAATAGACTCCTTACTGATAAGCACGCCTAGTCTGGTGGTCTGGTGTTGGATGGGTGTGTCGGTAGGTCGCAGGTTCGAAACTAGTGTGGCCTACAATACTTTTTGTATTTTTGTATTTTTTTTGCTTTTAATTAATTCATAACCCGAGAGTTGGTATTTGGGTATTTCGGTGGGACTTCATGTTGCCAAGTGCACTTGGACTTTCTGGCTAGCGGGTGTGGGTTTGGAGCGTTACTGTTAGCGGCTGAGGTCCAGAGTTCGAAACCCCTTGACTGCATTTCTTTTTCTTTTGGATTTTTTTCGACTTTTCAATGGTTTTAATGAGAAATAAATTTGGAGAAAATTACTAGAATTCTTACAAAAATGAAATAGAGTTATTAAAATAGTTGTAGAATTTTTCAAGTCTATTTGAGTTATAAAAATGGATATTCAAGATCGAGAAAAATGTAATGTGACTTTAAAATTTTATTATTTTGAGAATAGAAACTTTCTTTGTGAAAAAGAATAAAATATTAGTTGTGAAGTGATTTCTCTTGAAGAGTTTATACTCTTATTGTGTTAAAGAATAATTTGTAGCGAATTGAGACATTGTAAGAGCTTGAATTTGTTAATAATATTTCATTGTGTTCTTGAAGAAAAGTTATTCGCTTCCGAGATTATGAATGAATAGATCATGAATAGTAATGAGACTATGATTACTTGTGAATAAGTTAAAAGATGAAATTATCTAGGTTTAAGACATGATTATTAAAGGATATGTGTACCCATGTTTCTTGTGCATGAAAGATTATGATTTAAGAATTAGTGAGACCTCGGTTACCGGCAATTTTGAAAGAAAGATTTAGAGATGATTTCGAGATATTGCCATCGGGCGATCTCGTATATTTTTGTGTGAACAAGTCCGGTAGGAGATAATACTGATTCTAGGAATGATAACACATTCATGTCTTGAACTAAATAAATAATTAGGCACTTAAGTGAAGATGTAGTACACCTGGGCAAACGTAAGTGAGTTGCCTCTATATAGTCGGGCGATGGATTGACTGCGTCGGCAGCCATTCATCGGACGGTGGGTTGATTGCGTCGGCAGCGATTCACCGTGGCTATAGAACCAGTCGTCGAGCTGAGATTGCTCCGATGAAGACGAATTTTATTTTGAAATCTAGGATTATAATGATTGATCGGGCGGTATACTCCGGGATCATGAATAGTCGGGCGGATAGTTTTTAAAATTCGGGACTATACGTAGTCGGGCGGATAGTTCGTCGTACTCTAGTGTATATACGTATACCGGGGCTAGAGGGGCACTTGCGGGAGATTCGCACAATGAGGAGTCTGTATAACAGTCGGGCGGTATACTCCGGGGCTGGGATCCGTACTCGTGGAATGTCCAAACCTTGCTTTATTACTGGGTAGTTCTCATGGCGAGGGATCGAACCCTTTAATGTGGAGTACGTAAGCACTTGCCCTCGGACCTATGTAGTATGGGATGCATAGAATTCGAATAAGTGTGAATTAGTGTCATCCTAGTATAAAATGTGTGCATTAGGCATTAAGGCATGGCATACACTTATATGTTAGAGTAGTCACATTTCTACACTTTATTTCATTCAATCTTTAGTTTTGATTTTTGTTAAAATATGGAGATCGTTATACTATTTCCGGTATAGAGAGGATAGCCATATATAACATTTCGTCAGTTGTAAGTGACTGACGTGCCCACAGTCTTACATGCAGGTAATGGATGTTCATGAAGCTATAAAGTGAATATGCTGATGCTGTTTTATTTTAAAGATGTTGTAAATGTCTTATTGTAATTTATTATCTTCCGCTGTGTAACATTTGTAACAAACTCTGATGTATTATTGAGAAAAGTTTTAATTTTCTTGTAAAATTGTATGAAGTTAAGTAAAGATCCTGTGGAATCCCAAATTCGGTTTTATTAGGAATTCGAAGCATTACAATTGTTATTCTTTTTAATTTTTAAAACATACATACACTTGCTTTCTCTCTAACTATAAATACACTAGTTTTTAATATTTAAAAGGCCTCTAATCGATCACGCGGTGGTAGACATAGTAGTCAAGAGTCCACTAGTCATCACATTCCTTCCATTCCAATTCCATATATAGATAGTGAAGAAACATTCATGAATTATGATAATTTTTCCGATTTGAATGAAACACACTCAAAACCTATAGAAATAGAAGATCATGTAGAACCACAACCATCGGAACAAGGTCCTTCTCAATCCCGTAAAACTAGAGGGACTACTTCCGAAGTACACAATTTTTTCAATTTTGTCCCTTCACAAAATGATAAGAGTGTAGGACTAAAAATATGTAAAAAGTGTCAAACACCATATAAGTTTAAATTAGGATCGGGCACGGGTACACTTCAACGTCACTTAAGCAAATGTCAACCACAATTTTCTAAAGACAGTCTCACACAACAAAAAATACATCATAGAACCGGTTAAGTAGATAGTCATAGCTACGATCACGATCTCGTTCGTAGGGAAATTGCTAAGTTAGTAATTAGGGATGAATTACCATATTCGTTTGGTGAAAGTAGGTATGTAGAGACTTTTGCACAAACCTCCTTACACCCCCATTATAAAAAGATTGCTAGGAATGTAGTTAAGGGTGATTGTAAATTAGTTTACAATGAGACTAAGGATTTTTTGATAGCAACACTAATATATCTAAACACTAGAGTTTCTTTGACATCGGATGGGTGGGTAGGAGTAAATGGTGTTCCAATGATGTGTGTAACATGTCATTGGATATATTCGGATGGGGTACTTCAAAAGAGAATAATTTCATTTGGATATGTTAGGTACCCACATAAGGGTGAAATTATAGTCACACACATTATGGAAGCATGTAATAATTTTGATATTTATGATAAAGTGTTTGCTATTGGTTTTGATAACGCCTCTAATAATACTAAGGCAATTGATAGTTTGAAAATTACTTTAGATCCTATTGAACCCGAAAATTTTCATGTTAGGTGTGTGTAATACCCCGATTTTTCCTAATGAATGAAGATTATTCATTTTGTTGCACGTGGTATGCACGTGTAATATTTTGGCTATTATTTTTAACATGATGAGTAAGAGCATTGTTTTTATAAAGGATTTTTCTCTAAAAGCCCAAGTGTTAATTTATTTATCTCTTCTACAAAATAATTATTTTGGCCCAATTAATTTTAGCCCATGAATTTAAACTCTATTATTATTTTCTACAACTTGTAATGTGTAGCATCTTTTCTTTTTATTTACCGGGTATTTGATGTACAAATTTTGTAGAGTGGTTTGTGTGTACACGTGCACTCAATGTACACGTGCACAAGGCACAAGCTTGGCCGGATTGTGGTGAGTGGGTGTGAGATCATGGGCGGTTAATGTGAGGTGTGGGTAGTTTTCACAACTTCCTAGTCCATCCTAGCCCTTGATCTTCCAACTCCCTAGTGCATCCTAACCCTCCATCTCACTCTAATTTGTGTATAAATACCCCCTCTCATTCTCTATTTCTTTTACACTAGATTATTATTTCAAGAGAAGTATTTGTGAGAGTTGTGTGTGTGTGTGTGCTTTTCTGTGGGGGACCGAGTAGCATTCTGAAGGCTTCGGTGTGGAACAAGGAGCAAGGAGCAAGGAGTGCTGCATCGCATTGAGGAACTTTGCTGGATTCGATTACTTCGTCAAATAAGGTGGGTGTTTCTCAGGACTTCTAATGTAGGAATTATACCATGATTGTTATAATTGCTGCCATGTTATGAAAAGTAAATTTAATATATTAGAAATTGCCTGAGCATGCTGTTGATAACAAGAACGAGTGAGTCGGTACAGTCGACTGTCGCATGAACCAGTCGACTGGTACGAGACAATTATTTTTCATGATGTGGTAATAAACATATGTGCAAATAGACGTAATCGTGTGATCACTAATTTTACATTTTTCCTATGACACATATGATGGAGGAAAGGTGAATGGATGAAAAGAACTAGCGATGATTGACAAAATTAAGAACGGTCGGTGCAGTCGACTGACAATGTGTTCAGCCGACTGGTGCATTGATTTAATTATGATTATTCGGCAATTCCATGAAATGAGACATTTTGTTATGTTGACCTAGTATAATGAATCAAGATTAATATCTTCATCTTCGCAAGAAGGTTATGAATAGTATAAATGCATGTTTAAAGTATTTCCTTAAAGAAAAGAAAATCTTAGTAACTTGAAATTCCATGCTACAATGTTACTGAACAAGTAAGAAGTGTGGTGTTTATGAAATGTGAATGTATGTATGCTGTAATGAAAATGCATGTGAGAACGGTTGAAAAGATAATTTCTGTTTTTGAATTTTGAAACTGTCCAGTCGACTTAGTGCGTGTAGCCAGTCGACTGAGCTGAACTTAGAAATGTGCTGTTAAAAATCCCAGGACAGACGATTGGTGGCTGATCAGTCGACTGTCACGTGGATGACTGTGAACATGAAAGGTTGCGGGACAGCCGACTGACTGTGTGCAGCAATCGACTATCCCGAGTATTTATGATGAACCTGTATTGACTGTATGAGTCGACTGGTGTCCTTCCAAGTCGACTGTACAGAGTGGGCTTTGATATGTATGAGATTTCATTTTATTTATTGCTGTTGGAAGTTGTGAACTTTATGATTGAAATCTATGAACTCTTTTTATGACTGTGTGGATTTATGTAAAATGAATCATAAATGGGAATTGAGAATTAAATGAACATGAAAGACTAAGATCATGATAAGAAAGTCTGTGAGACTCTAAATGAATTATGAGCTGAAAGTGCTCAATTAGAAATTGTGAATTGGAAATTGAAACGAAGAGTAGCTAAGTCTCCCCCGACAGTGAAATGAAGGAAATGAAATGAAATTGAAAAGAAGACCAAGGATGGTCATGTATTGAAATGAAATGATAAGTCCGGTTTGGTGGAGAGGCTAACTCTAGAGCTTTGATTTTTATTCATGATTCTAATATTTAGTACATAGTGAAGAGGTGATGAAAGTGAGAGAAAAACATAAGTATGAGAACTAGAGTTTACGGTGCGGGTGTGTGAGCCACAAAATGCATGCTTGATGAGTCAAGACATGGCGCGGGCACAACTCAGAATGATCGAACTTTAGTCACGCTTGTGGGGTGTTTGGTGACTGCAAGAGGATCGTGTTCAGGGAGGAGGCTGAATTGCCGCAGAATGCATGCTTGATGAGTCAAGACATGGCGCGGAATTCTACTCTAGGGGCCAGGATACGTGCTTGTACTCATAGATCATCTAGGATACTCACTGTAATTACAAAAGTAGTTTAAGTCATGGCGAGGGATTGAACCCTACAAAAATGAAGAACGGTTAAGAGACTTGCCCTCGGACCTATGTAGTATGGGATGCATAGAATCCGAACAAGTGCGCATTAGTGTCGTGTGAATTAAATAATTGCATTAAGGATTAAGTGCACAATCACGACACGACATCATTAAGAGTTCTCTTTTGAATTGTATTCTTATTATGAACAAGTTTGTGATTTGTTAAGAAATGAGATTCGTTATACTGTTTCTGGCATAGAGAGGATGGCCATGTATAATTATCGTCGGTTGAATAAACTGACGTACCCACAGTTTGTATGCAGGTAATTACATGTGTAAGAGGAATGGATGCATAAAGACTTTACCATGTTGTTGTACATTTGTTTAATTGTTGTAAATTTTACTTCCGCTGTGCAAAAGAAAAGTGTAATGTTGATGTAACTCTGATGTAAAAAGAAAGATTTGAATTTCCTTGTAAAATTGTACTCAAAGAAAGTGAAAAGATCCTGTAGAACATCTCGAATTCAGGGTGTTGGGATTCGGGGCGTTACAGTGTGCTTGTCAGATTTTAAATCTTTGTGTGCAAGATGCACTAAAATATGGAAATGATAAACTTGATGCAATGAGAGATTGTGTTCATTATATTACATTGAGTGGTCCAATACATTAAGCTTTTTATGATTGGTGTAAACTTAGTAAAATTATATATAAACGTTTTCCTAAAGATGTTAGACATCGTTGGAATTCTGCATTTGATTTATTAGGTGTTGTTCTTCATTATTGTTTTAATCTTAGACATTTTTGTGTCGCAATGGGTATGCAAAATTATATGTTAGATGATGATTTTTGATTTTTTACCGATAGTTTGTATAAACTTTTAAAACCTTTTAATGATGCTGCAATTTTCAAAAATATATACATCTACATCTAGTGTTATTTTACATGAAATTGTCACTATGATGACAACAATTAAAGATTTGCAAAATGACCCTTTTATTGGAGATATGGTTAATGCGGCATATATTAAATTTTTAAAATATTTTTATCCACTTCCTATGTTATATTGTGTAACTAGTGTAATGAATCCTATGATTAAATTAGATGGCACAAAAAACTTAATTAAGATTTTTTACACTTATGCCCCACACGATGCAATACAAGATTTTGATCATGTTGTTTTTACTCGTCAATTTGAGCATATTTTGACTAGGTTATATGATACTTATGATAGATTTTATTCATCTAACACTACATAAACACAAACACAAAATGTTGATTCTACTTCTTCTTCTTTCCACATATTAGCAAAAGGGAAAAGTCATGCAACTAGTAGTGTTTTAAATCTTATTAAATAAAAAAAAAACCAAGAACCAATTCACCAAATGAGTTGAATTGGTATAATGCACAAGGTTCGATTGAAGTTGTAGTTGATGTGTTATAGTTTTGGAAAAGCAATGAAGCTATTTTTAATATTCTTTCTCGTATGACTAGAGATTTGCCAACAACACCGGTATCAACCGTTGCATCGGAAAGTGCTTTTTCTCTTGGTGGCGGGATAATAAGCCCGAACAGGAATCGATTGACAGCAAAAAATTTGGAGATGCTAGTATGCGCCGAAGATTGGATGAAAGCGGAAGAGATGACTCAAGACTTACTTGAAGCACAAGCTGGATCAACAATTAGCGATGAATGAACAATTAGATTTAGTCGATTTACATTAAAATGATGTACAATATATTGTAATTAATTGGAAAATTTAGGGGGATGAGATTCTATATTTAGGTTAAGTAGAAGTGTACGACAATAGTCCAATACCTTCTCTTCAATCTAAATAGAGGCCATCTCGATCTCTAAATTCAAGTAATTCACTTGTTTTGTAATTTGATTTAACTTGTATGAAATTTTATTCATGTACTTCATTTTATTTAAGAATTTCAAATTTATTAATTTAATTTAATACTTGGTTCTTTGCAATTGTTATGAAATTACAATTTAGTACTTGATCTTTAATATATTAAAAAAATTCCCTTCAAAAATCGACCCGGCCCGTGAACCGGCCCGGCCCCTACCATTGGGGCCGGGGCCAGGTCCGGGCCAGGGTTTCCCCCCCCCCAGCCCGGCCCGCATTGTCTTCGAGCCCGACCTGAGTAAGCCCGGCCCGACCGGAGTGGCCCGAATGCCATCCCTACTGAAGTATTGGTCATTTTAAAAAAAACCCCACTAAGTTTTTTTATTTTAAAAATACCGCACTCAACTATATTATCAAATAACCCACATTAACGAAGTTAACTTCCTTTAGGGTATATGTCACCTGTATTGCACTGATGCAATAGTTCAGTGAGGTGTTTTTAAACATCTAATTAGTTAAGTGATATTTTTTAAAACACAAATGAAAGATGAATGCGGTTTTTTGACGGAAACCTAACTCCGTCAATGTGGATTTTTTGATAACATAGTTGGGTGCGGTTTTTTTTAATTAAAAAGTTTAATGGGTTTTTTAAAAAATGACCAATATTTCAGTGTTTTTTTTTCCCTTCAAATCTCTACTACTATAATGGGAAAAGGCCTTAGTGTAATTTGTCCTTCTACCAACCCGTGCAACACACGTGCCTGAATTTTTACTTTTAAAAAAATATGTATTTATTAAGCCATGCAACGCACGTGTAAATTACTAGTTTAGCCTTAATGTAATTTAAAAATAAACTAATTTATATCCCCAAAATCCCTTGCTGACCGCCCTCTCTCCCCTCAAGTCCCCATCAACGGTTGCAATGCAGACTAAGCCCAAACGCACGCCATCCTTTCATATCTGGGTGATATCTCATACGCCTCCGACGTCTTTAATGCCACCCTCTCGAGTACCAAACAATCCTCCTTCACTTCCCCTCTGTGCTGTGCCTCCACCTTCCCTTCTTCATATATATAGCTGGATCATTTGATGTAATTCCATGTACAATAGGAAGTTGAGATGGCTAGGGCTTAGCAACAACGAAGATTATGGTGAAACTGTTTTGAATTCTTGAATGACACAGGAAATGAAGCAGTTGAAAAGGCTGAGCAAGAAGTTGCCAAAAAGATAATGACTAGCAAGTAATTGCCCCTGCATCAAATAAGTACACCTGCTTTCGTTTTTTTTAAAAATTTTTTCTTTCATTAGCATTTAACCATAAGATCGCAAAGCTTTCTTTGTTGAGTGATTAATTAGAATTTAGAAGCATGAGTTGTGCCTGACTATTGGTATTCTTATCCTCATAGATGTCAATTCAATAATTTGTTGACAGTCATGATATAGGTTTGTTTCTATGATAAGTGTTAATAATGAATTTATTTGTTCATCTGACACACACGCACACACCTACACCTGGTATCTATTCACTAGTTTGAAAAACAGAACAAGATAAATTGTTCAAAGTTTTACCTGTGCTCTGATTTTGAATGCGTCTTCATCAGGGTAGTGAGCATTAGAAGAACAAAAGTTGAATTGATTTACCATACTGGATTAAAATCCAGCTTTCATTAGAAATGTGAAAAGCATTCGCCTTCACTCTACGTAGGTTTAAAGAGAAATTATTAACTTGAAAAATTTTAGTTTCCTAGGAAACCTAGGGAATACCGATCAAGTATAACATTGCCTCATTTTTACTAAATGGAGGAGTGAAAATCTTTAAACCAAATTTCTTCTCTATCTTCTTAATAACTAATTTCATTTTCTTTTTAATAGCCTCTTTTATGACACACAATCACTATTTATTTTTAGTCAATTCTATATTGAAGAGTCCTTTTACTGAAATTAGTCCCTCTCAAGAGGATATGCTTTCCCTTCTCCACAACAAGATTCAGAAGGTCAACTAATAGTTACATGCGTTTGAAACTTGACGAAGGTTAGATAATCATAGAAAAGGAGGGAAAGATAAATCTGTTCTTGGTAATATTAAAATTATCAATAATGTAGCTCATATGATTGATTAAGCAGCTATTATACGCATCCTCATATCACCTATCTAATATTTCTAATTAGTAAAAGTAAAATATACTGTGCAGAAGTAAAATAAATTGTTGGAAGAAGTGGATTATTATTTCCAGACGGCCTTGACGATCTCCTTGTTCTTTTCATTTCTCTATCAACAATAATATCAAGGTTAATTGATAAGAGTTTCAATTTATGTTTTTTTTAGGATAATGCTACACCTACTACCAAATCTACTACATTTTCCTTTACTACCCTAGGTGGCACGCTATTAATGGAGGTTATTGTAGAATAGGTGGTAGAAACATCCACTAATAGTGTGCCACCTAGGGTAGTAAAGGAAAATGTAGTAGATGTAGCATTACCCTTTTTTTAGGAAAAGGTGGAATATGGCCATCTTGTTTCATTAATCAAAAATTAACAAAACATACAAACTACAAATAGAAAATAAAACATGAAGCAACTTGATCCGTACAGACAACAAGAGATCCCTCCAACATCCCTAGAGGGTGGGCCATCAAACCGATAGACCGATAGTCATCACCACTATCGAGTACGTCTCATCGCTGCATCTCATCCAAAGCTTCGATGGACCTCACCTTGGGCCCAATCACAATGCTTGGTCAACAATCGGCTAGGTCGAACCGCTGACCGCCTGGCCCCGAACTCCACCCTGATTGTAATGTGCCCCATCTTGGGCCCAATCACAAAGCAAGGACCATCAAATTGTCAAATAAGCTTCGTGCACTGCCTCCAAGGCACATGCATACCCACCTGAAGCGAATCACGCGGGATTTAGACATTCGCCGGTCCCAACCTTCTCATCCCCAGCTCCCACTAACTCACTGATAACACTCTCATACTCAACCCAACCAGAGTCACAACCAAAGTGAGAACCGTGAATAGATACATTCACCTCTCTCACGCAATAGCTTTCTCAGGCGATTTCTTACCAAACAAAACTCTCACTCACCCTAACCACGGACGCAGTCAAAGAGAGAGTCGTGAAGAGGATATCTTCACCTCTCTCACGCTTACTCTCTCAAGTGATTTCTCGCAAAAACATACACCAGCATAGAGTAGTGAGGATCAACCTTTTTGCTCTCTCTCACTCTCTCTCTCTCTCTCTCACACAAAAAACCAAAAACAAATCACAACTAACTGAAGCATCACCTTCTCCTCTCACCCCTGCGGGCGGTGGATGTTGTATATTTCAGGTTCATTGATGAGGGCGTAGTGGCAGTGTTGCCGCGAAGACTGTGGTCGTTGGTTGTAGGAGGTCTAGGTCGGGGTTTGACTCTCACAGTGACAACCAACAAATCCCAAGCAACTCCAACTCAATAATCTCCTCCAGTTTCCAAACTCCAACATACACAACCCCATCTCCAAATCCAACACAAAGGAGGGCTCCCTCGACTGTGATGGTTGATGTGAATTATTTACAAGTGTAAAAAAATCACAACAAGTAGTATAATAAGTGAAAAGAGTGTCGAATCCATAAGATCTAATTATTTTATCGAGTACCGAAATCACTAGATTAACTACTATTTTGAAAATTGAAATTCAATAAAGAATGCAACTAAATTAAATTAATCCAAAGAACTAACTAAATTAATTAAAAGGAGCAAAATCTGAAATTTTGTTATTTATTAATTGCAAAACTAATTCTAGGGCTTTTGATTTCACTTAGTTATTCTCACACAATTTATAACTCCATGTGAATAAAAAGATTATTTTTCCAAGTTGTAGACCAAAATCCCCAAATTATTCAATATTCTCTCTCAAGCAATATCAAAAATATTCTCAACTAATTATTTGTCATAGTTCATGCACAAATTACTAATTGAAAATTCATTAAGATCTATGGATTTCTTAACGGTCACATTAACAGTGGTTCGCTCTTGTAACAGTGTTTAATTTTATCAATTCGAAATCACAAAGTACCAGTTCGGTCTCTCCATGATTTAATAGATTATACAAAAGTTGGTCAACCAATTGTAAGCATTACGAACAAAAATCAAACACACAACCATGGAAAAATAGAAAAATAATATGGAATTAAAATTGTGTTATCAAAACTAGGCTACATCAAAGCCCTAGAAAATTAAATTTAGTTCATAATAAAATTGCAACTAACAAATACTGTCTTGGATTGGATAATAAAATTAGATAAAGAGAAAAGATACAGAAAGAACTAATTTGTATAAAAAAAATGCAAACCGAAAGCAGGAAAAACCGAGCCCCAGTGTTCACCCTCGAAAATCGCACCGCAAAACAGAACAGCGTTGCTACTGTTCTGTCTCTCTCCTGCTTGCTGGTTTCTGCGCCGCCACATCAGCGCCTACATCAGTGATCTCTCTGTTTCTCTGTCCCTGTCCCGTTTCGAAGTCTGCGCGCCAACTCAGCGCCGCAGCCAACTCAACGCTCTCTCTCTTTCTTCGTTCAGTCTCTTTCTTCCTTGATACTAGTGCCGAAACCAAGTCAGCAACTCACCTTTCTTCACTTTTCTTTTCTCTTGGGTCCCGCCGCCACCTACGCACAAGCCCCTTCAGCCGTCCTCTCCACAAAGCCCCTCTTTACAATCTACACTTATGTATAGGAACTAGTAATTTACATGTGCAATGAACGTTTTAATAATTTCAAAAAATAAAAAATAAAAACTCTGATGTTGGGAGGATTTGAACCGGAAACCTCCTTTATATTAGTTATGTACGTCCGTTGCACATGTTGGTAGAATGACAAAATAACAAATGACACTAAGGCCTTCTCCCATTATAATATTAGAGATCAGAGATAGGAGAGATATAATTAGGTTTAGGTTAGTTTATTAGGATAATTAATTAATCAAGTAATTAATATGATAAGTATATATTTTAAATAATTAATTAATTCAAATCCTAAATATTAAGATAAATATATTAGGTAATGTTGCGTTATTTATTTATTTTTATTTATTTTTTGTTATTCCAAAATTTAATTGCACCCTAGTTGTCCATATTATTATTTATTAATTCTTCAAAGAGCCAATTTGTAAAAACATGTATTTTAGTGCTCAAATTTTCTAGAAATCTTCACAAAAAAATAAATTTGAATTTAAAAATCTTTATCCTTATTTCTTCTTTGATTTTTACCAAAATTCATATCTTTTTGCACTTATAAATCTCATTCCTACAAAATCAAACTAATAAATAAAAATAAGTACAAATAAGATAAATTTCAAAGAAATGAATGAGAACTCGCAATTTTGATGCATAAAAGAATACTAAAATTTATGTATAAATTCAACTCATCAAATACCCCCAAACTTAAAATTTTGCCTTGTCCTCGAGAAAAAAGAAAACCATAAATCAAAGAATAATAATCAATAGTAGGCTCAACTCATCACACTAAGAGATCTTATTATGCAAGCATCAAAATTTTAACTTAATACATAAACAATAGCAAATAAAGTAAAACAAGCATACTCACTTTCTCCAGTGCAATTATTCATACATAATTCTCAACACAATCATATTTGTCATGCAATTAATATAATTATAGTACGTAACAACTCCATTTGTGATTACCCCTTTTCACTACTACGAACCGAGTAACAAACTAGTTTTTTTTTGTTTTGTTTTGTTTTTTGTATCTCTCTAAGTTGTCACTTGCCTTTTGATGCGAATGCAAACATTTGTGATGAATTCACCTGGTTACTCAACAAGTGACAAACTTAAAGTGCTTTTGCATACTCATATTTCAAGTTGCCGTTTGACGTAAAAATAAACATTTGTGATGAATACCCCTAGTTACTAAGCAACTCAAAATATTGGAGCAGATAGACTTTATTCATAATTTTTTTTAATCATTATCACTCTATTTACTTGAACTCTGTTTAGGACTAGATCAAAGGGGATAATCACAAGAAAAAACATCACATTTTTCTTTTATGTATAATCACATTATTCGCACAATTTTGTAAGGAATTTTGAAATTCAATAATCCTAAAGTAAATAGGAATGTTTAATCTTGCTTTATAAGCAATTGTCTATCCTAAAAAATATATTTCAATGCTTTAGCATAATAAAGAACTCAAAAGTGTAATGGTAAGCCTAAATGAAATTCTTTTTTGTTTTGTTTTTCTTTTCAAATATATATAAAATAAAAAATAAATTTGTAACTCTTCCTCCAAACTTGAATATCACATTGTCACTTAATGGGAAAGAAAAAGGAAAAACAAAAAGAATGTGAAAAGTTTATAATTTCTCTCCTGATTCGTGCTAAAATTCTGCACGAGCGACGTTCATTGTTTCAGTGATATCTAGAGCTGTAGATGTCCAAATGGCCTGATTCTTTTTTTCCTGGAAAGGTAAAACAATTTCCTACGATCGCTCTTTGAAACACTTTTCCAGATTCTGACTCCATCCTGCTAAAAAATATCCATCAATGTAGGTGTAGAAAACAGCTCCGCCTAGCGACTTCCAAACTCATGCAATCCTACCAAATAAAATCAAAAATTAAAATTAGAATAAACTAAAAGAAAAAGGAAATCTATATGCAGCAAAAGAAAGCATGGGTTGCCTCCCAAGAAGTGCTAAGTTTTAAGTCTTCAGCCAGGCGTTGTAGCTGAGATGGTTATGTAACGCCAAGATCCAACAACATACGAGCCTCTTTTTCAATAATTCTCTTCATATGTGGATTAGATTTTTTCTGTGTATCTGTCAAGCTTGATGGTAGCGGCTCGAATTTCAGTCGTTACTTTCTTGAAGATGGAGTATTTGATATCCCCACCTCCTTGAATGTCAGCTGAGAAGAAAAATTAATTGATGGTGCAATTTGAACGTATTCCAGAATCTTTTCTTTCTCAGATTCAAGGGTTTCTGAATTTTCTGGACACACTTTAATTGGTAATTTCTCAACTACTGCTCTATGTGTCTCTTCCACAATTAGATTAGTTTCACAAACTTGAAAATATGAGTGACCTTCGGCAGCAACCTCCATAGATTTAAAAACATCAAACATTACTTGCTCATCCTCTACTCTGAAAATAAATTTTCCTTGTTGAACATCAATCAAAGCTCTCCCCGTAACTAGAAAGGGTCTTCCCAAAATCAAAGGGATTTGTTCATCTTCCTCCATATCAAACACTACAAAATCAGCTGGATATATGAACTTATCTACCTTTACCAAAACATCTTCAATTATTCCTCTTGGGTACTTGATAGATCTGTCTGCCAATTGCAATGAGATTGTGGTGGATTTTGCTTCTCCAATACCTAATTTCCTGAAAATCGAAAAAGGCATAAAATTAATACTTGCTCCCAAATCACATAATTCTTTATGAAAAGAAGAATTTTCAATAGTGCAAGGAATTGTAAAACTCTTTGGATCTTGAAGTTTAGGAGGCAGCTTATTTTGTAAAATTGCACTACTCCCTTCGGTTAGCATCACCGTCTCATGTTCCTCCAATTTTTGCTTGTTTGATAAAATATCCTTCAAAAATTTAGCATGTTTAGGGCATATGAGCTAAAGCTTCAATAAGAGGAATATTAATATGCAATTTCTTTAAAATACTTAAAAATTCAGAGAATTGATTTTCAAGATTATTCTTTTTAAGTTTTTGCGGAAAATGAATAAGTGGATCATAAGGTGAATTAGGATAAGTGTCAGAATTGAACTCCCCTGAAATTGTTTGGCTTGAAACTCCTTTATCCTTCTTGAATGGTGATTGGCCACCTGCTGCGTTTGTTCCTCCACAATTTGCTCGATCTCACTTTGCTTTTCAACCACATTTTGGTCGGCAATTTCTTCTTGTAGATGCTCAATTCTTCTCCTGCTTTTTAGTGTTATTGCTCTGACATGCTCTGCGAGATTTGTTACGGTGTTACTGGGTAAGTTTTCTGTTGTTCTCTCTATATGAATATTTGAAAGTTGACCAATCTAAGCCTCAAGATTGTGAATAGAAGTCGTATTATTTTGTATCACCATATCTATCTTCTGCATGTATTGCATGAACATCTCTTCATGTGTCGACTTCTTTTCTTGTTGTAAAAAGTTTTGAGGTGGTCTAATTGCTCCTTAATTGTTGTTCCATGAAAAATTGGGGGTGTTTCTCCATTCTTGATTATACGTGTTCGAATAAGGATTGTTTTGATGTTGAAAATTGGACGCGTAATTTGCTTAATTGAAATTTAATTGAGCAAAAGGGTTTCCCGCTTGGCAATCTGTACTTGAGTGATTTCCTGCACAAATATCACAAATCATATTAGATTGAATAACATTAACATTCATATTACCTATTTGTTTAGATAAAATATCAATTTTTGTAGTTAAAATAGTAATAGGATCAAGTTCAAAAGCTCCAACCACTTTTCTTGGCATTGTAGTCTCTAAAGATCACTGGTAATAATTAGATGTCATCTCCTCTAAAAGTTCATAGGCTGCATCATAAGTTTTGCTCATAAGCGCACCTCCAGCTACTGCGTCAACCATAGATCGATTTGTAACTCCCAAACCATTATAGAATATTTGAATTTGCAGCCATTTCGATAGTTCATGATGATGACACTTTCTCAATAACTCTTTATACCTCTCCCATGCATCATACAAAGACTCAGTCTCAAATTGAGTGAATGTGTAATATCATTTCTTAGTTTCGCTGTCTTTGCCAGCGAAAAATACTTAGCCAGAAATTTTTGTGCAAATCCCTCCCAAATAGTAATACTACCTAGTGGTAGAAAATTTAGCCAAGCCTTCACTTTATCTCTTAGTAAAAAAGGAAAGAATTTCAATTGAATAGTATCATCTGATACTCCATTGTTCTTAAAAGTGTCACAAATTTCAAGAAAGTTTGCAATGTGAACATAAGGATCCTCGTGCAATAATTCCCAAAATTGAACAGTCTGTTGAATCATTTGAATAATCGCTGGTTTAATTTCAAAGTTGTTTGCTTCAATTGCAGGCCTTTTGATGCTTGATATTGCTCCATTAAGTGAGGGCATCGCATAGTCCCTCAAAGCCTTGTTCTCATCGTTCGCCATGATAATGCACTTGTATATCCTAAAATATAAGTATTTTAAAAAAAACTAAAATAAATAAATAAATAAAAAGTAAGTCAAAAGAAAATAAAGAGGTAAAATAATAATAATAATAATAAATCCATACTAGTAATAATCTAGCAATTTTCAATATTAATAAAATAATAACTAGTCCCCAGCAACGGCGCCAAAAACTTGATGTGAATTACTTGCAAGTATACAAAATCGCAATAAGTAGAATAGATAAGTGAAAAGAGTGTCAAACCCATAAGGACTAATTATTTTATTGAGTACCGAAATTACTAGATTAACTACTATTTGGAAAATTGAAATTCAATAAAGAATGCAACTAAATTAAATTAATCCAAAGAACTAACTAAATTAATTAAAAGGAGCGGAATCTGAAATTTTGTTATTTATTAATTGCAAAACAAATTCTAGGGCTTTTGATTTCACCAAGTTAATCCCACATAATATATAACTCTATGTGAATAAAAAGATTATTTTTCCAAGTTGTAAACCAAAATTTCTAAATTATTCAATATTCTCTCTCAAGCAATATCAAAAATATTCTCAACTTATTTGTCATAATTCATGTACAAATTACTAATTGAAAATTCATTAAGATCTATGGATTTCTTAATGGTTACATTAACAACGGTTCGCTCTTGTAACGGTGTTTAATTTTATTAATTCGAAATCACAAATTACCAGTTCGGTCTCTCCATGATTTAATAGATCATACAAAAGTTGATCAACCGATTGTAAGAATTAAGAACAAAAACCAAACACACAACCATGAAAAAATAGAAAAATAATATGGAATTAAAATTGTGTTCTCAAAACTAGGCTACATCAAAGTCCTAGAAAATTAAATTTAGTTCATAATAAAATTGCAACTAACAAATATTGTCTTGGATTGCATAATAAAAATAGACAAAGAGAAAAGATACAGAAAGAACTGTTTTGAAAAAAAATGCAAACTGAAGCCTAAAAAACCGAGCCCTACTGTGGCGGTATCGATCGGCAGGGACGAGGGGGGTATCGATCGCGACGGCAGGGATGACGGGGGTATCCCTCGATGTGCGGCAGTTGCGGCTTGAGAGAGGCGTCGCTCGACGAAGGGCGACGACCGAGGATGGATGGCGATGGAGGAGCGTGACGATGGAGAGGGATCGCTGGTGATGGGGGACATCTTTGTCGAAGGAGCGCAATCGGAGGGAAAGCGAGGGGAGGGAGGGATGAGGGAAGGACGAAGGAGGCCTTAGCGGACGACGGGGCGGTGACGATGAGCCCTAGCCGCCGTCCCCACCTATCTCAGATCTAGGGTTAGTTTTTGAGGTGTTTGGGGGTTAGTTTCTCTCTTTAGACTTTTCTAGAAAGAGAAAGTCGTTTTTTTTTTTTTTAGTTCCAATTTATATTAAGTCGCCGATATTATAAAAAGTGAGCGGAAACATAAAATACCACACAAACGACAACCAAAAATTACCAAAATTTGCGAGTAAGTCGGATTCACCACACACAAGCTAACACAACTTGTAGAAATGAGTTTTGACTTACGGTTTGCAAGATTCGGCCATGTATCACTTTATTATTTTTTTTGCCTGTAATAAAATGATATATGACCATATCTCGCAAACTGTGAGTTGAAACTCAATTCTGCAAGCTGTGTTAGCTTGTGTGTGGTGAACATGTCCTTCTCGCAAAGTTTCGTAATTTTTTGTTTCCATTTGTGAAGTTTTACAAATATCAAACAACAACTATAATTTTGGATATTATGAGGCGCTCTATAATGCAAATCTTTTGCTTATTCATGAGAAGCGCTCTTATAATGTCTCTTCTCATAAGTTTGTTAAAGCTTGTATGACTTCTCAGTTGTATGGGTATTGGGAGGTAATTTATTTCCGTCCACCTCTTCTAGATATATTATCAGAAAGGGAGTGGTAAGAGAGGAGTATACTTAATATAATTATAAGTGGCTACTGCCTTTTAACAACAACAAAAACAAAAATATGTACTGTTTAGGGTTAAAAAGGATAAAGAGGTGTTAGGAGGTTTGGATGAGGACGGTTGATTCAAAAGATAAACGTGTCTAGGTCAAAGAAAGTAAGTAACTAGCTAGGATGCATGCAGGGCCAACCCTGGGCCTGTGCGACTTGTGCGGTCGCACAAGGCCAAGTAATCGGGAAGCCCACTGGACATCCGGTGTAATCAGGTGTAATTAATAGAGTTCTTATTGTAATTTTAGCACAAAAGTCAATCAGTCCAAATGGTTAAGGAGATAGAATTGAAATTTGTTGTGCCGAGCCTGTGCAGGTTTGAACCCTACTGTCGACAATTTTACTTATATATATATATATATATATATATATATGGGTAAAAGGGATATGAGCAACTTGATCATTTAGTAAATGAGCAATTGATTATGTGGCATGCATGTGATATATTGGACAACTAACTCTTTAAAGGCTTTTCCAATCACATGTATGCCACATCATCAATTGCTTATTTATTAAATGAGCAAGTTACTCATACCTCTTTTCCCATATATATATATATATATATATATATATATATATATATATAAAGTTCATTAATGATTTGTATGTTTCTTTTTGTATGTTTTTTTCGTTAATTGTTGAGATTGACTTAAGACGTGAAGCTTTTTTAATCGTGTATTTCCTGCGTTGTAAGAATATGAAGATCCTTAACCACATTTATATTTCATCTTAATTGATGAGACGACTAATTCAATATATCGATTAAGTCGTCCCAGATATTGGATCCTTCAATGATATAAAATTTGAAAGGTATTTTTCAAATGAATCCATATAAAATTTTAAGATATAGAATGTACCCTACTCATATTTTTCAATTGAATTCGTATAATATACATACATATATATACATGACATAGAATTTTTTTTAAAAAAAGTAAAATTAGTATTAAAATATTTCAAAAGGGTCCAGTTTTTTTTCCTTTCCGCCCAAGACCCTATAAATCTCATGACCTGACCCTCGATGCACGATGCGCAATCTTATGGCACAAACTATACTTTTAAGTTGTGCAATAAAATAGAATGTGTATATATGTATACATTGAAAGGAGAGCCTTCTTTCACTCGTTAGAGGAGTAGTGGGGGTGATTTAAGCAAAGCAGCAGATGCGTCAGATTCAAACCCGTAGGGGCTATGGAAAGAACTATCATTGCTTATGCGAGTTGGCAACTTCGGAAACAATGCATTTCTTCAACAACCAAAAAACTTTGGAAACAATGCAAAGTTTTTTTTGGAAGGAAATATGGAGTATAACTATCATGTTTCACTAATAAGAAGCTAATAAAACAAACACATGGTACTAGGTACAATTACAAATAAACTACCGAGCAGAAGTAAAACATAGCACCTCCAAAGTAGATAGGAGGGTGGGACAAAATATCAAAAGTACCACATACAAGATTATCAAACAAGTACAACGAGATAGAAGAGATCCCTCCAACAATGCCAAATGGGTACCCCGATCATGAAGCTCAGTATTAGTCGAGAGTAGGATCTATCTCCACCTCTGCATCATCGTACTCCTAACTCAAAAGCCCTGGTGATTCTTCCTCTTGGATTTGACGTCGCACCTATAGCCCAAAAAATATTAAGAAGCATGATGTGAGTAAAGGAATGCTAGTACAAGTCCTATGAAAGTAAAAATTATTTCTGTCAGGTCATAAAACCCAGATCGTAGTGGCAATAGAAATATACCTCGCATCCCTCATCTCACATCTCTTGCTAGCGAAAATGGGCCCTATCCAAAGGTCTTCATAAACCTCAGGATAAACCGGTGATCCTAGGGCCTTCAGGACCACACACAAGACTGCCTGGGGCATTCTAAGAACAAGTGATTCTTCGATTCCATGTGAAGATTGCAAAAGCCACAATTAGTTACGATGTGTGGTTGCCTTTTAACCATGTTCTCTCTTGTCAGAATCGCATTGTTGAGGACTAGCCAAAGGAAAACTCTAACTTTCATCGGTGCTTTGGCCTTCCAAAGTATTGTAGACCATTTCGGGCTACACCCTCTAAGGTGAATATGGTTGTATAAAGAGCGAATCGTGAAGGTTCCATTTTTCTCTAGCCCCAAAACTTTTTCGGTCGGATCCTTGGGAGAAAATAACTCCGGATTGGACGATGTAAGATTGTAGAGCCCCAAGTGTCAATTGTGATTCCGTGTTGAGACGTGATTTGAACGAAGGTCTCCAGCTTCCCCTTTTCTAGGTTTTGGCAACCGTAATGTTGGGTTGGGAAGCGAGATCAAAAAGTTCATGGAATAATTCTCTTAAAGAGTTATCAGCGCACCATTTGTCCCACCAGAACCTGGTCATCATGTCATTGCCAATGAAGGATGAGACACGGCTGTGAAACGGGTCATAGACTTTGGCCACTCCTTTCCAGAACCATGATACTTTGGGTCCCATCCGAAATCCGAGTCTTAACGTCCCCTTACCTAGAAGGTGAAGGTGGATATACTCTTCACATCCTTCCTTATTTGTGTGAAAAACTTTCCACCATCATTTGCCGATGAGGGCCATATTCATGTCTCTAAGATCTATGATACCAAGCCCACCCTGACACTTTTTGATGCAGACTTTCTCCCACTTGATAAGGTGGTACCCTCCTTTGTTCGCCTTAGCCCCTTTCTAGATGAATCTTTTCCGTATCCAGTCGATCATTTGAATGACCAATTTTGGAAATTCAAAGAAGGACAAGTAGTATGTCAGTAGATTGGACAATACCAAGTTAATTAGGGTCACTCTCCCACCTAGAGAAAGGGCCTTTCCTTTCCAACCCGTCAACTTGGATCCAACTCGGTCAATAATCGGCATCCAGTCAGATTTCTTAAGTTTACTTGGCCGAAAAGGTAGGCCGAGGTACTTCATAGGGGAAATTATCCGGCTTGCAATTTAGACGGATAGCGTGTTCACTAGCCTCTTCCTATGTCCTTGCAATAGGAATGAGGGCACTCTTATGGAAGTTCACTTTACGACCCGGCCAGGCTGCAAAGCAATACAATATTCCTTTGAAGGTGATAGTTTCTCCTAAATCACCGTTCCTATATAGAATGGTAACGTCTGCGTACTGTAAGATTGAACATCCCGTACGGCTACTATTCCTAGCCATCAGAATAATCCACCATGTATGTCTACAATTCTCCATCATACATTTAAGTGCATCTGTGACAATCATAAATAGCAGGGGGGAAGAGGATCCCGCTGCCTATGACCTCTTGCCTTACCGTTGACCAGAATGGCCGACCTGCTGTCAGATCCATTTGATCCGTATGTCCCCAAATCCTCTACACTAAGGGCTTCAAGAAGGGATTCCCATTCCACGATGTCGTAGGCTTTCTCGAAGTCCAGTTTTAACAAGTAGCTCCTATCGTTCGAGATATGGTACTGGTAAATAGTTTCTTCTGTAGTAGCTACTCAGTCTAAAATACAGTGTCCCTTAATGAAACCGGTTTGCTCATTACTAATCAATCAGTCCATCACCTTGCTTAATCTGTTAGCTAGAATTTTATTAATAAACTTGACTGAGAAATTGAGTAGCCTGATAGGGTGAAAATTGCCAACACCGCGTAACTAATTCTTCCAAGTTTAAGACTGTGGTCGTAAAACTCGTTGATGTCGCCATGAGATCATCTTTGATCTCATCCCAAAAAGTCTAATAAATAACGTAGGGAATCCATCAGGGTTAGGAGCCTTATCATTACCCATCTGGCGAACCACCCCTTTAACCTCTTCCTCTGAGAATGGAGATTCGAAAGATTGAAGGGGTTGCTCCAAACCCACAGAACTATTTAGCGAGAAATCTGCATTTAGCGGGATCCTGATATCATACTTACAACCAAATCTGTTTCTGAAGTGGGTTTGGAAAGCCAAATGAATATTGTTCATCTTGAATCACCCCTGACTCTGTTTGAACAGACGGGATGATGTTAGAACTCCGAGGCGCGCTGGCAACTAGGTGAAAAAAGGTTGTATTCGCGTCTCCCTCTTTTAGCCACAAAATTTTGGATCTTGGTTGTCATTTAATTTCTTCTCATTTGTACAGTTGGGAAATGTTTTCCCTTAACGAAAGCAGCCTATTGCATTCAGATTGGGCAAGGTCCCTAGATCCCTCTAGTTTCTCTAGGCCATTAATGTTTTCCAGCATGGATTTCTTAGCTCGCCAGATAGTCGCAAAATGGGTACGAGTCCATTTTCGCAACTTATCCCGAAGCCCCCGAATCTTTTTGCACCAGATTGCTTCCACTTCATTACCTCTAGTAGGAAGCGCCCAACTTTCCATAACTAGGTGGTGGAAACCCTGAATTTTCAACCATGCTTTCTCAAACCTGAATTTCGTAGGGTTGCTAGCATGCTGCTCACCAGAGTCAAGTAAAATGGGGACATGGTCTGAAGCGGGCATTGGGAGGGAATTGGCACTAACCAGAGGAAATTTACATTCCCACTCCAATGAGACTAACACTCTATCTAGTCTAGCCAGAATAGGGGAATCTTGCATATTAGACCATGTAAACATTCGATCTGGAATAGGGATGTCGACCAGCTCAAGGTTAGTAATAACTTGGCTGAATTCCTCTCTGTTAGCATCGTTAGTTCCTCTACCCCTTTGTTCAAACACAAATCTAGTAATGTTAAAGTCACCCCCTACAAGCCAAAGGTGATGCCACCGTGTTCGGAATAATCGTAACTCGTTCCAGAGCATAAGTCTAGCAGACGCGTGATTCGGACCGTAGACTACCGAGATAGCTTGTGTCAAGTTATCGTTACGATGTTGGAGTAGAATGGACAGTGAAAATACTCCTCTGAATTCATCCAGGCAAGTGAAAATGTTAGGGTTAAAGCCAATAGTGATGTCATCTGATGCCCCGTTGGAGGGGATGATTCTCCACTCGGAGATCATATTCCCTCTCACCCTTCTAAGGCTAGCTACATCTGACAGTTTTGTTTCTTGGAGACCAACAAAATCAGTTTTAGAGGTGTTGATGATATCTCTAACCATATCTCTCTTGCCCCATCTCCCCAATCCCCTAACATTCTAAAGAAGAATCGTCATTAACAACAATGAAAGAGTAATGTAGGGGGGCAGATTCATGATTCGAGACTAAATTAAGTCTCTCAATCTCCCATCATCGAATTTTATTCAAGATGAGAGTGTTGTGTTCAGTATCGCCAACCACAAGACCACAGGTTACGGCCAGAATAAAAACCTCAGAATCAGACATGAAATTAAAAATGGAAGCTAACAAACAATGCGTACCTCCATCGTCGGTCTTTTCTGACTTAGCAGCGATTGCTATCTCGAGGTAGTCTCCACATAAGTCTTTTTAGTTGTTTTGTTGACCCTGAACCCTTGTGAATTTCTATGGTGCTCATAATCTTCTTGTGAAACAGTCGACGACGTTGGAAAAGTAGACGGGACAAAATATGAGGTAGGTTCCGAAGTAGGGCATGGTTGTAAATCTGCTACAAACTGTATTTCGATGTCCTAATCTTCATAGAGATCACCAACCTCTAAATCAAAGCAAATCTTCTCCCCCTCATCATTCAAATTAGATTCAACTGGAGTAAGAGACAATTTTCTCAGCCCACTAGGCACAAGCCCACCATTAAGCTTGGAATTAGAATTAGATTTTGATATTGTATTAATATTAGTGTTTGTATTGGACCCCGACTTGGGCCCAATACAAATACTAAGCCCAACATCTTCAAAATCCGAATTAGCTTCTATGACAAACTATCCATCTTTGGCAGTGGGCCTCCTACCACCAGTCGCAAAAGCAGTGGCTCCCTCTAGCGATGTCACGTGGCCCTGTCCCTTATTCTCGATGTTCACGAGATCTAGCGCCTTCCTTTATTCAACCTCATCGATCTCTCTACTCTGGTTACTGTGCTTCTTCCTCAGAAGCAATTCTTTCACCAAAATAGATCACTCGAACCCCGCAGGCTCTCTAACCTCCACTGTGAGTCACATGGCTAACTAGCTTAGTTCCTACCTCTTTATCGAAATCTGATCCTTTGCCGGAGCTTTCCCCCAAATGGTGACCTTTCTCCATGTGTGAAAGCTCAACCCTCGAAAGGTGTTCGCTTGGACCAGCCCCATCTCTTGTTACCTCTTTTGGGCTACCATCGTGGTTTGCGCTGCCACTAGCCTCTGAAATCAAAAGCTTAGAAGTGCCACTTTCTTTGTTCTTCACAAGATGTCGCTTTGACTGTACCATCACCCTAGCTGCTTGATATCTGACTTCCTGAGAAAGTTCAAGGGTCCTCTGACCCGATGGTGATAGTGTTGGGAAAGATGCATGCTGGTCATCTCGGCCGATGGTAAGAACCAACGGTAGATCTAATTGTTTGGGTGTAATGGTTTGTGATTCTGGCTGATTTGCTCCATGTCGATCTCCTAATGCCACCCTAAGAAATTCTCAATGGGACCCTTTCAAACTCATGGGAACCATCAATCGATGTATCAATCTTTAAAGAAGCCACCTATTTGTAAGTATGTCCATCTTTTGGTGAACTTAGGTTAGGAGACTTAGGTTTAGTCTTTGGTTGGACCTATTCGTTAGGCACCATCATCTCTAGGACGAATCGAATCAGATATGCCTTTTTGTAAGTGTAGAACTTAGAAAATCTCAGCATGAGATCAATATTGGGGCTTCTAATGAGGACTCTAGCAAAAATTATGTCCGATCGCTTCACTATTTTTGGATCAATTGCTACTACTGCCCCGAATTCCATAATAATCTCTTCAGTAGTCTCCTGCCTCCTATAGTAGAGGGAAATATTGTGGATCCAAATCCAATATTTCTCTCCCTGTGGTGGTTTGGCACCAAAATTAGGGCTCCAAGTTGAGAATTGGGCTTTGAAGTGCCCGAAATCCACCACATCCGTACCGATAATGTCACCTCGTTTCTCCGGTGAGGGGAAAGAAATATGAAATTGTATGTCACGGCCCCCATCCTAAAATACGAAAGTACAGGCACACAACTAAGGCCCAGCGAATGATATAAGTATACTAACTTATATCATTCATAAGTTGTACAATACTAGTAAGCTCAACAATACAATAATATCACATGAACAAGAATATAATACAATAACCAATTACTGAGATACAAGAACTCAAGAAAATACAGTGCAGTGAATAGTTTGCCAAGTTCTTTCAGTATCTCATCATCTGTACCTGTATAACATTAACTCAAAGAAAGGAGGGAGTACCCGTTAGAGCAAGCTTCGGGCGCAAGTAGTAGCAAGCGGTGCAACGATAAAAGGACGTTATAACAAGAACAAGAAACTGGGATGATATTGTTGGATCCTGTAGGCGAGACAACAAACACTAGAGGGGGGTGAATAGTGTTTAATAAAAACTGCGGAAATTTTTCTCGGTGCAGTCGACTTGGTTATGAACCAGTCGACTGATATAACCAAAATAAAACAGAAACAATAACTCTGTGCAGTCGACTGATGAATAAGACAGACGACTGAAGGCACAATGAAACTACAACTACAAACAGCACTGACCAGTCGACTGATAGTGCAAGGAGTCGACTGTCCATAAACTTTTTTGCAGAACTTAAATAAACAAGAGTAAATACAAACACAAGACAATCAATCACAGAGTACACAAGATATATCCTGGTTCGGTCCTCCCGACCTACATCCAGTCCCCAAGCAACCCACTTGAGATTTCCACTATTCTTGAAAATGATTACAAGAATACCCTACGGCGTTACGACAACAACCTTGTCTAACCCGTAGTCCTTTCTCTCAACCAGAGAAAGCCGACCCACTCTACTACCAAGAGTGAAACAAAACCGACTCTACAACCTAGAGTCAAAAACACTCTCCAACCGAGAGCAAGAGAACAAGAAATACTTTACAGTCAACCTATAGCCTTGTTGGTGTATGTGTTGATGCACGTGGCTAATAAACAAGGTCGACTTCTATACTCAGTCCAGAGCGAATTCGTTGCTATACTGGACTGAGTGTAGAGAACCAGAGAGTATGATCTTGAAAGCTTTATTTCTCAAAAATATCACTTAGAATTTTTCTCACAAAGAATGCTCGGATTTTCAAAGAGAATTCTGTAGATCTTTTCAGTGAGATCTGAACTCTACTTAAAGAGTTCGATCTCCTGAACGTTGGGAGACAGTTACTTCAACTGTCAACCAACGGATCTAGGCTTTTGAGTTTGAAAAATTCGATTTTGAAAAACAGAAAACGGTCAAAAGCTCTCGAACAGTCGACTGGGTTGCCATATGAGTGACTGATCAGAGTTTGAATAAATTTAAACAGTTTTGTACTATCAGTCGACTGGCAGAAGCTTAAGTCGACTGGTACTCAAAAGTTAAATTTCTTCAAACTGTTTTGACTCTTTTTGGGGGTTTTTAAGAGACACACATTATGAAATTTTGAGTGTGTGTGTGTGTGACAAGGCTTTACATCAGACTAAGACTCAACAAAAAGTAAGATACAATGTTTTTACAAGACACTACAATTTTGACATAATTGAGCTAAGGTCTTGAGTCTTGAGTCTTGTCTTGAGTGAAGTCTTGGATCTTGTCTGAGTAAAGTCTTTATCTGTATCCTTTTGAGCTTGTTCATTTGTTCAGCTAGAATAGTCTTTTGTATGTACAATCTGAAATGTTAGCTGTATAACATAGACACATGTTGCATTGTGTTGTGATCATAAAAATCAAGAATCAACAGATATCAGGGCCAATAAACAACAGACGATAACAAGATCAATAGTGCAAGGGTTGGTAAACAATAGTCAATAATGCAAGCTGAGAATTGGGCTTTGAAGTGCCCAAAATCCACCACATCCGTACTAATAATGTCAGCTAGTTTCTCCGGTGAGGGGAAAGAAATAAGGAACTGTAGATGGCAAGTTTTCTGAAAAACCAATTCTCGGTGACCCCTCATTGGCCACCAAGCAGTAAGCACATCTAAAAGGTGTTGCTCTAATGATCTGCCTGATATAATTCGAGCAAAACCACCCCATTTACTGAGCCATTCTTCTTCATGTTTGATAATGTTGAGAATGTTTACCAATTTGATAATAGTGGGACTCTCCGGTGATCTTCCCCTTAGGACTGCTCTTTTCTCATCTGCTGGGTTGGAAGTCATGTTAGTGCAATCGTAGGACATATGACCCCATTTTAAACACTTTAATCACCGAATTTCTTTAGTGCACTCGGCACGAATATGGCTTAAATCACCACAATTGAAGCACGGTATTGGTTTCTTCTTTCCTTTATGGTAGATCTTCATGACTCCGAAAGAATTCAACTTCCTAGAAATTCTTCTTGTAGCTTTGTTCTTCACTCTCACCCATTGCTCTTCAATGGCTTTATTTGTTCCTAAAATGTCATCATAAGAGACCTGGACCTCGGTTGATGAGGCTGGACTCCCTTCTGGAGCCCTAGCAGCTGCCGATGGAGGCTTGATATGGTGATCTAGCAACACTTGGGGGTTAGGAACTGGTTGGGTTTGAATGGCCTTGAGTGGTTGATGGGAGTATTGTTGGATGTTGGTATTAGAGTGGGAAGGAAGAGAAGGGTGGTTAGGTTGTTGTATAGGGTTGAGGGTGAGGTTAGCACTGGAATTTTTTGCCGTAATAGACCACTTTTTGAAATATTTGCGATTATGGGCCAGTTTCGAAACTATTAGCATTTGTGGGCTACTTTGTGCCACATCAGCAGCGGCCGCTATTCTCATTAGCGACCTCTTCATTTTGAAAGTCGTTAATGGGAATAGCGGCCTCTATTTTAAAATTTTTGAAATTTTTTGTTTGTTATCGTTATTCCTATTAGCGACCAAAAGATATATGAATTCGTTAATGGGATTAGCGACCTTTAATGAACTGAATTCTAACACTTAGCAAAATCTAGAAAGTCTTTGCTTTCTGAAAAAATAACAATCAATTTATTTTTGAAACTGATGTCGCTATTCGGAATAGCGACCTTAGTTGTACAAATGTCTCTATTCAAAATAGAGGCCTTTATTGTACTAAAGTCGTTATTCCGAATAGAGACCTTAGTTGTGTGACTATTTTGCAGATTTTACAAAGAACAAGGAGATTGAGTTTCCTACTGAGGTCGCTATTGTGAATAACGACCGAAGTATACTATGGTCGCTATTTCTAATAGCAACCTCAAATTTTTTATTTTTTTAAATCCAAGAGAAGATAGCAAAAGCTCTCTAAAAATCACTAAGTGTGTCAATACATTTATTTCAGGTCACTAATCTCATTAGCGACCTCAAATATACTAAGGTTGCTAATGATGATAGTGACAACAAACAAAAAATTCCAACTATTTTAAACATAGGCTGTTATTCTCATTAGCGACTTCCAAAAAGAAGAGGCTGTTAATGAGAATAGCGGCCGCTGCTGACGTGGTACAAAGTGGCCCACAAGCAGGGTCGACCCTGGTCCTATGCAACCTGTGCGGTTGCACAGGGCCCAGTTAAAATGAAGGCCCATTTTTTTTCATTCTTTCTATCTGAAAAAATTACCCAATTATAATAAAGGCCCAGTTATAATGAAGGCCCAAAATTTTACTTTAACTAAAAAATCTTTTGATCTACTCTAAAAAATTCTTTTCATCTTCCTAGAAAACCTTTTCATCTTCCTAAAAATCTTTTGATCGGCTTATTTTGAGAGACAGAGAGAGAGCGGGAGGATGCAGTAGCACTGTAGCAGCAGCAGCAACTACAGCATTCGCTCGCCAATCGCCATCATCACCACCGAGGTAAACAACTTCCCTCTTCTTTAAATTTCGTTCCCATCTAATCCATATGAACTTCTGCATCGTCTATGATAAGGTTTAAATTATACTGTGATGTGAAGAATTGCACATAATAATAGACCAATATAATAGACCAAACGTATGCACAGCATTTACAATCTACATAAACCCTCTATATGCATGAGTTACAAGCGCCATAATACAACACAAAGAAACCCAGATTTTTAGCTGTTAAATAACTGAATTTTATATCAATTCATCAACTATGGACCAGTAAAGATAAGAAGAATCACACCTTACTATACAAAGTATCAACCCTATTCTTTACAAATACACCATTCTGTCTCGTGAGCTTGAGAGCGTCCTCTCAACAAGAGATCATATCATACATTCAGGTGGAAAAATTCATATGTTAGAAATGGATAAAGGTATACCTTTTGAAGACGACCTTTTTTTCCTATGAAAATATCAATATTCTAATATGAGAGTCATAATTCCTAAAAAATAAACTATTAAATCACTGATACTGATTTTTTTTAGCCATCATATCAACTACAAAGTACTGTTATAGTAGTAGGAACATGAGAAGGTATGTTTGAATCCTACAAAATTCACATTTAACTGCACATTGTTGAAAGAAATTGACACTTTGCAGTTTGCACCACCCAAGTTTCAAGCAAGCCATAAATTTGATTTTTTGTTATTTTGTTTATTAAGATTTTCTGATGAAACTCCTACAAGATGATGGAATTTTAGAGAGATCAGATATTTTTGAAGATAGTTTTGCAAATTGAAAGGTAATTTTAAATGAATTTATATAAAATTATGATTGATATAGAATGTACGCTACTTATATTTTTTCAATTGAATTCGTATAATATATATAAATATATATACATGACATCGAAACCAATTTAATACTGAAATTAGTATTGGAATATGTAAAGAAGGCCGAATTTATTTTTTTGCACCAGACCCTAAAAATCTTCGGATCGGCCCTGCCCACGAGCGCTAATAAAACTGGCCCATAATTGCAAATAAATTCAAAAATTGGCCTATAAAGGCAAAAAATTCTTAGCAATGGTGGTATTGGCTACAGTGAAATGGGGATAGGGATGAGCTTGAGTATTGTTGGTTTGTGATGGTATTTATGGAGAGTACCTTGCTGATTCGAATTATGATTAAGGGGTTTGTGTGGGAAATTTTGATGGGGCTTGGCAGTGGTGCATTGTTTGTGGTGACTAGACTAATCCTCTCATCTTCGATCCTTCTTTTCCCCTGTCGACCGCATTTGTAAAGTACCCAGAGGAAGCTCCATTTGCAATCCTTGTGTGTGGTGTAGACCGTCAGTGGTCTCTGGGGGGTTCTTTTATGCCACATCCGGCATGTAGGAGGCCCCCTCTTGGAGCCCGTCGCGGAGAAATAGAGCGATGATGACGATGATGACGCATATCCCTATAAGATCGTCGATGAAGATCCCTGTGATAGTTGATCTGAGATGGGGAACCATCTTTGAGGACTTTCTCTTCGGTAATAGGGGAGAGGGGTCGACGGTGTTGGTTTTGAGGGTTAGATCAATTGGAATCAGCAACAAGAGAGGGGGGGGTGGGAGGAGATTAGGTTGTGGTGGAGGGTGAGCAAGTGCGAAGGTGTCAGGGGTGAGAGGTAGGGGTTGAACTAACTCCGAAACGCCGCATTTCAAGCTCTAGAGTAACCATGAAGAGAGCAGATAAATAGCAGGGCGGAAGCTGGGGGACAATGCAAAGTTTTAGTGTTATTAAATGAGATGAATGTTTCAATTGATGAGGCGATCAGGCAGGGCTTGTTGCCGAGAGAGAGCCATAATTGGAACTAGTCTTTCCGGTCTAAATGTGCATGTTTTTGAGGTTATTTTTATCCAGGGGGCAAAGCACATACCATGATTCTGCTAATGGAAATTTTGTAAAAGTGAAACCACTGGAAAAGTAATTCATAGCTTTGGGTAGAGCACAGTTTAATGATGATAAACCTCGGAATAACTCTAGAAAAACACTGTATAAAGTAGAATTTACACTAGCAGCTTCAGATTATTCACACACACACAAAAAAAAAAAAAATGCAACTTGCACCCTGAACAAAATCACACCCATACAGTAAGCCACGTGACAATGGATCACAAAAATCACACACTCCCAAATTGATTACAACATAACGGGTCACAATCCCAAATCATATCTCCATCTTAAAAACCATATGCCTGAGAATTTTGCTTCAACAATCAATCAAATACACAAGTGTAGAAACCTGAAAAGAATTCCTTTGCCTAACCGTCCTCATAATTTCCAAGTTTTTCAACATACCATACATCTTTTTTTAACACTTCGACAATTCCTTCTAATAAATCAAGAAAAATATATGCTAGATATTCCAACATATGACTTTGGTCCCACAAATTGTTTCTACTTATAATTAAACAACTCAAAAATAGAATAAGACAATATCCTCCCACAGAATTAAACTACATCTCAGCTACCGGTAGGTCAGGATGAGTAGCAGGTTCAGCAGCTCCATTACACGGGAGAGAGGCCTCTGAGCCAGAGGGTTGTACAGGCAAAGCAGAAGCAGCCAACGGTGCATCAAACCCTGATGGTCTGCGAACCCGTTGAGGCCTCTCAAAACTCCTACTCCGACTCCTGCTCCTACTCCTGCTCCTGGAGTAGCTCCTGCTTCTACTCCTACTGTCATCGCTGCTATAGTCATAAGACCGGCCTCTTTCTGGACTCCGACTATAACTGCGATCCCTCCTCCTATCGACATTTCTTCTGGTGGGACCATCAAACCGTCCCCCACGGCCACCACTAATGCCACGGTCTTGCCAGCCACGACCACCACCACCTGGACCCCGCTCAAACCCACGACCTCTACCTCCTCTTGCACCACCTTGAAAATCATTTCTGCCACGCCCACCGAAGCCACTGTCTCTGAATCCACCCCGGCTGTTACCATGATCCCTCATTCCCCGGCCACCAATGCTGACATCATCCCTTGGGGCTCGACCACCTCCAGAATCCCAGCGGGAAGGACCACCACGGCCGCCTCTGGAGAAGGATGAGGCACCACGGGCGGCCATTTCCCTGACTTGAGGCGGAACCCGCTGGTTCGCCCCTTCGAGCAGTTTCACAAGTTCAGCTGCATGCTTCCAGTCTTGATCACAGATGAAGGTGTACGATATCCCGGTAGCCCCTGCCCTGCCAGTACGTCCGATTCGGTGCACGTAGTCCTCAATTCCATTAGGGAAATCATAGTTAATCACAACCCTGAAAACATGATGGTATGATATACAGAGTACAGCATTCAAATGATCAAACAGCTCGAACTATATGAAAAGACGGTAGAAACCAAAACTCAGTAAAAGTTACTGAGGGTAATTTGAACACAAAATAAATACAAGATGACAAGAATTCATAAAACAAGTAAGACAAAATACTCGTCCAATTACCAAAAGGAGTAGGACTAAAGGCTATTAGGCAGAACTCTATTTCTCTTGCCCTTTCAATCAATCGTTTGAAATCATTCTGTGCAGAGAGGAAATAGATTACCTACAGTCAATCTTGAGTAATTTACAAATGGTGTTGAACAAGTTCTATTCTTTTTATTCATGGCATATAGCAGAAAGATAAGGAAAACCAAGCAGGAAACAATATTTTTAGAAAAATTAAAGCATAGTAGGAAATATTTTGGACATAAAACATATTCAGACGAGGTAAGATTGTGAAATGCCGTAGCTAGGGCTGTAGCTAGGGCTTCAGACCAATGAAAACAAACACCCAGAAAAATGTTCTTCAGCTGGGGCGTACACGAAATACTCACCTTATGTCTTTGATGTCAAGTCCTCGAGCAGCGACATCAGTAGCAACTAATATTGGTGCTTTGCCAGAGCGAAATTGGTTTAGAACATAATCCCTTTCACCTTGGGACTTGTCTCCATGTATTGCAGCAGCCCCCAAAACACGCATATTACGTGCAATCTGATCGCAAAGCCTCTTCGTAGAGCAGAAGATTATAATCTTTGAACCACGCTCTTGGGTTCTAAGAATTTGCTCCACACGCCGCAGCTTCTCCATTGGAGGAACAACCTCCACATACTGCAATGATTAAAAAACAAATCCTACCATTGGAATTTTAAAAGGAGTGAATAAAAGTAAACACATGGTTATGTATCCTTTATCAATTTAAGCCATAATCATCTATTTAGATGACATTATTCTCTCTAAACCCTAGTCTCGCTTTGTGTTTGAGTCTCTTACTCATCTAACTAATCTTTCTCCTAACTATTGTTTATTTTAGTAGACTTTTAATACATCAACCTTTACGTATGCAGTGGACACGTCAAATATCTAGTAGACTAAAACCTGAGGATCAAGACTGTTGGCAAAACATTCATCAATAAGCATGAAAAAACTGTCAGACCTAATGTGTGACAGGTTAAAGATGTATGTTTTAGCCTTTAAAAAAACAAGAATTTTTCTACAATAGACAGATTTGTTTACTTAGCACACCAACTAACCATCATTTGGCAACATCTTTCAAAAAATATCATTTATTCTATTTGGAAGGTTGTGTTCTCAAAGTGAATGGTATTTGTGAAACCCATGTCAGTCTCGTATGGATAATGGAAACCTATTACTAATTACTAAATGGTTTAGCTTAGGTTGCAAACCCTTCCGTTAGAACTTGTAAAGTCTATACATCTCAAAATGGTTAATATTCTGATCCTGATTATACATGATGATACGAGGAAAAATATGCCCCTCCTAACTAGCAATTAAATTATCCTAGTTCTAGGCTAGGCAATATAACATAAACTGACACATTAGAAAATGACACATTTTGCCTTAATCAGGCAAATAACTATCCCTAAGTTTGAATCTGTCAGAGATACCGGGCGACAACTTTTTAAGTTTATCCCTAAGTTTGAATCTGTCAAAGTGATACCCGGCAACAACTTTTTAAATTTTACCTGTGTGATGGATTTGTTTGCAGCAAGCTCATCAACATTCCCAATGTTAACTTGGACAGGTTTTACCAGTAGATCCCCAGCAATTTTTCTGACCTCCTTGGGCCAAGTTGCTGTGTACATAAGAGTCTGCCTACATGGCGGAATCTCACTTACAATTTTACGAATCTGAGGTTCGAAGCCCATGTCGAGCATGCGGTCAGCTTCATCAAGGACAAGAAAAGAGACTTGCGAAAAGTTGATCTTCTTCATCTCAAGTATATCATTGAGGCGGCCAGGAGTTGCCACCACTATATCAACACCTCGCTCAATTTCCCTAAGCTGAGGTCCCTTGGGGGCACCTCCATATAGACACTAGTTCAACAAATATATGCAAATTATCAGTATCTAAAGCCAGAAAAAAAAAATCAATCTGAATTATTTATTGCAATTTAGATATATCTGCATCATTTATCATCGCAACTTTTGATATATTGAAATACCAAAACCTTCAATGGAACAGCATTAATGCAACTGTACTATACCAAGGGGAAAACACTTGCATTTCAATGAGTGCAAGTAAGCAATTGCAATCATAGTTAAGTAATCTAAGCGACAGAGAAAGGAACTTCAGAATAGTTTCTGACCTAAACGAAAAGCAGAAAAAAGGCAAAATATTTTTTTTAAAAAAGAATGAAGAAAAAAGAGAGAAGAAGAAGAAAAAAGAACCAAGGTGTTGACTTTACCAAAGGTAGGTGCATAAAAAATTGAAGCATGGACAAAATTCTCAAAGCACATTCAACAACCTCGGAAGTGTTAAATCTAATTCTAAATAAATGATAACATAAGTTTCCAACCCACATGTAACCACACACACACACACACACACACACACACATATATATATAAAGAGAGAGAGAGAGAGAAGAGAGTCCCCTTCCATTGTGCACTCACCATGGTGTGCACTCGGCCTTTTGGCCATCGTATTGACGATCCAAACAGTCCACATGGATCTACACATCTAAATTAGTCTAAATATGTAAAATTAAGTCATTTGAAATTCATTTGTCCATCCATCATGTCATTAAACTAAAAAAATCGGTCATACAATTTTGTAACACTTCAATGCATGAGCAAATGAATTTCAAATGACTTGATTTTACATATTTCGACTAATTTAGACGTGTAGATCAATGTGAACGGTTCGGAACGTCGATACGATGGCCAAAAGGCCGAGTGCACATCATGGCTAGTGCACAACGAAAGATCTCTCTCTCTCTCTCTCTCTCTCTCTCTCTCTATATATATATATATATATAGATGTAAAACCAACTCTAAAATAGAGAATTTCCAAGAATTTTAATGGGTTAATTTTACCAACATGAAAGTGCGGATCTAAGTTGAAATTTTTTTAACAGTTAACAGGTTCGATGGGTTTTCAAGACTTGAATAAGTGTTACAATTCCAATTAATAATTCAACCTTACGATCAATAATTAAATGCTACGTATTTTAGCAAGTAATAAGTTCAATACTGATTCGTACTCTACTCTAGCATGTGGATCACTCAATCTCAGTTATTTTGTGGACGACAGGCAAATTAGATAATATAATAGATAATAGGGCAGTAAAACACAAATATTTAATACGGGAAAGAGTATACCGAATGTGAAGAAAACCAGCATAGATGTAGGAGTGGACAGCAACCAAGAACGCAGCAAGCCAAGGCAGCAACAAGGGTACGGGATGATCGGGATCTGGCCGGGGAACAGTGCGACGGCGAACAGGAGGTGGCGACGGGTGGGGAGCCTTGTTGTCGACGGAAGGGAAGAGGAAGAAGCCGGGAACTTGTGTGGTGATGCTAACCGTCGAAATACGGTAGGGCGGCACTTATGGGGGGAAAGGCGGGTGATGGGAAGGCGACGGAGAGGGGGTAGCGGGATGGGGAACTGGGGATGATTATGGGTTTGGGTTCTTGGGATCGGGAGTTGATTAGGGTTTTGAGGGAGATGGGATTTGGGGGTAAAGGAGAAGGAAGATGAAGAAGGGGTGCGAGGGTGAGGGAGAGAGGCGTCGGGAGAGTGTTCGATGGAAGGGATGATTGGGTTGGGGCTTTGGTGGGTTTCGGGAAAAGAAGAAGGAAGGGAGAAGAAGAAGGGGAGGCGGCTGTAGATGTAGAGTAGGTGTTGGATTTTTGGGATTTGGTTAATTAGGGTTAGAGATTTGTATTTGGGGAATTTTAATTTGGGGATAGATTTTAGAATTAATCACTAACCCTAAAAATGTATTAGGATTTATCACAAACCCTAACATTGGGGATCTCAGTTGTATCACACAAAAGAGAAGGAGGAAGAGCAAAAACTCAACACAGATTTTTTTTTAATCAATAATTGCATACTTTCTCATTAATCTCAAAGCCTATAAATAGGCTAAAAATACATCTTGATACAAATCTCAAAATATTCTCAGAATCTAAAAAAATACAAAAAAAGATTACATATGGCTATAATTGCCAGAAACAAAAATGGTACTGAAATAGACTAAACAGGAAAGATGTCCTCATCATATATATATATATATATATATATATATATATATATATATATATATATATATATATATATATATATATATATAGAATTTATATATATATATATATATATAGAATTTTGAGATCAGTTTCAAATGGCGCTTTTTTGCGTCATTTACACAACAGACAATGCATCAAGTGAGTGTGTGTGAAGCGTACACATGTGCGGCCAATAAGTACGACATCTTAATGAAAGGTATTGCAGTATAGTATAACAGAAACTTTAGGAGCTTCTTTCTTTGCCTCATTTACACAATTAACAATTCATCGGAGTGTTCGCGTGTCGTGTATGCATGTGTAGCCAACAAGTTGGAGAATTTAACGAAATGGTATAATTTAACAAAATAGCAAGAAACTTACAGTGCATAAAATCCTGGAAGAACGACCAAATTTAATAGCCTCCTCTTGAATTTGAGTAGCAAGTTCCCGAGTTGGAGAGAGAACCACTACAGTTGGACCAACCTGGGGATTCTTTCTTAACTGCTTTAAATGAAGGAAAGCAGGAATAAGATAGCCCAGTGTTTTCCCTGAACCAGTTTTGGCAATTGCCACAATATCCCTACTTTGTAGTGCAATTGGCCAAGTCTGTGCCTGTATAGGAGTGGGTGCCGAGAATCCAGCAGACCGTACCTGTAAAAATAAGTGCAAATATATGACAAACAAATGATGGTACTTTAATCTCTTTATGACTACTACTTAAGAGACATTAGCAACCAAGCTATTAGTTGGGACAGTCAAATTAAATAGAAAAACCCCACGAGAACACGGTTGCTTACTTAAGCAACTCGATGCCGAAGGGGGGCATTTCTGACCAAGGGGCAGTCATGAAGAATGAAGTCCCAGCCACTTTTGAATAATTAGGAAGTAGGACAACCCTCTCCAAACTCGTCTACAGGAAGGACTCCAACTATATGATGGCAGCCTTCAAGGACAGAGCAGTTGATGTGTACTGAGGTGCATAGTAGCACAGCCTACGACATATGCTCTTCTCTGGAGCAAATATCGCATCTGGTACAATGGTAACAGACAGATTCAGGCTATTACCAATAAATAATCAAGGGGCCATTTAATTGGAGTTGTATTAACTTTTGCAAGAATAAAAATTTTGCATGGAATATATCCACAACAACCTAAAGGATGATACCAGTTCTAGACATAAAAAAGGACTTACCTCTCTGAGAATCTCCGCAGGAAAACCCGTCGCCTCAAAGGTCATGAGGGGAGGAGGAACACCTTCACCCTGAGAAATTCATTTGAAAAAGATATATTTAAACCATCACATAAAGATGTAGAATGTGATGCATTCATTTCAAATAAACCTCAACTACAGTATTATCCTCAAAACCTTATCATGACAAATGGAATTGTGTATGGAGCACCGCACTTTTCTAAAAGAATTCGACAGAAGTTTAATAACACCAATCAAAATGACATTAACTATCTAAATTTAATTGTTGAAACCAGGTTTATAATAATATTTGATCAAAAGTAGTAATAGTAACAAAAACAGTAGTCATAATAACAAGGAGAAAATAATAAACAAAACTAGTATACAATTAACATTCCTGGTAAGGAAAATGAAAAGACACAGAATAAACAAATAATAAAGAGAAAATGGAAGAAGACAATCAAGCTAGCAACCAAATTAACTACATAAACATCCCAATTGCATATGACACCAACTATTGTATAGTTGGTCCTCCAATCAAAATCTATCCTAGTCCTCCAATCAAATTTTCTCCAAGGTTATCATATCCCCACCCATACATTCTTCATTCAATCTCTAATCCTCTGCCCTCTTGTTAACACTTTACGCTTTTCCATCATCTACTTCAGTTTGGAGCATCGTAATTTCTCCTGAAGGCACTTATTCTAACAAATAAATGCCAAACTCAAAATAAAATAGTTACAGCTGATGACAGATGTTGTTCACCAATTGGTGGTGGACGTCAAGAGAATGGACTATACTTGCTTGATACAACAGGTGAAAGAAAAGCAGCGATACACGATAGAATTGGTCAAAGCTCTCACAACTAACACATGCCCCTTGGTAAACAATTAAAACTCAAATAACTTGACCACCGGAATAACCTTTAGCCTTTAATAAATTCTCGCATATCATACACAATCTAATACTTAACAGTAATAATTTTTCAAGTCATACTTGACTCAGAAGATAATTTTTAACAATCAGCACCATGTATTGCTCAAAATTTTGTCCTTGTCCATTTATGAAACTATTAAGTTTCACGTGCAATGCACTTGTTAATAAAGACTTGGAGTTGAACGCGCAGTACACGTAAGTTGGTAGTAATTATCACGCGCGATGAATGTCTTAATTTTAAAAAAAGTTGGGAGTTGAATCAGCGATACTCGTAAGTTTTAAAGAATTTTCAAAAAAAACTTTGATTTGCACGTGCAATGCACGTGTCGATAAATAGATATGGTGTTATACATGTAGTGCCAGTGTTCTAAATGGCGTCCGCCTCGGACGCCTAGACGGCGCCTAGGCGCTCAGATGGAAGAGAACGAACCGCCTTTGCATTAGGCGGCGGTCTAGACGGTTAGAGGCGATTAAGCGGCCGTCTTGTTGAGTAGGCGTCCGTGTCGCCGATCAAGCGTCCACCTGATGTCCAACGCTCTGGCTTTTTCTATTTTTTAAAATTTTAAATACTATAAAATAACACAAAAAAAGAGAACTACAATTAATCTATTAATCTGTTATATGTATAGATCTTTAATAGTAGTGGAATTGTTTTTACTTTTTTTGTATTATTGGTGATAGATTTCACATATTACACCTACTACATATATTAAAATAGCACATGTTACACATATTACACATATTGGCATATTGGACATACTATAATTGGACAATTGTTTTTTTTAATAGCACGAGGAAGTTTTTTTTAAGCATAAACACTCTTTAATTACACATATTCTACAAGAACATGATGAATATTCGCAATTGGATTGCATGATTATACTTACGATTAAAGAATAGGGGCTGAAATTAACTAAATCGGCAAAATAAATTCAACCGCTTAGGCGGTGCCTAGGCGCCGCCTAGGCACCCTAGGCGCTAGGCAGCCCTTGACCGAACCGCCACCGTCTAACGCCATTTACAACCTTGTGTAGTGCCCAGGTTTGCTTGATGACATAGTGGTGTTTTCTTTGAAAAAGTAGGAGTTAAATGGGTGATGAACGTAATTCCCCAAAAAAATTGAATGAAAACTTTAATTTATACGTGCAATGCACGTGTTAATAAATGGAGATGGAGGCAAGCGTGCAATGCACGGGTTTGTTTGGTGGAAAAAATATTTTTAAAATGTTTGTTTGTTTGAAAAATTTGAAAACTATGATTTGCACGTGCGGTGCACGTGTTAATAAATGGAGATGAAGATGGGTTTGTTTGGTGACAAAAAAATATTTTAAAATGTTTGTTTGCTTGAACCCCAACTCTGGCATTAATATAGTAGAAATATTCATACATCATACACCATAAGCTGACTTAATATGTAGTAAATAATATTAAAAATAATACACGATAAAAAAGTTTTGCTTCCGTAAGGCATTTTTACATAGGTAGATGTGTATAAGAGGGTGATAGTTATCAACAAATGCACAAGTCCATGTAAAATATGAATGCAACTTGGACTTACATCCCGAACATGGATTTCGATTCAACACCCTTACTTGCCAGACACATATCAACATGAAAACACTCGGTATCCAAATCAAAACACTTTCAAAATGGCTTCAAGTCCTTGTTGAACATAAATCCGATGTGGACATACATGTCCAGCATGGATTGTAAACTGACACTTGCCAGACAGATATCAACTTTACTGAGTCCAACTTTAAACAGTTAAAACTTTAACTAAGCAGACCTCCAGCCCAACTCTCCCCTACCCTACATCTTCAACAGTGGAAAAATAACTTTTGACAGGATACTCATTTGCTTTCCATCACCTTGAACTAGAAAGTGGAACTCTACTTGCCAAACCCAAATGGTTTCTACTTCCATGGTAATAAAGTAGGCAACCTATTTTTTCTTAATCGTAATAATGACAGCATGCATGTCAACTTGACACTGTATTCAAGACTTAACAGTCTTTCTAATAAAAGCCTTAACATATCACAGTTTGACCCAGAAGGCCAGTATATACTTGATAACAGTGAAGGCATGATTAATAATAGAAGAGAAATAAGTCAGCCAGATTAAAGTGTTTGGTATTTTAAAAGAAGAATCTCTAGATGAATTCATGCAAATTATACTGCACTTCACAGACTACAAATTTATAAACATATATAAATCAATTACCGTCACAGTAATCTCATGCTTTTGACGATATGCATCAACAGACGACATATTAGCAAAATCTGATGAACCAAACATTCTGGGTGATGGTCCCCTAGGAGCCATATTAGGAAAAGAAGCACGGTCATGGATCTTTGACATTGCAATATCTGGTGCCATATTCAAACCACCTGGATGGCCTGATGGAATGTGTTGAGTTCCCATTCTGAAATCCTGATAAAGGAGATCATTATCAATGATGTATACATCATAATGAAATCATGCTGAGAATATCTAAACTTAAGTATTCGTGCTAAGAAATTATCAAAACAATATCATTCAATTACTCAGATTTTCACACACAAAAATAAAAATAAAAATTTGAGGATAACAAATTAAAAAGAACAGACAAAAAATAAATAAATCATTTTAACTCAAAAATGGATTGAGTGGAGCTCTAAGAAGAATGTGTATCATAAAATGATGTTGCCATTAGCCACTTATTTGCATTGATGGTCCCAATTTAAAAGAATCATACTCAGATATTGACTCCTCTAATACTCCCATTTGAGAGAACAAGTAATACTCGCAAACTGCATAATTAAGTAACTGGACCTTCTACCCTAAACAAGCAATCCTGTTGATAAAAAAAACAAATATATGGAAAGCTGAAGACCACCTGCTGGTTCCCTACATGAGAAATGGCAGAAATCTTTGGTTGCTGCGGGTGCATCATTAGCCCCTCCTTACTGCTAGAAGAGTAGTATTCATTCCTCTCTCTTCCTTGCTGATCCTTGGCATAATCCATTTTTGGTCCCACAAGAGAATGGTTCATTGTATGGCCACCCTGATTCATAACCGGTGGGCCATATGTTGGGGGTTGTTGCCTATGGATTCCATCTGCTCCCTGCTGCAACTCATTGAAAGCACCACCTGAATGTGGTTTCCCAGTAGATGGGGGCCAGCCAATCTGCTGATCTGGATGAACTGATGTGGGGCCTGGAAATCGGTGTTCACCTGATGTTCCGCTAGCAAGCTGAAAAGCTGGAGCAGAATAACCGTCTGAGTCTCCCGTTTGTCTCCTTGGCTCTCTTTCCGTGCGTCCATTTTGCTGCCCCTGGTGATTCCCTTGCGGACCCTGGTAGTGAGAATTAACATGCTGACCCTGATAGAGATTCAATGGTGGATCATTCATTTGAGGTTGTTGTGGGTGTGCCATGTGATTCATCTGCATGTATGAATATTGCTGGCTCTGATGATTTGGCATGTGCTGAGTCTGCTGATTTGGCATGTGCAGGGCCTGCTGATTTGGCATGTTCTGTGTCTGTTGATTAGGCATCTGCTGGAAGGACTGTTGTTGGTGCGTTTGCTGACTCGTCTCATGCTGCGGGAAGTTGTTTGGTGCTTGTGAGTGAGCTGCAGGTATTGGGGCCAATTTCGGTGTGGAGACTGGAGGGGGCACAGCAGCTGGTTTCTCATACTGGGTAGCATTTGTTTCAGGATTCCAGTAGTATAGAGCACCAGTGTTCCCATCTATCAACCCTGTCCAAGGTTTTGGTAGGGTTGGGTCTTCCGGTGCATATGCTGGAGCCATTTCTGCTGGAGCCATGGGGCAAGCCTTGCCTATGCTAATTTCCGTGATACAAGTCCAACCTACCTAAATTACATTACACAAGTAAATATCAAATGGGATTAAAATAGTACCCAAGTCAATCAAAATGATGCTACAACGACAATATTATCAGTGATTCAATGGATAAAAGTGCACGAAAAACACAGGTATCAACTGAAGATATAGTTCTAATAATAAAATTAAGATTTTTTTTTAGGGAAAACACTCTTGAATTATAATTATAATTATAATTATAATTGAAAAGATTGAAGGAAAAAAAAGTAGAGTAGAACAAGCAACCAATCAGAAAGCACGTTAGTTCCCAAAGTAGACAAGTATGAAATGACAAAGCATAACCAGATTGCCTTTTTCTATTCAGAATATGTGTATATGTAATGTAAATGACTAGCGACGCGAATAACTAAGATGACAACTACTCAAATCCATTATGAAGAATATGTAGGGAAAATAGCAAAGTCAATAAAATAACGTAAACGAATATGATTGCGTATCACACAATATATCATGTTGTTTTCAACATGAATTGGATAGTATAAATCAGTAAGAAGTAATCCAATAAAGTGACAAATAAATTCAACTGAATGATCTATGGTTTATGAAGTGTTGACTAATTTGGATGTTAAAGAACTAAACTCAATTAAACGCGGACAACATATCTGATATAAACTTAACCATTGATAGAGATTTTTCAAGAATATTAAAAGAATAAGTTTACCAACATGGAGTGCCAATTAAGTTAGAAATTAAACTAGTGATCAGTTTGATTTATTTTCAAGAAATGAATAGATTAACAAACCCAATTAAAGATTCAATTATAATAATCAACAATTATAAATAAGATATTCAATAATGATTCGTATACTAATTAGCAAGTAGAAGCATACACTCAATATTTGTAGATGACAGATAATTTATATAATATTCTAGAGATGATAGGCAATATCACACATAACTGAGAAATGAAAAAAAGTTACCGGTGCTCGAAGAAAGTATCGTGATGTGCTGATGTGATGCTGCTGGTGGCAATGATGGCCGAGAGGGGCTGTGGAAGAAGACTCGGGTGCAGTGGAGGCTTGGGAAAAGAGGCGCCGGCAACGACAGTAGGGTGGAGAAGGGTGATGAAGGGGGTCAGGCGCGGCAGGCGGTCAGGAGCGGTGCTGGTTGATAGGGCGGTCGGGGTGCTGACGAGGGTGAGGGATAACGGCGAAGGTGGGGCTGCAAGTGGAGAAAGAGGGTTGCGGGTGCTGATGGGGCTGATCGGATGGTGAGGGCGATGGGGATTAGGTTGGGCAGCAGCGGCGGCTTCGGGAGATGAGGTGAAGAGGGGCTCGGTTTGAAGAAAGAGGTAAGAGGAAAAGGACGGGGAGGAAGGAGGAGGAAGAGGAGAAGGTGAGAGGGCCGATGATGAAGGGGTGGGGATTTAGGGTTCCTGCGGGGGGCTGATTTCTGATTCTCACAACTCCTAGTATCCTCTTATGCTTGATACATATGAGAAAACTAGATTTGCCGAATTTTTTGCCGTCATAGGCCACTTTTTGATAGTATTTGCGTTTTTGGGCCAGTTGCCCAACTATTAGCGCTTTTGGGCTAGCCTGTGCCACGTCAGCAACGCCGCTATTTCCAATAGCGGCATCTTCATTTCGAGGTCGCTAATGATAATAACGACCTATGTTTTAAATTTTTTTGAATTTTTTTTTTATCGTCGCTATTCCCACTAGCGACCTTAGTATAATAAGATTAGTCGGCTAGAATGAATGTATTGAGACACTTAGCGATTCCTAAAATATTTCCCCAAAAATTTAAAACTGAGGTCGCTATTGGGAATAGCGACCTTAGTATATATAGCGACCTCAGTAGGAAACACAATCTACTTATTCTTTGTAAAATTTGCAAAATAGTTTTACAACTAAGGCCTCTATTCGGAATAGCGACCTTAGTTAATAAAGACCTCTATTCCGAATAGCGACCTTAGTTTTTAAAAAAAATTGATTGTCATTTTTTCAGAGAGCAAAAGCTCTCTAGATTTTGCTAAGTGATAGAATACAACTCATTAAAGCTAAGGTCGCTAGTGGGAATAGCGACAGCAAACAAAAAATTCAAAAAAAAATTAAAACATAGGTCGCTATTCCCATTAGCGGCCTCGAAATGAAGAGGCCGCTATTGGAAATAGCGGCCGCTGCTGACGTGGCACAGGCTAGCCCAAAAGCGCTAGTAGTTGGGCAACTGGCCCAAAAACGCAAAATCTTTCAAAAAGTGGCCTATGTACGCAAAAATTCAGATTTGCCCGTCATCACGTGATAGGCACATCTTCAGAACGATACAGTATATAAAATGTCTTGTAAACAATAAATCAGCAATTATGTAGCTGAAGTTATAACAATAATTAGTTGTAAATAAAAGACCATGTTTTCATTAGTACATGGTGAAAAATAATTATAAATTTGGATATAAATTTTCATATTTCTATATATATACATCTATATAATAAAACACAAAGAAAGCTATCAAGTGGCTCTCCTTCAATCCCCAAAAAATCAAAGACCTAGATCTAACCTCACAAAACATATTTTCCCCCCAAAAGTTTTCCCCCAAAACTCAAATTCAAATCTCCCACCCAAAACAACTCCTATATTTATTTAATTTTTTTTTTCTCTCTCTCCCTCCCTCCCTCTTCTATTCATATAATATGTTTTTTTGCTCTATGTTTACTACTTCAATTAATTTGCTGGACCTCCAAAACTATTTTATATGATCAAACAAAGTGTACCGTTCTGAAGACGTGCCGTAGGCACGTGTCAACGGGCAAATCTAGTCTATATAATAAAACACAAAGAAAGCTATCAAGTGGCTCTCTTTCAATCTCCCAAAATCAAAGGCACAGATCTAACCTCACAAAACATATTTTTCCCCCAAAAGTTTACCCCCAAAATTCAAATTCAAATCTCCACCCAAAACAACTCCTTTATTTATTTAATTATTTCTCTCTCTCTCTTCTATTCAAAAAATACAGAAAATAAAATTTTTTTTTTTTTTTAAAAAAAAGAATTTAAAAACCAAAAAAATTAAAATTTTAAAAACTTTAAAAATAATTCAAAAAAAATTAAAAAATCAAAAACTTATAAATAAATGAAAATTTATTTAAAAAATTAAAATAATATTTTTTAAAATATTTAAAAATATATATATTTTAAATATTTTGAAAATTTTGAAATAAAACTTTAAAATTTAAAAAAAAAATCAAAAAATAAATGTTTAGATTATTGATATTGTAGATAGCTTCACACCTGCACTTGCGTTACCATTGTATTTAGACATGCTATAGTGGTTATGGGATTAGAGTAAGCTCTATAAAACCTATATGATAATGTCCTTGCATAACTATTACAAGCATCTAAAATTGATGCTGAAGTTAAAAAAAACTCTATGCACTGTTCCTAACAAACTATATGCATTCCAAGTAAGTTCAAGCTAATGATCAGGAAGGCGATAATTGAGATTAAAGGTAGATATACTGCTTCCTTATATAATATGTTTGCTACTTCAATTAATTTGCTGGAACTCCAAAACTATTTTATATAATTAGACCAGGTGCACCGTTCCGAAGAGGTGTCGTATGCATGTGTCAACGGGCAAGCTAGTATATATATATATCTCTAGTATTATAATGGGAGAAGGCTTTAGTATCTCAAACGAAATTTTGGTTTTTATTTTGTATCTTGCGTCATATCAAGGTTTTCCCCCCAGAGCCTTATATATATGATGCATGTGTGATGTTGCTTGGATTGGCTTTGTAATACCCTGATTTTCATTTATGAAAATTTGTATTTTTATTTTGTACGTATTGTGCACGTGAAATTTTTGCAGTATAAAATCTTATAATTATTTTCATTACATAGACAATGAGTATATATATATGTTACCGCTGATTTCGGTGTGGGGGTAAACGGATGAATTTGTGGATTCGCGAGAAACCTGAATAGCAGATCCGAACCTGTTCGCCGGAGTTGGGCCGCTGACTCCTGCCGAATACCTGCAAGGAAAGTGCGAGACACCGGGTTTGATCCCGGCGACGCACCCTCCGACGCTCTTGTCAGTAACCAGAAGAGATTAAGAAAGAGCTTTTTATTGGAAAGTATTGATTAACCTGTAACAGTGGTAGGTGGGGGGTATTTATAGTCGCCGTTGGGATCAAATTAGGAATGTGATTCCTGTGATCTGATAAGGCATAAAATCCTCGTAATCAGATTAGGAATGTAATCCCTTAATTCCCGGTGAGAGGATAACTGCAAATCAGGCCTGTTGATTTGGTAAAATCAGTAACCCTGATTTTCCTCTTGCTGGACTGGGTTTGTATCGGGTCGGGACCCGTACCCAGTTGAGATGGATCCGTTCGCGGGTTGTTGGATCTGTGAGGAGGAGACCCAGTACCCGCTTCGGACCCGTTAGTAGGTGAAATTACCGTTTTACCCCTGAGCTTTAAGATTCGTCTCCGATGTGAACGGTCCCGATTTAATCCTATTTTTAGCCATATCACGAGCCCCCCACTCCCGAAGACTGAGTTTGGTCAGCCTTTGAGGAGTAGTTTTACTGTTCTAATGGCGTACGGAATTTTATCGGTGTTCTTAAAGGAGTTTGGAATCTTTGCTCGGGGTGTAACGGTGTTATTATGGGCTTGTAAAATGCCCAAAAATACTCTCAGAATTTTCTGGATTTTTGGTGATTTTTCCAGATTTTTCTGAATTTTTTCTCATTTTTTTGAATTTTTTATTCATTTTCCGAATTAAATAATTAATTATCGAAAATATTAAATAATTATTCTAATTAAATAATTATATTTTTCAGAATTTAAAATAATTTTCCGAATTTATAATTATTTTTAGAATTTTTATTTAATTTTTTCCGATTTTTTAAATATTTTTTCGGATTTTTTTAAATAAAAAATACAATTAAATAAATAAATTAATTAATTAAATATACCTGGACACGTGGCGCAATTGCGCCGTCGGATTCCTGCACGAATCGCGAGGCGGCGCGCTTTTCGAAAAATCGCTATCTTGTCGTTTAGCGCACGTGGCGCGATTTGAGCCGTCCATCAACTTTTGCGCGATTTTCTGGAAGATCCAACGGTTGTAGTTGCTCGGCTAGCTTTTTTCTGCATTTACCAGATCGGAAAGGGGGTTGCTCGGCAGCCAACCGAGAGGTAACTTTCGACCATTGGCGTGAGGCCACGTGGCGATGCCACGTGGCAAAAAAAGTATTTTTTTTTTCTTTTTTCCTTTCTCTGTTCTTCTCTTCTTCTTCGCTTCCGCCCAGTTCCTTCTTTTTCCATTCTTCTTCTTCGTTTACTTCTCCGTGCGTCGTCAGCTCGAGTCCCCGTCCCCTCTCCGTCTTCGACCTCGTTCCTCGAGCTTGCCAATCGTGAAGTCGAGGCTGGTCGAGGAGTTCGAAGCACGTCGTTTGGAGCTCGGCGAAGGAGCAAACGAGAAGAGGGGTTGAGCTCGGTCGCGGGAGAGAGCTTGACGAGGCCATGGGAGGTGGAGCTCGAGCTTCGACGTCGGAAGAGTGGGAGTGGAGCTTGGCGAGCACGGTGAGGAGGAGAGCTCTGCACCGTGGAGCTCGTCGAAGCATTCTCGTTGACGGATGGAGCTTGTCTACGCCATGGCGATGGGTTCGAGCTCGTTCGTGAGCGGCGACGATGGGTTCGTCGAGGGAGGTGCTCGGAGCTCAGTGTTCCGGAGTGTGAGCTCAGCGGAGGCGGAGGAGACGGAGCTCGGCAATGGGGCTCGTCGAGGCGATGGAGTGTGTTCGGCCACGGTGGAGCTTCGTTGTCGGAGCTTCCAAGCTCGACGAGTGGAGTTCGGAGCTGAGCTCGCCGAAGGAGAAGCTCGACGCTGTGGAGTTGGAGCGGAGCTTGAAGAGCTCGGAGCATGGAAATGCTCGGCATGGAGTTCTTCGTCGGAGGTGGTGGAAGCATGGGCTCGATCGGTTCGGCCAGGAGTTTCGGAGCTTGTTTGCGCGGGGAGCTCGTCGAAGGTGGTCGACGAGTGGAGCTTGGAGCTTCGTCGAGGAAGACAGCTCGACGTCCGACCATGGGGGAGCTCGGTAATGGAGAGGGAGCTTTGACGTGGAGAGGGGTTCGGAGCTTCCCACCGGAGCTCGCAGTGGCGGTGAGGTCGGAGCTCGAAGAGGGAGAGAGCTCGGTTTGGTGAAGCTTGGCGGAGGACTTGGGCTTCGGCGGAGGGGAGCTCGACGCTCCGAGGTTGAAGAAGTGTTGGGTTCTTTTCTTCTGTTTTGTTTTGGCGCCAGGAAGAGGACAAGTGAAGGTTTGGGTTTGGGTCCCCTTTAATGGGTCCGAACCCAGTCACTTGTTCCCTTTTTTTTTTTTTTTTTTTTTTTTTTTTTTTTTTGGGCGTCTTGTTCGGCGAATCCGAGCACGGATTTCGAGGCGAATTTTTGGCCATTTTGCAGCTCGGTAGGGCAGTAGCTCGGATTGGAGATCCGAGCAGCGTGTCTCGATCTGGACGGTTGAATGGTGGCACGAATCTCGAGACGGGCCCAATTCCCAAGAAAACACTATCTTATCGTTTAGCGACGCTGGCAAGATCTGGGCCGTTGGATGATGGCACGAATCTCGAGACGGCTCAGTTCCCAAGAAAACGTTATCTTGTCGTTTAGCGTCGCTGGCAAGATCTGGGCCGTCTGATCGAGATCTTACACGAATGTTGAGGAGAAAGTGTGTTTTCTCCGTTTACCAGATCGGGAAGGCACTTGCTCGGCAGCCGACCGGGCTCTTTGATGTTGGGGCTCGGATGGGAAGAGCTCGGATGGGAGTGGCTCGGCTCGGCTCGTGCGAGTGGCTCGGATGGGAAGAGCTCGGATGGGAGTGGCTCGGCTCGGCTCGTGCGAGTGGCTCGGCTCGGATTTCCGAGCTATTCGGCGCAGCCGCATTGAGGTCCACTTTCCCGGTGCTACGGTGGTTCGATCGGGGCGTGCGACCCCTCGTTTCGAAGCTAGTTCGAAGATCTACAACTTCTCTTTAGGAGTGGGATGAAGATTCACCCTCCTTCATGGTCAAAATAGCCCCGCAAGATGCTTGTCTTCATGAAGTTGATAAGTACTTTGGTCTTGGGGATTTTGGAAGAGGAGCTCCGCTCCTAGGGGCGGAGAAGATGTGCCAGGAAGACCCTTGGGCTAGGAAGACCCTTGTAAGGTGTGCTAGGAAGACCCTTGGGGCGGAGAAGAGGCGCGAGTGGGTCGGATCGCTAGTCGCTCGGCTAGGAATACTGAGCGACGTGGAGCGATCTGAGCCGCTGGATCTCAGCGCGGATCTCGAGGCGGGCACAGTTTCCAAGAAAACACTATCTTGCTGGCAAGATCTGGGCCGTTGGATGATGGCACGAATCTCGAGACGGCTCAGTTCCCAAGAAAACGTTATCTTGTCGTTTAGCGTCGCTGGCAAGATCTGGGCCGTCTGATCGAGATCTTACACGAATGTTGAGGAGAAAGTGTGTTTTCTCCGTTTACCAGATCGGGAAGGCACTTGCTCGGCAGCCGACCGGGCTCTTTGATGTTGGGGCTCGGATGGGAAGAGCTCGGATGGGAGTGGCTCGGCTCGGCTCGTGCGAGTGGCTCGGATGGGAAGAGCTCGGATGGGAAGAGCTCGGCTCTGGAAGAGAGCTATTTGTGAGACGAGTGTAAGGAGGGACCCTATGAGAGAGTTGAGCTCCAAACTCGGTGAGAAGAGGTCCGCTTCGGGGGCGAGCGGAGGGAAGAGCTCTGCTCTGGAAGAGGGCCGTTTGTGAGACAAGTGTAAGGAGGAACTCTAGGAGAGAGTTGTGCTCCAAACTGGTTTGAGAAGAGGTCCGCTTTTGGGGGCGAGCGGAGGGAAGAGCTCGGCTCTGGAAGAGAGCCATTTGTGAGACAAGTGTAAGGAGGAACTCTAGGAGAGAGTTGTGCTCCAAACTTGCTGAGAAGAGGTCCGCTTCGGGGGCGAGCGGAGGGAAGAGCTCGGCTCTGGAAGAGAGCTATTTGTGAGATAAGTGTATGGAGGAACTCTAGGAGAGAGTTATGCTCCAAACTTGCTGAGAAGAGGTCCGCTTCGGGGGCGAGCGGAGGGAAGAGCTCTGCTCTGGAAGAGGGCCGTTTGTGAGACAAGTGTAAGGAGGAACTCTAGGAGAGAGTTGTGCTCCAAACTGGTTTGAGAAGAGGTCCGCTTTTGGGGGCGAGCGGAGGGAAGAGCTCGGCTCTGGAAGAGAGCCATTTGTGAGACAAGTGTAAGGAGGAACTCTAGGAGAGAGTTGTACTCCAAACTTGCTGAGAAGAGGTCCGCTTCGGGGGCGAGCGGAGGGAAGAGCTCGGATCCTCGCTCGGATGGGAAGAGCTCGGATGGGAAGAGCTCGGCTCTGGAAGAGAGCCATTTGTGAGACGAGTGTGAGGAGCAACTCTAGGGGAGAGCTGTAGCTCCGAACTCGCTGCTTATGTGAGAGAATCAACGGTTGTGGGAGCAATTCCGAATGGCGAACCACTTCTAACCCGCTGAAGAGCAGGTTATTTGAAGCAGAATCGAGCCAAGTGTTGGACTCCGAACCATCGGTAGAGGTGTTCAACGGTTGTGGGAGCAATTCCGAATGGCGAACCACTTCTAACCTGCTGAAGAGCAAGTTATTTGGAGCAGAATCGAGCCAAGTGTTGGACTCCGAACCATCGGTAGAGGTAGTCAACGGTTGTGGGAGCAATTCCGAATGGCGAACCACTTCTAACCCGCTGAAGAGCAGGTTATTTGAAGCAGAATCGAGCCAAGTGTTGGACTCCGAACTCGTTGGGAAGAGCTTAGTAAGTTGCAGGAGCAGCCATGTAGAAGAGGCTGGACTCCGAACTCGTTGGGAAGAGCTTAGTGAGTTGCAGGAGCAGCCATGTAGAAGAGGCTGGACTCCGAACTCACCCTTCAGCGAGTCACGACTCGGGGAGGTAGAGATGAAGCAAGAGCAATAATTTCAAATGAGAAAACATAAAGTTTTATTGAAATAAACTAAGTGGCTGCTTCAATATGGCGAGCCCTTATTACATGATATTGGCCGGATTACAAGCATCGGCCTTATTAAAAGTCAAGATCCTGCTTCTATGATAAGGTGAAGACCTCTTGGGAAGAGCCGGGAGGTTCTGAGTCTCAAAGCTCGGTGGGCCCTTCGGTTCGTTTGTTGGCTCCTCAGGGGGGAAGCTCGGCCCCTTCTTTCTGGACGAACTTGGTCAGGTGCCCCCGCTGTATGAGTTCTTCGATCTCCTCCTTCAGAGCCCGACAATCTTCCGTGTCGTGGTCGTGGTCCCTGTGAAAGCGGCACCACTTATGCTTGTCCCTCTTCTTGCCAGGTGTATTCATTCTCGGGGGAGCGCGGAGGAGCCCTTCCTTGTCCACCTCCATAAGAACTTCTGATATATTGGCAACAAGGGGGGTGAACTTCTCAATCCGAGGAGTCGGGCGGTGCTGGCCACTGCCCTCCTTCTGAAGCTTCCTAGCCTCTTCTTCTTCGGTCAGCTTTCGTTTCGTCCTTGAGGCGGGCCCTCCGAAGCTTGGAAGGTAGGCGGCCTCTTCGGCACGAATGTACTTGTCACACCTGAGAAGGAGGTCGGCAAAGTTCCGTGGAGGCTTCTTAGCAAGAGAGGAGCGGAGCGTGGAATTGAAGACGTTGGATTGGAAGGCGGCTGTTGCAACGGATTGGTCGAGGGAGGCTATGGACCTGACCTCCGCAGTGAACCTCTTCACATAGTCTCTCAACTTCTCTCCCTTCTCCTGGCGGAGCTGGAGTAATGAGAGGCTGGTCTTCTCTGTGTGTCTACTACCCATGAAGTGAGTGATGAAGAGGCTCTCGAATTGCTCGAAGGAGAAGATGGAAGAGGGAGCAAGGCGGGAGTACCATTCCCTAGCCGACCTCCTCAGGGTGGCTGGGAAGGTCTTGCAAAGTAAGGCGTCCGAAGCCTGGTGGATGAGCATGAGGGTCTCGAAGCTTTCTACGTGGTCCACGGGGTCTGACTCCCCCGAGTAAGTTTCGAACTTGGGGGGTTCGAAACCTCTTGGGATAGGAGCTTCCATGATGGTCCGGGAGAAAGGGGGTCTGCTCGGACGAATGGTTCTGCTGTTCGACCCCTCCCCCTCGTCCATCCGCCCGATTCGCCTCTCCACCTCATGGAGACGGCGGTATAGGGCATCGTCCCTCCCGCGGTAGTCGAACGAGTCTCTGGACTCGTCTTCGTAGGAGGGGGAGCCGGGGCTACGATGGTCGTCCCGAGAGCGGCGAGGGCTAAGTTCATGCTGCCGGCGGTTAGGAGCTGGTGGAGAAGAGGCGGACCTATGGCAAGGACTGGGAACCTGTTGGGGCGAAGGAACCCTTTGGGCCTCGTTATCGTTGGGTCGGAGGTTGAGAGCCTGTTGTACCAACGCCTGGAGTTGTTGGAACTCGGCACGGGTGATAGGTGCCTCATTGTTCCTCGACTGATGTCGACCGGTAGGAGAGCGGCGCCTTCTCCTGTAATGCCTGGGTGACTCTCTTCTTCCCCTTCGGACAGGAGACCTTCTATAATCTCGGTGGTGAGGGGACCGCTCACCCGGACGTTGTTGGCGGGAGGCTCCCTCTCGGGCCCGCTTCTCGTCCAGACGGTGGCGTAGGTCCTCTTCCATCTTCTGATTTTGGGGATTGTGAGAGGCCATGGAATCCGTAGAGGTGTTGTGTATGGAGACGCGGTCCTGATTGAGTGGTTGCTTCATACGAGAGCCCCTCGCACCGGCATTCTGAGGACCGGTGGGAACCCTGGGGGGTTGCTGATTCTGAAGAGGAGGCTGATCTTGAAGAGGGTCCTCCACTTGAAGCGGGGGTTGTCCCTGCTGCGGAGCGGGTTGGATGGGGACTACCTCTTGCTGATCAGCGGGGTTGGGTCCACGGTTGGACCCCCTAGATCTGACCTTTCTGGGAGGCATGGCTGGAGAAGAGCTAGTCGACGAGGAAGAGGCGGCGGCTATTCGTATGGTTTTCCCACAGACGGCGCCAATCTGTTACCGCTGATTTCGGTGTGGGGGTAAACAGATGAATTTGTGGATTCGCGAGAAACCTGAATAGCAGATCCGAACCTGTTCGCCGGAGTTGGGCCGCTGACTCCTGCCGAATACCTGCAAGGAAAGAGCGAGACACCGGGTTTGATCCCGGCGACGCACCCTCCGACGCTCTTGTCAGTAACCAGAAGAGATTAAGAAAGAGCTTTTTATTGGAAAGTATTGATTAACCTGTAACAGTGGTAGGTGGGGGGTATTTATAGTCGCCGTTGGGATCAAATTAGGAATGTGATTCCTGTGATCTGATAAGGCATAAAATCCTCGTAATCAGATTAGGAATGTAATCCCTTAATTCCCGGTGAGAGGATAACTGCAAATCAGGCCTGTTGATTTGGTAAAATCAGTAACCCTGATTTTCCTCTTGCTGGACTGGGTTTGTATCGGGTCGGGACCCGTACCCAGTTGAGATGGATCCGTTCGCGGGTTGTTGGATCTGTGAAGAGGAGACCCAGTACCCGCTTCGGACCCGTTAGTAGGTAAAATTACCGTTTTACCCCTGAGCTTTAAGATTCGTCTCCGATGTGAACGGTCCCGATTTAATCCTATTTTTAGCCATATCAATATATATATATGTATATATAAATGTGTTCTCTATTTGTTTTTATTAAAGCCCATTTTTCTTTAAATAAACATAAGTTCTTTTATAGCCCAAATTTAATTTATTTTTGTAAAATTTGGCCCATTAAATAAAAGTCCATGAGTTATTTTCCTTTTAATTACAACTTGTAATGTAGACTATTTTTATAAATTATTTTTTTTATAAATGATAAAGTGTACAACTTTTTAAAATAGGAGACTAGCAAATGCACGTGCATTGCACGTACACGTGCATGATACACCTTTTTGGCCGGTTTGGAATGGGAGGGAAAGGAAAAAGAGAAGTGGAGTTGTGGGAGGTAGTTGTTTGAATCATGGTTGGTTACTACAACTTCCCCTTGAATCCTAGCCTTTTATCCTTAACCCCTAGATTAATCCTAGCCCTTTATTTGTCCCAAAATTTAGTATAAATACCCCCCCCCCCTAGCCTAGTTATTCTTGCACTCTTCATTCTCCAAAAACCTATAGTAGAAAATACAATTATTAGTAGTGAGTTATTAGTAGGAAGTGAGAATAAAAGATTGAGAGAGAGAGTGGGTGTGTGCTTGCAACAAGGAAGGCCGGCTATTGAAGCCCTCGGGTTGCATCTTGGAAGGCTCGGGTTGCACATCAAGGAGGAGTAGGAGCATTCGTTTGGCAAGTTCGAGAAGAAATCTTTCGTTTAGGAAGTGTTGTGAAATTTCTCTCCAGTTAAGGTGGGTTGTTTTTCTATATTTCTAAACTAGATACCATGTTAGGGGTGATTGAAATGATAATGCATGAAAAAAACTAATAAGAGTACGCTTAATTTGAAAAATGACTTGCTAGTTGAGTTAATTGATGCTTGATAGATTGCATGTTATCATGTCATGAATCTTAAGTTGTATGTGAATCGTTTTGTAGTTATGGAATGTATGAGTTAGAATTTTTGTTAACATAAAAAATAAGTACAAAATGCTAGTAGGTGAAATTGTTGCTTTATGTGCTTAGATGGACCTTCATGATATGGGTTAGAATGAATAAATTAAAATATGCTTTTGGGTTTATAAAAGAAGGAGAAACAGGGAATAATGTAGGAAATTTTAATACTAAGTTGTGTTCGAGAAATGTCAAATGAATTATGAAAAGAGTATTACACAAATTTAAATTATATCTTTGAGGATTGAAAATCCCCGCAGTACAGTCGACTGGCCAGGTGCAACAGTCGACTGCCCTAATCTTTGATTTTGAGTTGAAAAATATTGCAGGACAGCCGACTTATTACTATTAACAGTCGACAGCCCTGATCTTTGATTTCGAGTTGAACAATATCGCAGGACAGCCGACTTATTACTATTAACAGTCGACTGCCCTGATCATTGATTCCGAGTTTAAAAATGTCGCGGGACAGCCGACTTATTATAATTAACAGTCGACTGCCCTGACCTTACTTTCGAAATTTTGTGTTGTTGTGGAACAGCCGACTGACTTTATTCGACTGTCGACTTTCTCGAAGCTTCGAGTGAATTTGTCTTCTTTTGTGAGAAAATTCCTATGACGTGTGGCCTAGTATAGATGAGTACAACCTATGAAAATTTATTTTGGAGTTATTGGACTAAAATAAAATGTATTTGAGGTGAAATTGTACTTGAAAATATTGTTTTCTTATAATTATAAATTCGTAAAAATGTGGGTTTTCATGAAGTGATTAATGTGAATGTTTAAAAGAAAAATTGACGAAAGGAAATATAATTGTGAAGTTTTATGTGAGTTATTCTTATTAAAGAATAGTGTGACAATAGTGAGTTTGTGAATATTCACTTGGATTAGATATTTCGTGATATGATGTAATGTGGAAATACATGTTAATTATGAAATGCATGATAATTGAACTTCATGTATGATTATTGACTCATGAAAAGATTGAAAATCATGTGATTGAAAAAGAGAAATGTTCTTGAGTTTGACAACTCAGATTGTGAATTTGTGAATTGAAATTAAAAAATTAGGGTATAGCTAAAACTCACACCGGCAAGTGAAAAGTGATGAAATATGATTAATGAAATTGAAAAGACCAAGTTTGGGTCATTGTGAAATGAAAGAAATAAGATCGGTAGTAGTGAGAGGGCTAACTCTAAGAGATTAATTTTGTTCATGATTTCATTAAATTAAGAATTAGTACATAGTGAAGAGGTGATGAAAGTGAGAGAAAAACACAAGTATGACAGCCTCGAGTCTACAATGTGGGTGTGATTCACAATTTGACTTCACGATGCGTCGTGACATGACGTGGGCACTACTCCGAAATTATCGGGATCTTGGCGACGCTTGTGGGGTGTTTGGTGACTGCGAGAGGATCGTGTGCCATGAAGGAGGCTGAATTGTCCATAGATAGTCTTCACGATGCATCGTGACATGATGTGGGATTCCCCTCCAGTTTTTTCTGTACACAAGCTCGTACTCATAGAACATCTAGAATACTTACTGTAGTTACAGTAGTAGATTAAGTCACGACGAGGGATTGAACCCTACAAGATGAAGAACGATTAAGAGGCTTGCTGTAGCGCCCTGAATTTCTAATATAATATCTTAGAAAATATGTGGCACAATTCCCAGCATCAACTTCAATGTAATAGTACACATAGCCCAAAAACACAAATAATTTTATTCCCAACTTTTATTACAAGAATCTTTACAAACACGGTGGAATACAAAACACCTTGAATTATAACATTCTTTTTACAACACTTATTTTTACAAAAATTTTACACAAAGCTCTATTACATCAGTTTATCTCCAAAACTATCTCAAGCATCCCAACCTCCAAACTCTAAGCAACAACCTGTAATACATGAGGCTAGAGATGATCCCTAACCCCCAAAACTAAAGGGTTCAGCCATAAAGGTGTAAGTGACATAAAAGCAAACAACATAAATGAACATTAAGCATGGATTCTTAAACAACATGTAATAAACAAGAATACATAAAATATGACGTAGCAAGGAAACATGTAAACAACAAGTGAAACTAAACTAAGGGTCAAGTGTAGAAAACAGGAAACCACGTGCATAAAACCAAGTCAAGAAAACACAATTTCTATATGCGGACTCTCTAATGCGGACTTGTCGAAGCCTATGCATCCCACTCTATATAGGTTCGGTGCAAGCCCTTAACGTCTCCACATTATGGAGTTCAATCCCCGCTATGCAACTAATCATAACACGATGACTACTACGAGATAAAGATAAACTGTGAGTATTAGCCCATGCCCCGATAATTCCGGAGATAAATCTCACACCACAGGTAAATTACCTGGATAATTCTGGGGATTATCTCACACCGCAGCAATGACCCTCATCACATGAATACCACATGTGCGTCGCCTCGACCCCGATAATTCCGGAGATCAATCCCACACCACAGGTAATTCTGGAGACTATTTCACCCACACCTGGATAATTTCGGGGATTAATCTCACATCGAAAGCCATACTGAGGTCCATAACCCATGTTCCCGTTCATCATATCACCACTAGTGCATGTCCTTATCATTTTTGGGTTATTTAATTACTTAACGAATCTCTTAAAGTTGGTGTACCCTACCGGACTTGACTCAATAACTGAACAACTAAAATGCCTCGACAGGCCCAAACATAATTGACTCAACCGCCGGTATACTTAACGAATCGGCCTACAGTCTGCAGAATTTAGGTTGTGCATATGTCAAAACTAGGGTTTTTAAGAATCAGCCATATAACAAAATAACTTTGTATTATTTTCCAAATCTTACTAATACCAAAGTAATTAGATTTAAACTTAGCATTTGAGAAATCCAAATTCAAACATCTTTTATAAAAATCACAAATTCCCGATTTAAATCCTCATAACTCAAATCCTCAAAACATGGTCCTCTAAACCATTAATCATTCACAAAATTCCTCAACTAAATCTCAACTATTCTTTATAGTTGATTCATAAACAAACTAAATTTATCCTCAACATGGTCAAGTTGTTTTTATCCAACTCACCAATAGTCCAAAAATCTCATCTTTAATTAATTAATGCATAACATCTATCAAACTCAATCAAATCAATAATCCAAAAGAAAAGTCTACTCACAATTTATATTAGGTTTTCAACAATCTAAACTCATTCACATACAAATATTTAGGGTTCTTCTCAAAGATCCAATTTTTTATCCATCCATCCAACATATATATTCAACTTCCAAATCAATCTAAACATTCATATCATTCTCATATGATATACACAAATCAAAGAGAAACAAACAAACAACCAAACAATTATATCACTCACCTACAACATACACAAAACAAAATAAAACAAAATAATGTCACTCACATAGTTGGAGAGATCAAGCGAATATCGCGAAGCCAAATGAAGAATCCCCTCTTTTGCAAAGAATCCAAGATCTCCTCTTCAATCACCAAGAAAATAAAAATATAATAAAACTTGTGTTGTGCAGCGAATGACGGCTGCACACCCTCTTTTATACAGGCCGGAAATAAGGAATTAGGGTTTTAAAAATACATTTGCAAAAGAATCCTTCCAAAATATAACTTTACATATATAACCCTCTCTTAGTTAAAGTAAGTTAACTAAATCAAAAACAAATCAAATCTTTTTATCACTGAGTTTTCCAGCAATCCCACACGGCCCAGCAAATAAGAAAAATTCGGATTTACAACTCAGGGTGGCGATTTTGCACAAAGCCCTCCCTTTTGTAATATTTGCAAATACATCATAAAATATTCATAAAAATTCAGAAAAATCAGAAATAATATCTAATAATACATATTATATTTTCCAATCAAAATATTTGACTTTTAATTTCCAGAAAAATATTTGCACAAGATTCTACATAAATTCCATATTTGCAAAAACACCATATTTGTATAAATCTTTACCAAATCAACTCCAAATAAAATTTAAATATACTTTAATTTAAATGATAATCATGGAAAGCTCAAAATTCAGTAAAAACGAATTTTCATAATTTATTTCAGATCCAAATGGCTTTTTACATAAAAGCCCCTCTCTTTCGAGATATTTATAAAAATAGTTTCTCTACTCAGAAAAATCCCAAAATTTAGAATATACTCCATTATAATTAGGAGAATTTACTAAAAATATAAAATTGGTTATTTACACAAAAAATATTTGCACGTGTTTCGCACGTGTAAAAAGATAAATCTTTTAGAAAATATTTATTAAATCTCCAGAAAATCATTTTAATTCATTTTCAAATTTTTAAAATAATATTTAAAAATATGGGGTTCTACACTTGCCCTCGGACCTATGTAGTATGGGATGCATAGAATCCGAACAAGTGCGCATTAGTGTTATATAATATAAATAATTGCATTATGGACTAAGTGCACAATCACAACACGACATCAATAGGGTATTTCACCTAATTAGTTTTGATATGTGAACAAGTTTGTGTTTGTTAAATATGGAAAATCAATTATACTGTTTCCGGCATAGAGATGATGGCCGTGTATAATGTTCATCGGTTGAATAAACTGACGTACCCACAGTTTTGTATGCAGGATAAATGGCATGATAAAGCTTAAAGAAGAACTGATGCTTATAGATTATTCAAATGTTGTTGTACTTTTATATAAATGTTGTAAATTTGCTTCCGCTGTAAAATGTAAAGTGTAAAGATTCTTGTAACTCTGATATGAAGTGAAAAGTTTTAAATTCCTTATAAAATTGTACGAAAGAAGTGTAAAGATCCGGTGGAATCTCGAATTTAGCTGTATTTTGGAATTCAGGGTGTTACAGGCTTGAGAAGGATTGATATTAACTATCTGTGATGTTATATTTTTCATTGTTAGCAGAATTCCGTAAGGAATTGCTGTAAAATGGCCAATATTTTAAAGGAGATTCTGTCGAATTTTTTACTAAAATTTCTATTAGTAGAAATGACCATTGCTTTTGACTTGATTGATTCCTTTTTCATTATAATGATTTTTCATCCTTGGTCGGGATTTTTGGCGAGTTGAGTCGTCAATCCATCTACAATCTTCATGTTCTCTTAATGTTTGAATTTTCTTATAGTTGGGCTTATGTGTTTTGATGTAAGTTATAGATAAAAAGAAGAAAAAAAACATGTCAATATATCAAAAATTGGGGCTAACAAGACTGTTTTAGATCAAATTTGCAGTAGGCTCTTCAGTATGTGGATACTAAATATATTAATATGGAGATGTAATTGTACTTGATCACATTTAACAAAAGGTCTTTACATTTACATCACAACAATCTTTCTTTCTCTCCCCCTCCCTCTCTCTCTCTCATTTTTATCCTCTTTTAAAATCATACATGGTTAACTACATGAAAATATGACAACGGGGAATTAACTCATGTAATTTGAGGCGATAATTGCATTACCAACTGAATTGCTACTCATGCAGTTTGAAATCTTTTATGTTTAAGTCACACATAACAACTGATTTCGATCCACTATTGTTGTAAATTCACAGTACTCTTTTTTCTGTCTCGAGCTCCTGACAAATGATCCTGCAAGATATAAACCAATAAACAACTTAATTCAGAATACATCAATGTCTCAACCAAATACACATCTATATAAATCTTTCTACACGAAGACGTGCATATATTAACTTTTTACAGGCCTTTTTATATGCTGCATTGTTCACGGAAACGTGCCGTAGGCACGTGTCCCCGGGCAAACTGTCCTTAACCCAACCCGTGCAACGCACGTGCTGGTAGATTTTTTTTTGCCCTTTTTATTCCCCCAATTTTCTCCACGTGCACAGCACGTGTATAATACTAGTGTGTGTGTGTGTATATATATATATATATATATATATATATATATATATATATATATATATATATATATATATATATATATATAAATAATATTATAATGGAAGAAGGCTTAGTGTCATTTGTCATTTGTCAATCTACCAACATGTGCAACGCACGTACATAACTAATCTAAAGGAGGTTTCCAGTTCAAATCCTCTATACGTCAGAGTTTTTATTTTTATTTTTTGAAATTATTAAAACGTCCATCACACGTGTAAATTACTAGTATATATATAGAGAGAGAGAAATAAGTAAATACATAAATGAGTTGTTTTGGGGGAAAATTTGAATTTGAATTTGAGTTTTTTTTTTGGGGGGGAGGGGGGGGGGGGGGAATGTGTTTTGTGATGTTAAATCTGGACTGGACCTTTAATTTTGGAGAGATTGAAGGAGAACCACTTGATACCTTTCTTTGTGTTTTATTATATAGATGAAGAGCAAAACTCAACACAAATTTTTTTAATAAGATAATTTAACAAATACCCCCGTTCAAAATATAAGAACTACCATATATTTTCACTATTTTAAAAAACTAAAGAATACCCACAGTTTGGATGGAACAGTTAAAATTTCCATTAAGTGAACTCACGTGCATCACACGTGATATGTAAAATGATCTATAAACCTACGATAAAATATATTTTACCATATGCTCCCATTCAGAATATGAAAACAAGTGTCATGTCCCGCTTCCCAAAAATACGGAATACGAGCACGTAACAAAAGCCCAGCGAATGATTTTCATCATCCATAAGCTGTTCAGGAATTCTTTACAACATATCACAATATAATCAGAGTCGGAAGCCAGAAAAGTCAACCACATGCACATATGAACCAAATACCAACAAGAATACTTGAAATAAAATATATTAATCTCAAATAGTCATGATCTGAAATACACAAATAATCCTGGGTCATATTTCCCAAATACAAGAATAAATCCAAATACATGAATACATTATTGTTCAAAATAAGCAACAAGAATAATAATAGCAAAATTCCAGCATCTAGTACATCATGTCACCAATCCCGTATAAAACCTGTCCTCCAAAATCTGTAATACAACGAATGCAAGAAAGAGAAAAAGAGAAAACAAAAGTACTCGTCAATTACAAGTCGCGGGTCACAAATAGAGTAGGATACAAGCACATGGAATGGGAAAAACTAACTAGCACATGGTATAGGTATGATGTCCACCTAGACAAACTAGCATGATAAAAATATCAAGTGTACACGACATAAATCAAGTGTCAAGTAAATAAGTATCTTATAAACATGCATCAAGTGTCAAGTGTCGTGTAATCATGTATCAAGCATCATGTTTCAAGTCTCATGTAATCAAGTCTCATGTATCAAGCAAGCAAGTATCAAGTCTTGTATCTTATTCGAGTATCATGTTCGAGTATTAAGTTCAAGTCTCGTGTGATTACTATCTAGGTAGCACGACATGCCGTCCACACCACATGGTTGCTACAACACAACAGTTTTGCTTTAGATTTCATAGTGGACCATAGAGGGCAGTATACTCAGGTATAGAAAACAGGAAACAGGTTTATGAATCAAAACAGGTACACAAATCATCTGATTCATGCATCAATGGGTTCATGAATCAACAAATACACGACCAATAGGTACGTGCATCAACAAGTAACAGGTACATGAACCAACAGGTCCATGCATCAACAGGTAATAGGTACATGTATTAACATGCATCAAAATGGGAAACACGGGCCCCCTTCCGAGTACACATTTCTGAATTATCCACTATTCGATCTTTCCCTTAAACCCCAGCTTGGTTACCTTTATTATGGTTATCAAACAGACATGAATGTATGCAAAAAAGTTTCAAACTAACATGATATAATCAGGTTTAGGTTCAAGGAATCAAATCAGCAGGTATAGATAATATAGAGTCACACAAACGAGCAAAATAGTCTATGTTCCTAATCAGGCCAGCAATACCAATAAGTACTAAAATAGAGATTCTGGACTCTACAGAAATGCAAATCTAGATCCGTCGAAGGATATGGAAACTAGACATCCACATGATCCAACGCTATAAATAAGTCACATACTAGTTCACAACATCTCAGCTCAAAACTGATTTGAATACAGAATTTATGTTCAGCTAGAAAACAGGGGAACGACTTCAAAAGCATGAAAACAGCATGAAAATATATCAAATAATCCCACGAAAAATCTGGGGTATTCCCCTATAGGTATAGACTCAAAATAACAAGTTTTATAATATTCCAGTGAGTATAGATAAGCCATCAAAAATAAGAAACAACACAAAAACACAATTTGACGAATCTGGAATTTCTCAACACTGCTGTACGAAAACAAGGATATCTCGCAATCAGTGAATCGAAATCCAATTCCGCCAAAACGAAGTGAAACTTGATGAAATTTAATAACTTTCATATTTCACAAATAATTTTCATACAGTATAAAGAATTAGAGTGAAGACACGGTTCTATACTGAACAGCGCGCAATTTACAGGATAAGTAAATTTTAGAAAAGAATATGAAACACCACACAACGCTCATCTTTAAAATACATCAAAAATCTGGGTAGTCCCTAATATCATAAGGAAACATTGAGCAAAATATCATATCAAGATATTATGTATAGCCTAGTTCTTGAAAATAAATTGTTAACAAAATTTACACAAAACAGATTCTGGAAACTACCGACACGTCTGTACCAAAACCATCATAACTCAGTCATACGAACTCCAAATCAAGTAAAATCAGTGGGGTTTGAAAATAGACAAAATTATCTAGAATCCATCTTTTATTTTAAAGTTAAGATTCGGACTGTAGCATGGGTGAAAACAGCAATCAAAACAGAACATGCAGCAAATACAGATTTCACACCTCTAACTAAAAACATCACAACTTCATGAATATTGATCCAAACTCAACCAAACTTGAAATAAAACCTACCAAACATCTAAACATCATGATTTAGGGTTTCTAACATGTCCACACCCACATGGGCATTCAATCAAACACAACTCATGCAATAATCACATACATGCATCAAAATCAAGTTTTGTTTATAACCTATGTTATTATTCTATCAACCTTGGTGTCATAAGTCATCTATGACCAAATTTACATAATAGAGACAAAACCCATCAAGAAAAATATATTTTTTGGTTTTTTCTAGACCCAACTACACTATATGTGAACTTTTTGACTTGTATCAACCTAAGAAATTGTAGTACAAGTTACTTGCCTTAATTTTGGAGATGAAGAACGATGCAAATCAAAAGTGGGAGCAATTCCCATGAACGAAAATTCACGGACTCACGAACGATAGTTCACGATGCAAAGCAAATCACGAATCACACATGCACAACCCACTTGCACGCGCGAAGCAACAAGAGAGCGAGAGAGATCAATCGGGAGAGAGAGAACAGCGGAAATAAATTTCTTTTTTTTTTCTTTTTTTTTTCACATGTGAATAGAATAGTATATATAGGTGGAAAAAATTAGGGTTAGAAAAAATTGAGGCGGCTAGCACACGAGTAGAAGAAGGGGCTCGGGTGCTTGGTGCAATCCGGTGCTACAAGGTGGATGAATGAAGCTCACGGTTTGGGAAAGGAAGTATATTGGTAGGATTTGTAGTATTAGTAATATGGTGTAGTATAAGGAATAAAGGGTATAGGATTTAAAAGGAAAGTAATGAATGGGTATTAGGATTTGAATTTATATATATCTTAAGCAAATAGGCCTACCCCCTCTCTCCTTTCTCCATTTTAAAATAGAGAAAGGAGAGCAAAAGTATTAATTGGCACGTGCAACACACACTAATTGTTAAAACAGAAATAATTTAAAAATATCAAAAAAAAAATCTTTCCTCTTCAACATCTTCCCAAAACACACAAATTCTAATCAATTCCCCCTGCCCCAAAAACCCACCCACCTCTCCTCACCCGTTTCTCCCGGCCGTCGCCCACGCCGTCCTGATCCCCGCCGTCGCCCATCCCGCCCGCCGGCCGTCGCCCGCCTCTCCTCTTCTCCTTCGTTTTCTGAATCCATTCAGGTTTGTGTTTGTTGTTCGATGTGATGTTGATGTTCGATCTGATGTTGATGTTTGTTGTTTGATGCTTTCCTTTTTGTTTTATTATTGATTTTTAGAATTTTGTCCCATCTATTTTGGGATATTGTAGGTTTGTTACTAGGATTTTTTTTGTTTGTTTGTTATTTTGCAAATCATCGAATGGCTCCTTGGTACTTTCAATGAATATGAACCAAGAAAATATTGTACACGAGAACAAAAGGAAACAAGAGAACAGTGGGTGCAACAATATCGAATTTTTGAAGATTGAACTGTCAAAGTTCAATCATCTTTGATGATTAACAATCTTGGGCAAAATTATGACTCCATAGATATTTTATTCAAGATGTGTATGATGAAAATCTGATACTTTTTCGCTGTATTGGCGAGGGTTCAATAAAAAGGAAGACTATATTAAAACATTGACCTGAAAATGAGAGTGTTAGAAGAGTATGCGATGAAATTCAAAATTACAAAATGCAAATTACTGAAGATCTGGTGTTCTAACTTAGACATGTTCTGGCCCAAAGATAACCCTTTATAATCAGAGCTTGGATCTGCTGTTGATGTTTGTTGTTTGATGCTTTCCTTTTTGTTTTATTATTGATTTTTGTATAGTGTAGGTTTGTTCCCCTCAAATTTTTAATGTTTGTTTTTAAAGAAAAACAAATACAATAAAACGTACGTTTCAAAAACACTTATTATATTTTCCATTTTAAATTATAGACAATAAGAAATTGAAATATTACTGCTTAAAATGAACAATATTTTTCTTGGATTGGCTAGGCTCTTTGGACTTCTTTTGGTTGTATATATTTGTTACATATGATAAGCTTTTGATCATATACTGTATAAACAAAATTAATGAGAAAAAGTATTGCATAAAAATGTTGTTTTATTAAGAGTTGGGTGACAAGAAACTGTAATCTAAATAGTTCTCTGATACTGTGATAACGTTAGTTGCTTTAATTCACACAAAACTAGATTAGTATTATTAATTAAATTTAATTTGGTTTAATTTAATATAATATTTATTTATTTATTTATACTATATCTTAAGCTAATAGACATATCCCATCTCTCCTTTCTCTATTTTGAAATAGAGAAAGAAGAGCAAAAGTAGGAGTTCAGCCTAATTTTATCACGTGTAGAGCACGCCTTTAACTTAACAAAACAAAATAAACACAAAACAAAACACACAAAAACCTCCCTCTCCTAAATCCCCCAACCCCCCCTAACCCATCCTCGCCATTCTCCGTCCGTCGCCATTCGCCCATCCTCGCCATTTGATCGTCGCTATTTAATTTTTTATTCCGCATCTTTTGTACAGGGATTTTAAATTGATCATACATTCTTTGCTACTACTGTCACCGAAAACGGAGTTGCGAGTGATTTGTTTGATTCATTGTGTTTTATTTGTAGATTAGTTATTTGTCGATTTAATTTGGATTACTGTGGTTCTTGACTTTTAGGGTTTCTTTTTTAGTTAGTTGTTGTTGTTAGTTGTGATTTTCAATTACTATCTGAACCGAAGATGATGTTGTAACAATTTTGTCACCTTATAATGCAAGATAATGTTATTCCCACTGATTATGAGTGGTCAAGAATGTTGATTACGATGTTCGGAAAAAATGCGTGGATATTGTTGCATTAAAAAGTAAAGGGTATCTCTAAATTTAGTGACCTAGGATTTACATTTGTCTTGGTGGAGGAATTGTTGAAAAATTACACATCTAAAATTTTGGGGTTTCCTTTCAATAGAATATAAAATGTAGAATGATGTTGGTTTTAAAATGTGAATTGGTTAATCTGTATATTGGTCATATTTTGATATAGCTAATTATCAATTATTGTTTCCTCCATGTATTTCTAATGTTGATTATGATTGATTTTAGAGAGAATGCTTGATTTAAGAGAGAAGGTGGTTGAGAAGCATGCTGTGGAGAAGGAGATAGCGGAGTACATCAAGGAGTCCAAGAAGAGCCACAACCCAACTTTGGTAACTATTTGACTTTTTCTCTCTCCTTCCTTTCAATTGAATAGAAATATAGAATGATGTTGGTTGGCTTGAAAATTGCTTGGTTTAAAAATATGAATTGGTTAATCTGTAGAATTTTCGTTTTTTGATTATATTGTAATTAAAACAATTAAAAGACATCTCTAAATTTTTGAATTACATACAATTTTATAAGTCTCTCAAAATTATTTTGGTCTGTGCAATTTGCACAGGGTAAAACTAGTAGGAATATAATAGTATGGTTAAAAAGGAATCGGATCTTATGATATAAATGGGTATAAGGTTAGTGGATGGATGGTTGTTAAGTGGGTTTAGGAATTAATAGGAAATTGGGTAGTTTAGATAATGGGTATTGGGTTATAGTTATTGGATATGGCTAAAGGGGTTTTAGGGTATTAGCTAATGGGTTTTGGGTAATAATAAATGGGTATATAAAATTAATAACAAATAAAAATATTGTCTCTAATAAAATGTAATTTGCATTACAAAAATATAATTTATTTAAAATACTATAAATATAGTTAGTGGATAAAAGCAGATTTTTAATACCAGTCAAAAATATTAATAAGAACAATAATACTAATAACAATAATATTAATAAGACTAATAAAAACAACATAAGAATTGTATTCAATATAAAATAATAGAAACTAGTTGCAAACAAAATTAGTGATCAAAAACAGATTTTTAAAATAGAAGATCTAAGAAAAATACATTTGACAAAAGGATTTTGAAAACCGAAAAAAATAATTTGCGAAAATTTTTAAAATACATAGAATACACAAAAATATATTTTTGGGAAAACAGGGGTTACAACTAGCATATACCCCCACTATCTAAGAAAACAATATTTACGATATTTTAGCAAATGCTCTCATTCAAAATGCAGAAACTAGCATATATACCTCAACTATTTAAAAAAATAAACTAAGAAATACCGTAAGTTTGACGGAACAGATTTAGGGCTTTGAATACTATATAATACGTGTTTGTTGTTTGTACAAAAAAAATCAATGCCAGTATCAAAACTTTGTTTCCACATCTCAACTTGGATGTTGTTGAAGATGATGCACAACCTAGTGTGACAGTATGTAATACCATATTAACAAAGTTCATGAATAATTCGTATAGATTTGCAAAATATTTGCAGGTTTGCTTTCGCAGTTCCCGAATTATTCACAAAAATCACAAATTAAAGAAATGTTTTGTGAATAATTCGTGAATTTAGCGAATTATACAAAAAAAATTATGGATTTATATATATTTTTACTTAGGTGATGAGTACTTACAACTTAGATGTATTAAATTTTGTATTTCTTTCTTCCCGAACTTTTGCCGATTTTTCCCCCCGAATTTGCCAGATTTTTGTTGATTTCCAAATATTAAATTATTTATAAATGACGAATTTGTGACAATGGGTAATACACAATCTACTGTTGAACCTATAATGAATGAAGATGATGGAAATAATGATGCACATTCTAGAGTAGAACATGAGACCACACCACACAAGCTAGTGATGATGCACAACAATCTGTTGTAATAAATGATAGTTTTTTGTATTTTTTAAGGTCAAAATCTGACGTAGAACCTATTTCTATTACATTGTTATCATCAATACATGAAGAAAGTTGTTCAAACTGACTAACAACACATAACACTAACATTTTTCAGAACACCTAACACTGAAATAGTGGGGGTATATGCTAGTTTATGCATTTTGAAGGGGGGCATTTGCTAAAATATCTCTAATATCATTTTTTTAAAATAGTGGGGGTATATGTTAGTTTCTACATTCTGATTGGGGGCATTTGCTAAAATACATTTTATCATGGGTATTTAGGTCATTTTACATATCACGTGTGACGCACGTGAGTTCACTTATCGGGGATTTTAACGGTTTCGTCCAAATTGGGGGTATTTCTTAGTTTTTTAAACTAGTGGGGTATATGCTAGTTTTCACATTTTGAATGGGAGCATTTGCTAAATTATCCCTTTTTTAATTAATCAAAGTATAAATTTTTTTCATTTAATTGATGGCCTATATATAGACTCAAAACAAATCAAAACAAATCTCCAAAATATATCCAATTTACATAAAATAAAGGGTACAAATAACAAAACTACTACATATGTCAAAACAACAAAAAATGCTGAAATGAAAATAACTACTCTACTCGAATAGTTATCCTAGACAATGTCTACACTGATAGAACCACCCAAATCGTCTCGAACAGATGTTATCATCATTCTCTCCGGATGGGAGAGAGCTCGATCCGGTCGAGTCAAAACCAATGATCCTGTTATAGTGCTCCAAAAGGTCTGCATCCAAGTGTTGGAGCTCCTTACGATCAATCCAAATGTTCTTCGACTCCCGCTTGTTCTTTCATCTCACCAAATATTTATAAATACCACCATATATAATAGAGATTATCTGATCATCTAAAATATTAACCAATTTTTTATTGATGAGTAAGTAATGTCAGGTAAAGGGGGAAATGTGGGAATCTCACCAGTAGGCTGCATGGTGGACTTATCTATAAGAGAATTTATAGGGTTAATTTCTGGCCCTTGATAGGGTATTACATCCTTAGTATTAAAAGTCTTACTTATACCAAAATATTCAGGAAGGTCAACGACATAAGCATTATCATTGATTTTATGCATAATTTTAAATGGGTATGCAGCACGTGATCTAGCTGGAAATTGATCCAGACGAATCCGAACCATCACCTCGTTACCAACAACAAGAGTTTTAAATTTTCTTCTAGTATCTGCCTTTAACTTATAGTTAAAATTATTCTTATTAATTTTCTTGGAAATTTCTATATACAACTCATGAATGTGGGATGCAAACGTGATTGCAGACTTTGACTCTATGATGTTCTAACATTGGGACAAGATCTATGGGCTGCCTAGGACGATAACCATGTACAACTTCATGTGGACTCATGTCTATTTTTAGATATGTTATAGGCAAATGTAGCAATAGTTAATTTAAAATCCTAAATTCCTAAGTTTTTTCTCACAATAGTATGCAAGAGATTGCCAAGACTCCGATTGACAACCTCAGTCTATCCATCAGTCTGTGGATGGAAGGCTGAAGAAAATTTTAATTTCGTGTCCATCTTGTGCCATAGGGTCTTCCAAAAATAAATCGTGAATTTCACATCCCTATCAGACACAATTGTTTTTAGCAACCCATATAGCTTCACAATATTATCTGTAATGCCCCGAGCCGAAACAACAATTTTTCTAACAACTGCCCACCACAAGCTTGCCTCATAAAAGGTACTATAGCTGATCAGTGACATCTAATCCTAGACAATTATATATATATGTACAATTAATCTCAAACACTCCCGATATGGGACAAATAATTCCCAAATCTCTTCTTTCCCCTACTGTGCGTGCACTGACAGTACCCCAGACCCGGGCCCACACTTCCGCCACATCGCTGCAGAGCACATTTGCCCCTCGGGGGCCCCACCGCCTGCCACGTCAGCCACGTGGCTGACGCTGTGCAGTAGCAGCACATTGCTGCACTCCTCAGCCACATCAGCCAATTAAATCCCATATAACCTCCCCCAAAGGAAACTCTATAGGGCACACTATTATATATATATGTATGTTTGTGTGTGTGTGTGTGTGTGTGCGCGCGCTTAATACGGGATGTTACACACACCCCCCTTAAGAATTCAACGTCATTGCTAAAGTCGGAACTTGCAACGTAGCGCTAGGATCTCCTGGACTTGCATCGTAGCGCCAGGATCTCCTGGACTTGCAACGTAGCGCCATGATCTCCTTTCTAGCCGATGTAGAATGACATACTCTGATTCTGCGTGTTGTTCAATCCCCTAGACCACCTCGCATACCCTACCATTCAGTACCCACACCCGGTGTCGAAAGTCGGCTCTAATACCATTTGTAACATCCCGGCCCCGATCAGCAATTTTAGCAAACAGCTGCTGATATGGCTAAAATTGGGGTTAAATCGAGACCGTCCAGATCGATCACGAATCCTGAAGCACGGGGGTAAAAAGATAATTTCACATACAGATGGATCCAAAACGGGTATTGGGCTTCCTTCTCACAGAACCAACCACCCGCGAATAGATCCACTTCAATCGGGTACGGGTCCCGACCCGATACAAGCCCAATCCACCAAGAAGAGAATCAGGCCACTGATTTGGTCAAATCAATAAACCTGATTAGCTCTCACCAGGGAATCAAGGCCTAACTTCCCAAAACAGAATAGGAGGATTTTTCTCCTATTTGTTAGGCAGGAAATTAGGCCCCAAATCGTTCCAAAGGCGACTATAAATACAACCCCTCTACCACCGAGACCAGGTTAATCACTCTTTCACCCCTTAAGCTCTTTCCTAATCTTTTCCTGATTACTGACAAGAGCGTCGGAGGGTGCGTCGCCGGAATCAACCCCGGTGTTTCGCACTTCCTTGCAGGTTGTGCCAGGAGCAAGGAGATCGAGTCAATCGTTCAGGTGTTTCCCGGACTCACAAATTCTATCTGTTTACCCCCACACCGAAATCAGCGGTAACAGATTGGCACCGTCTGTGGGAAACCACCACACGAACGACCTCAGCTTCTCCTTCATCGCCTCCCATCGCCATGCCTCCGAAGAAGAACAGATCCAAAGGATCCAACCGGGTGGCCAACCCCGCCGACCCTACGGAGGATACCCCCGTCAACCAAATTCCCCAATCTGGGCTTCCTCCGCCGACCCAGCCGGTCCAGCCTCCTCATCCTCAGCAGCAACCCAACAATGGTCCCGCCGGTCTCAACGGCCAGAAGCTGAAGCAACCTATCCAGGACCATGTCTCGGTCCATAATGGGTCCTCGGACTCGATGGCCTCCCATAACCCCGACCGGAACCGCCAGAAGGAGAATGACCTCCGCACGCACCTTGACGAGAGGCGGGCCCGAGCGGAGGCCTCCCGACAGCGTCAGGGCGAGCGGTCACCTCGTCGCCGAGACAGACAGAGATCTCCGTACCGGAGAGGCCGAGCGGCATCTCCCGAACACCGAAGGAGGAGGCCGCGTTCCCCCGAGGATCGGCATCGTACGAGGGACCGTGAGGTACCTATCAGCCGTGCCGAGTTCCTCCAGTTTCAGGAGACTGTACTGCAGGCCCTGAACGCCCGTGCCAACAACCAAAACCCCCCGAGGGTCCCAACACCCCCTCGGATTCCCAGTCCTCACCGCCGGTCACGAAGTCCTCTCCAGGCTCCCAGTCGTCAGCAACATTACAGTCCCCGCCGATCCGAGGGATACCGGCGCCGAAGTCCACGCTCTCCCTCTTATGATGAGGAGTCCGAAGGGTCATATGGTTACCGGCGAGGGGACGATGCCTTTGACCGCCGCCTCCATGAGGTGGAGAGGCGCATTGTCCGTATGGACCGAGAAGAGGAGTCCAGAGCAGGGACTGTTCGCCCAAACCGACCGCCCTTCTCTCGGACGATTATGGAAGCTCGCATACCGAGGGGTTTCAAACCTCCACAGTTTGAAACGTACTCAGGCGAGTCCGACCCAGTAGATCACGTCGAGAGTTTTAAGACTCTGATGCTGATCCACCAAGTCTCCGACGCCATACTCTGCAGGACCTTCCCGGCCACCCTTCGGGGTTCGGCTCGGGAATGGTATTCCAGGCTTGCCCCCGCCTCCATCTTTTCATTTGAGCAGTTTGAGACGCTGTTCATAACTCACTTTGTGAGCAGCCGACGGGCCGAGAAGACGAGTCTCTCCCTTCTGAACCTCCGACAGGAAAGGGGAGAGAAGCTGCGTGACTATGTGAAGAGGTTCACTGCAGAAGTCAGGTCGATCGCCTCCTTAGACCAATCCGTGGCAATAGTGGCGTTCCAGTCGAACGTCCTCAACTCCAACCTCCGCTCGTCCCTAGCAAAGAAGCCACCTACCAACTTCGCCGACCTCCTACTGAGGTGCGAGAAATACATCCGAGCCGAGGAGGCCGAGTCCCTCCCGAACTTCGGAGGACCCTCCTCCGGCTCGAAGAGGAAGGCAACGGAGGAAGAGGGGGCCAAGAAGACTATGAAGGACGGAGGCGGCCAGCGTCGTCCTCCCCCCAGGTTCGAGAAATTCACGCCCCTCACAACTAATGTCTCCACTATCCTCATGGAGGTAGAGAAGGAGGGGGTCCTTCCTCCAGCCCCGAGGATGCACAAACCGGCGAAGAGGAGGGACAAAGACAAGTGGTGTCGGTATCACCGGGACCACGGGCACGAGACGAATGACTGTCGGGCTTTGAGAGATGAGATCGAAGCCCTCATCCGAAGGGGGCAGTTGGCGAAGTTCGTGAAGGCTAACGATCGGACAGATCGGAACTCTCCTCCCCCTCGGGGGGCTAACAAGCGGCGCGAAGTAATGCCTGAGTTCGAAGAAGAAAGGGTTCTGCACATGATCCACGGGGGTCCCATGGGCGGCAACTCTAATACGTCCCGGAAAGCCTTCGTCCGAGAGGTGAACTCGGTCCACAGTGCTCCTCCTCCCAAGGGCTTCGGTGTGCCCGTGTCCTTCTCCGACGCTGATCTCGAAGGAGTCCGAACCCCTCACTGTGATGCCCTCGTCATCGACCTCCGCATGGCCAACTTCAAGGTGCAGAGGATTTTGGTTGACAACGGGAGTTCGGTCAACATTCTATTCCTCTCGGCCTTCCAGGGCCTCCAGCTGTCCCGAGACCGTCTCAAACCGGCCGGATACACTCTACACGGGTTCACGGGGGTCCCGGTAACCATCGAAGGGGTAATAACCCTCGACGTTACTGCGGGGAGCACCCCTACTACCCGGACCGAGCCCATGGACTTCATGGTCGTTGACGTCCCGGCAGCATACAATGTCATCCTCGGTCGCCCCGGCCTGGCCGCCCTTGAGGCCGTCCCATCAGCATACCATTTGAAGATGAAGTTCCCCACTCGGTCGGGAGTAGGGGAAGTCAGGGGGAGCCAGGAAACAGCTCGGAAGTGCTACATGACTTCCACCGGGGGACCAGTGCTTTCGCTCGAGACCCTCGAGATCCCCGAGCCGAAGGCTCGCCCAACGTCCGAACCAGCGGACGAGTTAGAAGAAATACTCTTCTCCGACGAGGATCCGAGCCGGAAATTCCTCGTCAGCAAGTCCTTACCGACCGTGCTATTCTCCGACCTTGTGAGATGCATCCGGGGTAACCGCGACCTATTTGCTTGGTCGGCCGCGGATATGCCCGGCATCTCCGAAGACTTGCTCGTCCACCGCCTAAGTGTCGAGCCGGGGTGCAAACCGGTTCAGCAGAAGAGGCGAAAGTTCGCTCCCGAGCGACAGCAGGCAATCAAGGAGGAAGTGAATAAGCTGTTGAAGGCCAAGTTCATCCAGGAGGTGAATTATCCCGAGTGGTTGTCGAATGTTGTGATGGTCAAGAAGTCCAACGGCTCGTGGAGGATATGCATCGACTTCACCGACCTCAACAAAGCGTGTCCGAAGGATCCCTTCCCTCTCCCGAACATCGACACCCTAATCGACGCCACCTCGGGCCACGAGCTCCTCAGCTTCATGGATGCCTTCTCGGGCTACAACCAAATCCGGATGTTCCCTCCGGACATCCCGAAGACCTCCTTCGTCACCGACCAAGGCCTCTACTGCTACCGAGTAATGCCGTTCGGTTTGAAGAACGCGGGAGCCACCTACCAGCGCCTCGTTAACAAGGTCTTTCAGCATCAGATCGGCCGAAATATGGAGGTGTACGTCGATGACATGCTCGTCAAGAGCATCCACGGCACCGACCATGTAGCCGACCTCCAAGAGGCGTTCGGCGTGTTGAGGAAGTACAACATGCGGCTAAACCCGAACAAGTGTGCGTTCGGAGTCTCCTCTGGCAAGTTCCTCGGTTTCATGGTGAGCCAGCGGGGGATTGAAGCTAACCCCGAAAAGATCAAAGCCATATTAGACATGGCCCCGCCTCGGAACGTCAGAGAAGTGCAGAAGCTCACCGGTCGGCTCGCAGCCATCGGTCGGTTCCTCTCCAAGTCAGGGGAAAAGTGCCTTCCCTTCTTCAAGGCACTCCGAGGCGCTAAGGGATTTGAATGGGGCGAGGCACAGCAAGCGTCGTTCGACCAGCTGAAAGCCTACCTGGTGAACCCCCCTCTGCTCAGTAAGCCGGTTCCAGGCGAGCCTCTCTTTCTCTACTTGGCAGCCTCCGAGCAGTCCCTGAGCGCTGTCCTGGTCAGAGAAGAGGACCGGACCCAGAGGCCAATTTACTACGTGAGCAAGGTACTTCGGGATGCTGAGCTCCGTTATCCGGGGATAGAAAAGATAGCCTACGCCCTCGTCATGGCAGCAAGAAAGCTTCGGCCCTACTTCCAATCTCATTCAGTCATCGTCCTCACCGACCAACCGCTCAAGCAAGTCCTCCATAAACCCGAAACCTCGGGCCGGCTGATGAAGTGGTCGATAGAGCTGAGTCAGCACGACATCTCCTATCAACCTCGGACGGCAATTAAGGCGCAGGCCCTCGCCGACTTCATTGTAGAATCCACCATCCCCGAGGTCGGCCACGTCCCGAGCGGACCCCCCATTTGGACAGTCTTTGTGGACGGATCCTCTTGCAGTGAGGGAAGCGGCGCCGGCATCATCCTGAACGGCCCTGATGGCTTCGTCCTACAGTACGCGATCCGCATGAGCTTCAAGGCCTCGAACAACGAGGCGGAGTACGAGGCACTCATAGCCGGTCTCGAACTCGCGCGAAGCGCTGGGGCGCATCGTCTCCGGATTCACAGTGATTCCCAGCTAGTCGTGAACCAGGTCTTGGGCGAATATGAAGCCCGGGACGAGCGGATGGCGAAGTACCTCGCCAAGGTCCGGGATCTCATGGGTCGGTTCGAAGAAGCCATCATCCAGCGGGTCCCTCGGGAAGAAAACGCACAGGCCGATGCACTTTCCAAGTTGGCCTCGTCCTCTTTACAAGGACTCGAGCAGACCGTACTAATTGAAGTCCTCACTCAGCCGAGCATCGAAGACGAGGCACTAGGCTCGGCGGAGTCATTGCCAGTCATGCTGCAAAACAACTGGATGAAGCCACTGGTAGAATTTCTAAGGGATGGAGTTCTGCCCTCAGATCCCAAAGAAGCTCGCCGAGTTAGAACCCGAGCCGAGCGCTATGTCTTAATCGAGGGCATCCTATACAAGCGCTCTTTCTCCCAAATGGACGGCCGACCATATCTACGATGCCTCTCTCCGGAACAGGCCGAATATGCCCTACAGGAGCTTCATGAAGGGATCGGCGGGGCACACTCGGGATTTAGGTCCCTGGCCCGAAAGGCTCTGAATTATGGGTACTTCTGGCCGACACTTCTCCAAGACGCCGAGCGACACGTTCGGCAGTGCGGCTCCTGCCAGAGACACTCCAGCATCCGACGCCTCCCTCAAGCCAACCTCGCCTCCCTATCGAGCCCTATCCCCTTCGCGATGTGGGGAATGGACTTGGTAGGGCCTTTCCCTCCAGCTCCGGGTCAGCTCAAGTTTTTAGTCGTCGCAATCGACTACTTCTCGAAGTGGGTCGAGGCCGAGCCCCTCGCCACGATAACCGAGAACAAAGTGGTGCAGTTCTTCTGGAAGAGCATTATATGCAGATTCGGCGTCCCGCGCGTCCTCGTGACAGATAATGGGACCCAGTTCACTGGCTCAGCATTCCGAACCCTGTGCGACGACCTCGTCATTCAACAGCGTTTCTCGTCCGTCTCGCACCCCCAGTCGAACGGACAAGCCGAGAACGCTAACAAGCAGATCCTTGCGGGGATCAAGAAGAGGTTGGACAAGTGCTCCAAAGGGCAGTGGGTCGATCAACTCCCTAATGTGTTGTGGAACTACCGCACAAGCAAGCGGACGCCCACTGGAGAGTCCCCGTTCAGCCTTACTTATGGGGCCGAAGCCGTAATACCCCTCGAGGTCGGAATTCCTTCCCCTCGGCTCATCGCCTATGACGAAGCACAGAATGCCAGGGAACTCAGAGGAAACTTGGACCTGATAGATGAACTGAGGGAAAGGGCATCAATTCGGCAGCAGAATTACAGAAGGAGAGTCGAGCTGGCCTACAACAAGAAAGTCCGACCCGCCAACCTTGAACAAGGAGACCTGGTGTTGAGAAAGCTAGCCATATCCCTCCCCAGTCAGAAGGGCAAGCTAGCTCCGAATTGGGAAGGGCCGTACCGGGTCGCAAAAGTTGTTCGGCCTGGAGCATATCGACTCGAGGACATGGATGGTAGAGAGCTCCCGAGGACCTGGAATGCCGATCACCTCCTGAAATACCAAGAGAGCGCCCCGGCGCCTCTCTAAGTAATCCGAGGTGTCGCGCCATTCCTCTCCTTTAACTTGTAACCTGTTCTATGAATCCCACTATGTAAAACGGTTCGCCGTCAAATATCAAATAAAGAAAGTTCCATTTTGTTTTTGAATTTGCCTGTCTTTTCCTCCCCTCTTTACTATACCGATGGTTCGGAGTCCAACACTCGGCTCGACTTTACCTCCTCGGTTCGTCTCCGGACGAACCAGGGGTAGATCGCCGTTCGGAATTGCTCCCACAGCCGTTGAACTACACCGATGGTTCGGAGTCCAACACTCGGCTCGACTTTACCTCCTCGGTTCGTCTCCGGACGAACCCGGGGTAGATCGCCGTTCGGAATTGCTCCCACAGCCGTTGAACTACACCGATGGTTCGGAGCCCAACACTCGGCTCGACTTTACCTCCTCGGTTCGTCTCCGGACGAACCAGGGGTAGATCGCCGTTCGGAATTGCTCCCACAGCCGTTGAACTACACCGATGGTTCGGAGTCCAACACTCGGCTCGACTTTACCTCCTCGGTTCGTCTCCGGACGAACCAGGGGTAGATCGCCGTTTGGAATTGCTCCCACAGCCGTTGAACTACACCGATGGTTCGGAGTCCAACACTCGGCTCGACTTTACCTCCTCGGTTCGTCTCCGGACGAACCAGGGGTAGATCGCCGTTCGGAATTGCTCCCACAGCCGTTGAACTACACCGATGGTTCGGAGTCCAACACTCGGCTCGACTTTACCTCCTCGGTTCGTCTCCGGACGAACCAGGGGTAGATCGCCGTTCGGAATTGCTCCCACAGCCGTTGGACTATGCCTAAGGTCCGGAACACGCATCCAGACCACTCCTGACTGACAGCCGAAGGTCGAAGGCGGACATATCCGGTCGGCATCCGAGCAAGTGCCTTCCCGAGCTGGTAAACGGGGAAAACACACTTCCTCCTCAACTTTCGTGCCTGATCTTCATCAGACGGCTCAGATCGTGCCACTCGCGCAAAACGACAAGATAACGTTTTCTTGGAAAACGAGCCACCTCGAGATCCGCGCCAACATTCAACGGCTCAGATCTCGCCACGGCGAAATAGCACTCTCGAGAACATCGCCTGTCAGACCCACTAAGCGACAAATCGCCGTACCCCTGGGGATCCATTCGACTGAATAGACACACTCAGTTCAGATAGTTCGGCACGGCCAACACAGTTATAAACAAAGACAGACGTACAAAAGAACACCGAAAGGAGATTTTATTAAATATCGGCGTACAGTACAAAATAGACCATTACAAAAGTGTCAGCAAACAAAACATACACCCCCCGACCCACTACACTTGTCTTTCATAAAAATGCATCCTCTCCATCTTGTTCGCCCTCCTCGGCAGACGGTTCCTCCGCCTCACCTCGAAGCTTCGCCATTTCCGCCCGCAGCTGTCCCATCTCCGAGAGCAAGTCGTCCCGTTCGGCGATGAGTTTCGACTGAATGTGCCGAATACTTTTGACCCGAAGAGCATTGCTGAATGCGGTCTGCGAGTCCTCGTCCTCCCCTACGGGGCTCAGCTCGACGATCTTGCTCTCCAAGCATTGTGTTTCGGCCTCCCGGAGACTGAGAACCAACGAAAGATGATTCCACTCGCCCTCGGATCGGCGTAGCTTCAGATCGACACTCCTGGGGCTCAGAACCACCGTCCCAGAAGTCGCCTCGGATGCGGAGTCATCATTCGGACGCCCGGAGTCCGATCCATGGATCGCCGCGACAAGCTGAAAAATAGAAAAAACGAACAAAGCGGTTTCAATACAGTGTCGAAGACAAACACTTAAAAAGTTTTCCAGAATTTTTGCATTCAGACATAATAGTGTTACAGACGGTCGACCGACCCTACAACTAAGTTATTACAACGGCCAACAGAAAGGAAAAGTGACGTAATCAAGTCCTCTTCGGAAGGGGAATGCTTCGGTTTAGGGAAACGCGAGGACGACGAGGCCGACCCTCTGAGCTCGACCCTAAACCAACGAAGCGCGACCCCCCTTCACTGCTAGTCCTAACAGCCGCGCCGACCGATGCCCCGCTCGACGAGACAGCCGCGCTGCTCTGAGCGTCAGTCGGACTCCGCCTGGTCGTCAGCGGGCGCGTCGCGAGTTCATAAAACGTGATCCCCCTCTCATTTTCCTCGCGAGTGCACGACGTGCTACGAACATTAGCCCTCTCCGGCGCAGGTTTAAGCGACGCGATCTCCTCCTCCAGTTCGATAATCCGATCCCTCAGGACGACGTCCTTCGCCAATTTCTTTGATCGAGGGGCCTTCAACGACCCGGAGGCATTGGGACTATCAGTTGCAAGCCGCCGATAGTGGGTGACCTCGATCCCCCTATCTACTGTGATCCTCCTGAGCATGTCGACTTCGGCCAATAGTCTCTTACGCTCAGCCAAAGCCCCCTCCAGCTCGGAGGCCATCTTCTCCCTTTCCGCAGAGCGCTCTCTCTCCGATAGCTCCAAGTGTTGTACCTCGTCCAAAAGGTCGTCGTTCTTCTGCTCGGCAGCTTTAAGCTCCCCGCGAAGCCGCTCAACTTCCCCTTCGGAACCAGGACCCAGGGAGCGCTTCCGGAGTTGATGCAGCTCGCGACAGTTCCTCCTCAGGACTGCCCTGACCTCCTCCGCCTGGCCGAGCAGGAGAAACCGCCTCTGCCGGCTGTCCGAGAGTTCACGCTTCAAGTTGGCCAATTCCTTCCGAAGGAAGACCAGCTCCGTGACCGGACCAAACACCACCTGAAAAGCGGAAATAAATCCGAGGCCCAACAGTTGGAGAAATTTACGCCCAAAACGCCCAAAACGCACACTAAGTCCGAAGCTCAACACTTGGACAAATTTTTGGCCAAACAAAATACTTTTTCATTCAAAACAAGGGCGGTGGCCAGTCCGCGATAAGGCTTACAAAAAGAAAACAAAACCAAAAAGACTGAAAGTAGGAAGACAACCGAGTCAGGGGTCGACCTTTTTGCCGCTCGGATTCGCCGACCCCTCGGCCTTGCCGTCGCCGTCACCCTCGTCCCCGCCTTCGCTCCAGCTCTCCTCCTCGGAGAGTTCCTCCTCCTCGCCCTCGGCTTCGGTCTCACCATCGCCTTCGGCGGGTTCTGTCTCACCATCGGGTCCGAGTAAACCCTCGGTGATCCCTTCTTCCCCCTCCACGGGCTCGTAAAAGTCATAGGAGGACGAGTCGAAGCCGAGGTTCTTCGCGGCTACATGGGTCAGGGCACGGCCGTAGGCGTCCAGCATATTCTGGATCATGTGCTGCGCGGCCTCCTCTTGCACGGCCTTCTTCACCTCCTTCACCTTCCTCAGGTGGTTGGCCTTGATCCTCTCGGCCCTCTTCCGAGCAGTCTCCCCTTCCGACCGAGCCTTGGCCAGCTCATCCTTCAGCCCGGTGACCTCCTTCTCGGCTCCCGACCGAGCGCTGGCCAGCTCCTCCTTCAGCTCGGCCACCTCCTTCTCAAACTTGGCCGCCGTATCCTTCGACGATTGGATAGCGTCAGCCAGCTTCTTCTCCAGGTCCTCCGCTTCGGCGACTCTTTTCGTCGAAAGAAGCAGCTCGGACTCAAGCTGCTTCGCCACCCGAACGCGCTCCGTCCTCTCCTTCTCCTTCTCCTGATCCTTCCTCGCCATCTCCTCGACCAGCCAACTGAAGTGGCAGAGGGTCTGGAAGAGAACAACGCGTTAAAATCTCCATGAAAAATATGAATGAAGAAGGGTTCGACACACTCACCGACATAGTGCTCCGGGCCATCTGCATCACGTTGTCCCCTGCCATCCCGGCCCTCAGGGTCGCTCGGTCCTTCGGGGTCGGCAGGTGCCTCACTGCCTCCATGCAGATGTTCCCGTCGCCCAAAAAGCCGTCGACGTTCATCACCTGCCAATCAGGGACGAAGATCTGTTTATGACGCTCGGTCAAGATCTTCTCCGCGCCGGGGGTGAGTGGCAGAACCTGGAGGGACAGCGCATCGGCCACTCCGAACTCATTGCTCGACGGACCAGGAGCGTCTGCCTCCGGGGTAGGAGCAGTAGCACCCGGGGCCGAAGGATCGAGGTCCACGACCCCACCCTGCTCGGGGACCGCGACCTTTGCCGAAGGGACAAGAACCTCAACCTCTCCCTCCTTCAGGACCGCAACCTTCGGTTGATCGGCTGCCTTCACTACCGAGGCCTTCTTCGAAGCTCGGCTGTCCTGAGGCGCTGCCGACGGCCTCTTCTTCTTCTCCTGCTCGGACCTGCCCTTCGCCACCAGGGCCTTGTAATCGAGCTTCATGGTCTCTGCAAGAGTCGAACGAAAAAACTTAGAAAAATTGAATGCAAACTTTACGGAGAGAAGTATAAATACCAGAAGCGTACGAGGGTCGATCGGACTGAGACCCCCACGGAACAGATGCTCTTCGGTGATATCCTTCCAGCTAAGCGTCGGCAGAGCAAGGATCTTCTTCTGGACCTCGGTCTCTGCAGCGTTCAGCGGAACGTCCTTCTTTGTACGCTTGGGTAGTCCGTCCGCCCAAACTGTCGGTATCACCCATGGCGTCAGATTCCGAACGAGGAAGTATTTGTCCTTCCAGTGTTTGATCGAGTCTGGATTCTCGATCAGTTTCACGCCCGGCCGGGGCGAAAGATAAAACCTCTTCTCGTCTTTCCTCGGCTGGACAGGTCGGAAGAGACTCCGAAAGAGGAACATGGTCGGCTTGGCGCCGATCTCTTGGCATCGGAGGAGGAACGCCACAACTTGCCTCCAGGTGTTCGGCATCAGTTGAGCGGGACTCAGACCATACCAAACCAGGACCTCAACCACGAACGGGTGGAGGGGAAAGCGAAGACCGGCAATGAGGGAGTCGACCGGAAAGACGCACATGTCCGGAGAGGACCCAGTGTTGGCTCGGAACCCCGGCCCAGGGAGGAGCAACGTGTACTCGAGAGGGATCCGGAAGCCCTCTCGGACCAGACGAAGGTCCCCTTCGGTAAGTGTCGAGATCTTGCGATCGACCTCGGATAGCTCCCTAGGCTCGTTCTCCTCCACCAGTTTAGCCGTACCTTGGGTGACCTTCTCCAAGATATCCTCAGTATAACCCCGGACTCCTCCCACGCTCGACACGGCGATGGGCTGCCGACCAAACTCCCCCGCTCTCTTTGGCGTCTCCACTATAGTAATTACGGCTTTGCCCTTTCGGGACTCCGCCGTGACTTCCTGGGGCACCTCGGCCACTCCGCCCTCCGCGTCCGGACGAACAACGTCCTGCTCGCTCGGCTCCACTACTCCTTTCTCTTTCTCCCCTCGGCCAACGGCTTGCTCCGAGGCGGGGGTCTCAACCGAAATCTTAACCATATTTTCCTAAAGAGAGAAGGGAAAGAGACTGACCTTGAATTGACAGCTACGGTCGGAAACTTCGCCGGAACTAGGAACGCTACCGCGACAGCTAGCGACACCACCAGGGAGCTAAAGACCTCGAAGCAAAGTAAATACGAAAGAGAGAGAGTAAAAGTGAAAAGTGAAGACTTGGTCAAAGGGGGGGTAAAGATTTATAGTGAAAATGAGGCGCCTCTTGGACTTCCAGAGCGACTTTTGGGCTACTCTCGAAGCATCTCGAAGGCCCACCACCAAGTCAACCAGCTCGGCAAGATGGGACAAGAATCCGAGCTGCGAGCAAAACCGAACATGGCTGCAATAGAGTCCGCTCGGAATCCGTGCAAGTGCCTTCCCGAGCTGGTAAATGGGGAAAACTCCTTTCCCCCTCAACTTCCGCGCCTGATCTTCATCAAACGGTCCAGATCTCGCCGAGAGCACTAAACGACAAGATAGTGTTTTCTTGGAGAACGCGCCCCATCTCGAGATGCGTGTCAGCATCCGGCGGCTCAGATAGCGCCACGTCGCTCGGACGATCGGGACCTCGGACGCCTCGCCTATGCATAAAAGAACCTGGAAAATTTTTGATTATGTTTTAAGGCGCCGCCCTCGGCAGGCGCCCCCCGGGTCCCGTGCCTCGGTTGGTATAACCGCGACAACAGGCCCCGGTCAGAAGCAGATCGGCACTCCCCCATCTCTAACTCCCCCGGGCTGACCTCCGTCAAAAACCATCAGCCCGAGAAGGAAGACAGAGATGGGAGGGGACCCACCAACACTCAGAGATCGAAAGAGACGCACCATCCCGAGCTAGTTGGTTGCAACTGGAAGGCTCGGCTTGTCGAAAGACTCTAACAGCGGCGCCTTCACAGTTGCAACAAACGGACTCAGATGGCCCGGAGGTCGACATCGGACAGGGGTCGTCACTCTCCCACCAAGATCTCTGCCTACTTCAACACTCACTTCGGAGCAACCGAAGAAGGCAGAAGATCTTGGTGAGAGAACGGCGACCCGTCCTTCGAAAGAGGTCCGCGCCCCGGGTCCGGACCATGGCCGTCGACGCTACTGTCTTGTTGCCCCCACCCCTCACACCCCTTCGGAGCAGGGAGGGATGGGGAAACAACAAGACAGCGGGGCGACCGCCCGTCCTTCCGGGGAGGCCCATCCCTCGGATCCGGACTACGGTCGTCGCCACTCTTGCCTTATTCTCCTCCGCTCCCGACACCCACTTAGGAACCGTCCGGAACGGGAGAAGAATAAGGCAAGAGAGCGACCACCCGTCCTTCGGAGATAACTCATCCCCCGAGTGCGGACTACGGTCGTCACCACTACTGCCTCGTTCCCCCTCACTCCTGACATCCACTTTGGGGCCGTCAGGAACAAAGGGAAAACCAGGCAGAAGAGCAACCACCACTCCGAACTTCAAGAGAGAAGCTACCCAAGGCAGATGCCTCCGAGGTCTGGAACCCAATTTGGTTGTGACGAAAATGACAAAAGGGATGGAGTACTTATAGCCTGCCCCCTATAACCAGCCATTACTACCCTCGGAAATTGAAGCGCCGCGTTTTTTGAGGGAATTATGGATCCCCGGAAGTCGGAACGCCACGCATTAATCAAAGGAGTTATTCTTAATGGCCTGGGGAAGGGGAATGCAGCACAAACCCCGAGCGCCATTAATACCCTCGGAAACGAGATCGCCTCCGAACAGATAGCGCCACGAGATCGCCTTCGGTCGGCTGCCGAGTAGAGGCCTTCCCGAACTGGTAAATGGAGAAAAAAAGGCACCGAGCTATCTCAGCCGTCGGATCTCTCAGAAATTCACGCTCCCAATGGCGAACGGCTCAGATTGCGCCACGTGCGCTAGGAGACAAGATGGCGTTTTCTTGGGAACCGTTCCCGTCTCGAGATGCGTGCCAACATCCAACGGCCCAGATTACGCCACGTCACTCAAGCCCTCGGTCGGCTGCCGAACCCCCATCCCTTCGGTCGGCTGCCGAGCAGAGGCCTTCCCGAACTGGTAAACGGAGAAAAACGCTGCCGAGCAGTAGCAACCGTCAGATCTTTCCGAAATTCGCGCCCTTCCGCGATCAGCGGGCCAGATCGAGCCACGTCATAAATCGGTATTTAAATCATTTTTTATCTATTTAATTTGTTTTATTTGTTTAAAAATTGCGAGAAAATTGTTAAAAATTCGGGAAAATTAGCCAAAAATTCTGGAGAGTAATTGAGATTTAGGGGGCACATTTTCGAACCCTTGAACGAACAATTATCGCCCAGAATGTACGGCTAGGGCCCCCGAATGATTAGCAAACGCGTCGCAAAGTTAAACAAATAGTCCGAAAAAAATAGATAAAAACTCTTGAATACCCGATGTCACCAGAGAACCGCCAGCGGCGTCAAAAGTCGCCTCACTACCCCCTTTCCAGATTCAAAATCCCACGTCTGGACTCCGATACAACTCCATCAGCCACTAAAACAGCTAAACTACTCCTCAAAGTCTGATCACACTCAGTCTTTAGGAGTGGGGGGCTCGTGATATGGCTAAAATTGGGGTTAAATCGAGACCGTCCAGATCGATCACGAATCCTGAAGCACGGGGGTAAAAAGATAATTTCACATACAGATGGATCCAAAACGGGTATTGGGCCTCCTTCTCACAGAACCAACCACCCGCGAATAGATCCACTTCAATCGGGTACGGGTCCCGACCCGATACAAGCCCAATCCACCAAGAAGAGAATCAGGCCACTGATTTGGTCAAATCAATAAACCTGATTAGCTCTCACCAGGGAATCAAGGCCTAACTTCCCAAAACAGAATAGGAGGATTTTTCTCCTATTTGTTAGGCAGGAAATTAGGCCCCAAATCGTTCCAAAGGCGACTATAAATACAACCCCTCTACCACCGAGACCAGGTTAATCACTCTTTCACCCCTTAAGCTCTTTCCTAATCTTTTCCTGATTACTGACAAGAGCGTCGGAGGGTGCGTCGCCGGAATCAACCCCGGTGTTTCGCACTTCCTTGCAGGTTGTGCCAGGAGCAAGGAGATCGAGTCAATCGTTCAGGTGTTTCCCGGACTCACAAATTCTATCTGTTTACCCCCACACCGAAATCAGCGGTAACAGCTGCCAACCACAAGCTGCCTCATAAAAGCTGTTATAGCTTATTGGTGACCTATAATCCTAGGCAATTATATATATATATATATATATATATATATATATATATATATATATATATATATATATATATATATATATATATATATATATATATAACCTCAATTACTCCCGATATGGGACAATCTTCCCACATCTCATACTCTCTTTCCCGAGAGTAACAGAATGAAACAAAGAGGGCCCCATGTGCCACATCGACACACGCACGCCCCCCTCCTTCAACCCGGGCGGGCCGCACGTGACACACACCCACATCAGCAACAGGCATCATATGTAGCTGCTGTCTTTTTCTGCCCCCCGCTAACGTCAGAAACGTGACAACCCCTCTGCCAACCTTTTTCAATTCCATTGAATCCCATACCAACCCCCTATAGAAACTCGATAGGGCACCCTCCAATTATATATATATATATATATATATATATATATATATATATATATATATATATATATATATATAAAGGGAAAGGATCCGTTGCACACTACTTTGGTGCTCACCGCGTGAACACTAGGCCTTCGGGCGTTCATATCGAAAATCCGAACCGTTCACATTGATCTACATATCTAAATTAGTCTAAATATGTAAAATCAAATCATTTGAAATTCATTTGCCCATTCATTGAAGTGTTACAAAATTGTATGGCTGAAATTCATTGTTTTTATAGTCACATGATGGATGGGTAAATGAATTTCAAATGATTTGATTTTACATATTTAGACTAATTTAGATGTGTAGATCAATGTGAACGGTTCGGATTTTCGATATGAACGCCCGAAGGCGTAGTGTTCACGTGGTGAGCACCAAAGTAGTGTGCAACGGATCCTTTCCCTATATATATTCAATGAATGGGCAAATGAATTTCAAATGATTTGATTTTACATATTTAGACTAATTTAGATGTGTAGATCAATGTGAACGGTTCGGATTTTCGATATGAACGCCCGAAGGCGTAGTGTTCACGCGGTGAGCACCAAAGTAGTGTGCAACGGATCCTTTCCCTATATATATATATATATATATATATATATATATATATATATATATATGGAAAGTAGGGGGAGAAAGACTTAGGATACTAAAATACATACATATGAAACATACACATGAAGCTTCCTTATTGGAAACTTCCTTAGTAAGCATACATGCACATATGAAACTTCCTTAGTAAGCATACATACACATTTATTGGAAAGTAGTATGAGAGCTTGGTAAGAAATTCAGAGTACTTCTCTTTCAGTCAGGTATACTCTTTTAACTACTCTTTGTATAATTTAGATTAGGATGGAGGAGTAATCTCCTTCATGTTGGTTAAGCTAGCTATGAAAATAAATGTTTGTTCTTAGGCTTGTTTAATTACATTCATCTTTAGGCTGTGTGAGCGAAAGCCATGTTTTAGGTATTCATTCTTTAACTTTAAATAGTTTTGTGAGTTGTAATCTTCATCTCTAAAAGCTTTCATATAAGCTTGTGGTGCTAGTTGCCCGTAGGGATTGCTTCTGAGTTGCTTGTTACTCGTTGTGGCTTAGGTTGATGATGAACCCTGCTATAAATCCACGATGTGGGAGTATGGAGCTGGAGATGATAGAGATATTCAACACACAAAAAGAGTTAAGGAAATCTTTAAAATACCTATTACAGTAAGAGCTTAGCCATATCAGAAATCTCTTAAATGATTACTACAGTAAGTGCATTATTAAAATGAGAAATCTTTTGAAATCAGTTTATTATATCTTAGCTAAATCAACATGAATTTTTCAATTATCATGGATGACTTCTTATTCTACCGTGTTGTAAAACCAACCATATTATACGAACAAAAAAAATAAAAAAAGAAGAGGATCAACCATCCCCTACAATCCTTTTTAGCAAGAAACAAAAAATAAATCTTCGAAACAAAATAGAAGGTGAACCCTTTCTTTCCAATAAAAGTGGATTTGAATTTCCAGAATTAGATCTAGAGTTAAGAAATATTTCCGGAGGCTCTACCGAGCATAAAACCTTCAGCTCTACTGAGCAAAACGATTCTAGCTCTATTGAGCAAAAATCTTCAGAGTCTACTGACTCAAGAAACTCGATCGAGCAAAAAGACCGTATCTGTATTGAGCAAAATAAAGGCTCTACCGAGAAAAAAAATATTGAGTTAACAAACTCAAAGAATGGCATTGAATTAATTAACTCAAAAGTTGACAATGGGACAACCCACTCTCAGATTGGTTAGCAAATTCAATGGTTTCAAACATTGCTATGAAAAAGAACCTCTAACGATCTATGTAGCCGAAAGGCTGAGTTACAAATCTACATTCCTATTACACTTAGTTTTCTTGAATACAAGGAAATCACAATACATATATTAATTAATATTGGTGCGCAAATCAGTATAATACACTCATGTTTTATTCCAAAACAATATAGATTAGAATTAACCCATAAAGCAACTATAGGAAGCTTTAATGGTTCTAATTCTATGGTTACTCATAATATAAAAATCTCCAAATATCCTTAGAATACTCACAAGGGAAGAAACACAATTGCAAGGATATGCCATTTGCCTTGCTCGATGACCATGCTGAAGATTGTATTATCGGCATGGACAATCTAAACAAACTTTTCCCACTTCAAATTGAGAAACATTTTTTCTCACTAAACAATATCCATATCCCTCGAGTATCCATTACAATAACTACTCATAGCTTCTTTGACCTAAACGCAGTACAACGGGGAGAAATTGAAAATCCCCTGGTAGAAAAAAATCATTAGCACCAACCAAATACAAAAAAACACTACTTATATTCTCAAAAACATCAACACCACAGAACAAATTATACATAATATATTAGAGCCATTATATAGCAATGATCCTCTAAAACATTTTGAAAAATCTCCATGATTTTGCCAACTCGAATTACTACATGAATATACAAAAAAGAATATAAGAACTCCAAGTATAATGGTAAATCAAGAGGATAAATTGGAGTTTGCTAAACAAATAAAGGAATTATTAGATCTAAAACTTATTAGATCCAGTTATAGCAACCATAGCTCTCATGCCTTTTTAGTCAGAAATCATGCTGAGAAAAAAAAGAGGAAAAACAAGAATGGTAGTTAACTATCGAAAAATTAATGATGCCTGCAAATTTGATCGTTATTACATCTCAACTGCTGAACAATTATTAAACTTAGTACAAGGTTCCAAAATATATTCTAAGTTTGATGCTAAATCAGGTTTTTGGCAAATCAAATTGAAAGATGATCTATCCAGAAGTCTTACAACTTTCAATAGTCCTCAGGAACATTTTGAATGGATGGTAATGACTTTTGGATTAAAAAATGCACCACAAATTTTTCAGAAATGGATGGATAGTATGTTTGGCCATTTACCATTTGTAACTATTTATATTGATGATATACTTGTTTTCTTTTCTTGTTGAGAAGAACTCAAAGATCATCTACTACAAGTAGCAAAAATATTGTTAGAAAATGGAGTTATTTTAAGCCCCAAAAAAATTGAATTATTCAAGGAAGAAATTGACTTTCTTGGAAAAAGATACTAAAAGAAAAAATTGAGCTACAAGCTCATATTTATGAAAAGATTAAACTTTTTCTTGAGGAAATTGGCACATTAAAACAATTACAAGCTTTCTACACAACTTCCTTACAAAAAAGTAGCTATAATGTCTCAAATGTCCATTTGAGACATTTTAGCTTGTAGCTGTTTGTCAGCAGATGTGTTTCCTCTGATCAGATTATCTGTCCTTTTATTTAAAGAAGATGAGGTGGAGGTATTGCTAAACTTGATCATATTACTGGCAATGTTTTTTGTTTTTTCAAATCCTTCACTTCGCTCTTGTGTTTTTTTCTTTAGCTGAAGGATTATTTTTTCTATTTGTGATAGGTGGTATGCTCCGGTTTTATCACTTGGGTGTAATGCCCTCCAAACATTGTTTATATGATTGTAAATATCTGGATTCCCATGTTTTAATTCTTTGTTATACCAGTCCTTTTTTAGGATAGGATTGACAGAGTTCTGTTTTCATGCAGTTTGAGTGGGAGGCTTTAAAAGGACGTGTTTTGTTTGTGGAACAGTGGTTTCTGTATTTTTGATACAGTAGTGATATGGCTATATAGGACTAAATCAGAACCGTTTAAATTGGGCACGAATCTTAAAGCTCTCAGGGGTAAAATAGTAGTTTCACTTGCAAATGGGTCCGAAATGGGAACTGGGTCCCTTCTCCAAAGCCCAACAACCCATAAACGGATCTATCATAATGGATACAGGTACCAACCCATTACAAACCAGTCCAAAAGGATAAAGAGGGATTCAGATCCGTAATTATCCATAAGAGGTGGTTTTAACCGCCTCTATCAATCCACACCTGGAAGTAGAGATTTTTTCTTATCTCGAAATAGATCCCTAAGGCGACCATAAATACTCCTCTCCCCCCTACTGTTACAAGGTAATGAATCTTTTTCTAACTAAAGCTCTTTCATAATCTATTCTGATTACTGACAAGAGCGTCGGAGGGTTCGTCGCCGGGATCAACTCCAGTGTTTCGAACTTTGTGCAGGTCCACGACAACAGCAAGAAACTAGTCAAACGGTGGTGGAAGTATTCAGGTTTGACCCATTTGATTTCCTACAAACCCACAAATTCATCTGTTTGCTCCCACACCGAAATCAGCAGCAACAGATTAGCGCCGTCTGTGGGAACTCGAATAGCAATCTAACCTTACTCCATCAGTAAAAGCAGTTCCTAGTTATGCCTCCTAGGAAAGGGAAAATCCACGGTCTCCAATCGTACAGCAACTCCCGCTCCTCCTCCTCCACCTCCAGGGGTTCCTTCTCCACCCATCCAACTGGTCCAGCAACCCGGGGAACCTCTTCCTCAACTTGTCCAAAGTCGCAGTCTGGACAGCCTCTTCTTTAGCAACCTCAACCCCAGCAGGCCCTCCAAGGGCCTTAAGAGGCTATCGCTGGACCCTCCCATCGAAGTCGTCAAAAGCAACTTCTTCGTCACGATCATGTCTCCATGCATAACCCCTCTTCCGATTCCATGGCCTCCCACAATCCTCCAACGCCGAAAGATCTATGCGACATCCTTATCAACTGGCAGCATGAGGTGGACCTTCGCCACTGCTTGGATGAGAGGCGGACCCATGATGGGGTCCCCCACCGAGAACATCAAAAGGCTCGGTCCCCTTGCAGGCCTGACAGTAGAAGATCCATCTCTCCCAGACGACGGAGGGAGTCACCTCCGCGCCGCTCAAGGAGGAGCCGCTCCCCGGCCAAGCGTCACGCGCCAAGGGATCGTCGAGACCGAGAGGAGCCGGTCACCAGAGCAGAATTCCAAGACTTTCAGGAGGCCATCCTCCGGGCCCTCAATGTTGCCCCCTAATAACGACCAACAGGACCCCAGTCCACGGCCAGCCTTGAGCCATCGCCGTTGCACTCCCAGTCCTTAACTAGCTCCATGCTATCACCGTCGCAGCTCCAGTTCCCTCTCACATGAAAAAGAGTCCCGGGGCTCGGCTAGATATGACCGTAGGGAAGACTCTGTCTACTGCTGTCTCCACGAGATGGAGAGGCTCATCGGCCGACTCGACAGAAAAGAAGAGCAACGAGCGAGAAACCTCTGCCCGAGCAGGACCTCCATTCTCCCGCCCCATCATGGAGGCCCCCTATCCCGAAAAACTTCAAGCCGCCTCACTTCGAGTCATATACCGAGGAGTCGGACCCCGCTGATCACAAAGAGAGTTTCAAAACTCTCATGATGATCCACCTCGCCTCAGATGCCCTTCTCTACAAGACCTTTCCAGCTACACTAAAGGGGCCTGCCAGGAAGTGGTATTCCCGACTTGCTCCTGCCTCCATCTTCTCCTTCGACCAGTTCGAAGGCCCCTTTCCTAAGCAGCCACCACTCCAAAAAGACAAGCACCTCATTGCTTTTCCTCAGTAAAAGGAAGGGCGAGCGGTTGAGAGACTACATCAAATGTTTCACCGCGGAGGCCAGGTCCATCGCCTCCCTGGATCAGTCAATGGCCTCGGCCGCTTTCCAGTCCAACGTCATTAATGCCAATCTCAGGGCATCCTTCGCCAAGAAGCCCCCTCGGGACTTCTCGGAGCTCCTACTCCGGAGCGAGAAGTACATCCGAGCAGAAGAAGCTCTCAACTGCCCAACCCTTGAGGGGTCATCTTCCGGGAGTAAGCGAAAGGCTGCAGAAGATGAAGGAGCTAAGAAGCTCCAGAAAGACAACGGGCGTCAGCGTTGCCCTCCTCCCCGCTTCGAGAGGTTCACTCCTTTTAATGCCAGCGTCTTGGCCATTCTGATGGAGTTCAGGAAAGAGGGAATCCTCCCCCTCCCTTAAAAATGAACACCCAGGAAAGAAGAGAAACAGGATGAAGTGGTGCCGCTATCATCGGGATCACGACCACGATACGGATGATTGTTGGGCCCTAAAAGACGAGATAGAAGTCCTCATCTAGAGGGGGCAATTCTCCAAGTTCGTGAGGAAGGACAGGGAAGGTCCCTCCGCCTCCAGGGGAGATAATAAGCATCCCGAACGGCATGCGAAGACCCCAGACTTCGAAGCTGAAGTCGTCCTGCACCTCATACACGGAGGCCCAATGGGGGGAGATTCGAACTCCTCCTAAAAAGCCTTCGTACGAGAGGTGAATGCCGTACAGAATCATCTTCCCCCCAAGGGCCTTGGGGTCCCTATTACGTTCTCTGACAAAGACTTGGAGGGCATCCGGACGCCCCATTGCGATGCCCTTGTTATAAATCTTCACATGGCCAACTTCGATGTGCACTGAGTCCTAGTCGACAATGGTAGTTCAGTCAATATTCTCTTCTTAGAGGCATTTCAAGGCCTTATGCTGTCAAGAGACCGACTCAATCCAGCTAGTTACACCCTTCATGGGTTCACCGGGGTGCTAGTAATGATCGAGGGAGTTATAACTCTCGACGTAACTGCTGGCAAAACCCCGGTCACCTGGACTGAGCCTATGGACTTCATGGTGATAGATGTAAAGGACGCCTACAACGTCATCCTGGGTAGACCAGGTCTGGCCACTTTCTAAGCCATACCATCGGCCTATCATATGAAAATGAAGTTTCCCACCTCGACAGGAGTGGGAGAGGTAAGAGAGAGCCAGGAGGCGGCTCGTAAATGTTATATAACATCTATGGGAGGGCCGGTCCTCTCTCTTGAAACCCTCGAACTCCTACAGGTGAGTAGCCAAACCATCTCCGAGCCAGTTGACGAGCTGAAAAAGGTTGCCTTCTTGCAATCAAAGAAGATATCTCCCAGTGCATAAGGGAGAACCACGACCTATTCACCTGGACCGCTGCTAATATTCCCGAAAATTTCAGAAGAACTCTTAATGCACCACCTCAGCATTGCTCCGGGGGTTAAGCCTATCCAACAGAAGCGACGAAAATTTGCTCCAGAGCGCCAGCAAGTTATCAAAGAAGAGATTGAGAAGCTTTTGAATGCTCGGTTTATTCAGGAGGTGAACTACCCCAAGCGGCTCTCCAATGTGGTACTGGTTAAAAAGGCCAACGGGAGCTGGAGGATCTGTATCGACTTCACTGACCTGAACAAAGCGTGTCCGAAGGACCCATTTCCACTCCTGAGCATTGATGCTCTAATCGATGTGACATTCGGCCACAAACTCCTAAGCTTCATGGATGCTTTCTTTGGATACAACCAGATCCAAATGTTCCCTCCTGACATTCTGAAGACCTCATTCGTGACCGACCAAGGCTTGTACGGCTACCGGGTCATGCTCTTCGGGCTAAAGAACACCGGAGCTACTTACCAACGCCTTGTTAACAAGGTCTTCAGAGAGCAAATAGGCCGTAACATGGAAGTCTATGTAGACGACATGCTGGTCAAGATCGTCAGCGAGCGGGATCATGTCTCCGACCTCTAGCAAGCTTTGGAGGTCTTGAAGAGGCACAACATGAGATTGAATCCGAGCAAGTGTGCCTTTGGCGTCTCGTCTGGAAAATTCTCGGATTCATGGTTAGCCAAAGGGGGATAGAGGCCAACCCTGAGAAAATCCAGGCCATACTCAATATGGTTCCTCCCTCCAATGTTAAAGAAGTGCAGAGGCTCATGGGACGCCTTTGCAGCCATAGGGCGTTTTCTATCCAAATCAGGAGAGAAATGTCATCCGTTCTTCAAATCCCTGAGAGGGGTGAAAGGCTTTGAGTGGGGGCAACAACAGCAAGAGTCTTTCTAATATCTGAAAGCCTACCTGGTAAGCCCCCCGCTTTTAAGCAAGCTGAAGCCTGGCGAAGTCCTCTACGTATACCTAGCAACTTCGGAGCAAACCCTTAGCACAGTCATGGTAAGAGAGGATGACAGGATGCAATGCCCCATCTACTACGTGAGTAAGGTCCTTAGGAATGTGAAACTCTGCTACCCGAAGGGAGAGACGATGGCTTACACATTGGTCATGGCGGCTCGAAAACTTTGTCCCTACTTCCAATTCTACTCGGTGGTCGTTCTGACCAGCCGCTGAAGCAAGTTCTCCATAAGCCCGAGATGTCGGGACGACTTATGAAATGGTCCATAGAGCTAAGCCAACACGACATCAGCTACCAACCTCGAACCGCTATCAAGGCACAAGCCCTAGCGTAGTTCATAGTAGAGATCACCATTCCCGACCTTTGTAAGTCAACAGAAGAACCCCCCCCCCCCTTCTGGACCATTTATGTTGACGAGTCGTGCACCGACAGAAGTGGGGTGGGGTCATCCTGACTGGCCCCGACGATTTCGTTCTGCAATACCCCTCCGAATAAGCTTTCACGCGCGGAACAACCAAGCAGAATACGAGGCCCTTATAGCAGGACTTTGCATGGCTCGCAAGGTCGGGCCAAGCATGTTAAGATTTTCAGTGATTCATAACTGGTCGTGAACCAGGTCTCTAGGGAGTACAAAGCGAGGGATGATCGCATGGCCAAGTACTTGGCAAAGGTCAAAGGGTTGTTAGCCTTGTTTGAAGATGCTCAACTCCGACGAGTCCCCCAGAAGAGAACGCGCAAGCGGCCGCCCTCTCAAAGTTAGCCTCTTCCTCCCTCCACGGTTTGGAGCAGACCGTCTTGATAGAGGTCTTCCTGCAACCCAGCATCAAGGAAGACAGCCCCAAACTAATGGAAACATTGCCTCTAACACTTGGGGAAAATTGGATGAGGCCCCTGCTCGAATACCTCAGAGATGGAATTCTCCCAACAGATCCTAAAGAGGCCAGAAGGGTCTGGACTAGAGCCGAGCGGTACACACTCATCAAAGGATTCATGTAAAAATGCTCATATACTTAGATAGATGGGAGGCCCTACTTGAGAAGTCTCTCTCCTGAAGAAGCAGACTATGTCCTGAAAGAGATCCACGAAGGTATGTGTGGCGCTCACTCGGGAGCAAGATCCCTGGCCCGTAAGATCTTGAACTACAGCTACTATTGACCCACTCTCCTCAACGACTCAGAACAGTACGTTCGCCAATGCAGCTCCTGCCAGAAATTTTCAACTATCCATCGCCTACCACAAGCCCAGCTCTCCTCCTTGGCAAGCCCGATCCCTTTTACAATGTTTGGGATAGACTTGCTCGGACCGTTCCCCCTAGCGTTGGGCCAGATGAAGTTCCTTGTCATTGCAATAGATTATTTCTCCAAGTGGATCGAGGTCGAACCCCTTGTAACCATTACAGAAAGCAAAGTCTAGAAGTTCTTCTGGAAGAATATCGTCTGTAGGTTCGGTGTACCCCGCATCCTGGTAACAGACAACGGGACTCAGTTCGCAGGTTCAACTTTTCACAACTTTTACACCGACCTCGGTATCCAGCAGCGGTTCTCCTCAATATCCCACCCGCAATCCAACAGCCAAGCGGAGAACGCTAATCGACAAATACTCTACAGCCTAAAGATGAGATTAGATAAGTCTGTTAAGGGATTGTGGGTCGAACATCTCCCCAACGTACTATGGAGCAATCGCACCACAAAGAGAACTCCGATAGGAGAATCCCCCTTCAATCTCACATATGGCCTTGAAGCCATCATCCCACTAGAGGTCGGCCTACCTTCGCCCCGTTCGTTCGCCTACAATGAGAAGCAGAATGCGAACTAGCTTCACAACAACCTAGACCTCATCGACGAGATCCGCGAGAGATCTGCAATCCGACAAGAGACTTACAGACGGAGGATCACACAGTCCTACAATAAAAGAGTCCGCCCCACTAATCTCAAAGAAGGAGATCTAGTGCTCCGGAAACTGTCAATCTCTTTTCCAAGCAAAAAGGGGAAGCTAGCACCCAACTGGGAAGGCCCGTATAGGGTCTCCAGAGTTATCCGCCCTGGAGCGTATCAACTCGAAGACCCGGGGGGCAATAAAGTACCAAGAACTTGGAACGCTGACCACTTGTTGAAGTACCAAGAAGGTGTTTGAACACCGCTCCAAGAAACTTCAATTCTCCTAGTGGCTCTCTAAGACATTTCTATTTATTTATTATTTATCCAGTTGAATTTTTCAAACTTTGTAATAATGGCTTGCAACTTAGAAGCGGCCACTTAGCAATCTTTAATAAAATCTACATCTTGAGAATTCTCTTGTTCAAATAATCTGGTTGCCTTTCATTGAAGTGTACAAAAACACTCTTAAAACAACAAGTTCGGAGTCCAACACTTGGTTCGATTCCGCTTTAGCTACTTGCTTGCAAGGAGTACGAAGTGGTTCACCATTCGGAATTGCTTTCACAACTATTGATAATCTCTTAAAACGACAAGTTCGGAGTCCAACACTTGGTTCGATTCCGCTTTAGCTACTTGCTTGCAAGCGAGTACGAAGTGGTTCACCATTCGGAATTGCTCCCACAACTGTTGATAATCTCTTAAAACGACAAGTTTCGGAGTCCAATACATGATTCGATTCTGCTTTAGCTACTTGCTTACAAGCGAGTACGAAGTGGTTCACCATTCGGAATTACTCCACAACTGTTGATAATCTCTTAAAACGACAAGTTCGAAGTCCAACACTTGGTTCGATTCTACTCTAGCTAGCTTGCTCACAAGCGAGTACGAAGTGGTTCACCATTCAGAATTGCTCCCATAACTGTTGACTCTCTTAAAATGAACATCACCGAAGCACAAATTCTCAAGAGAAGCTCATCAAAAGATGCTTTATTTTATTTCATCACAAGTGGGGATACAAAGTCTTATTTGGGGATACAAAGTCTTATTTGAGGTACAAGTCTCACACCAGACCAAAATTGACAACAAGACAGACTACAAGGTTACAAAATCTCGCCCTAACCCCTCCAAGGGAGGGGGATGCTTCGGTTAAGCGACTCGCGAGAACGGCGAGCACCGTGTTGCTGTCGCCCCATCTCTGTAGACGTCTCTAGGCCAGCAAGACGAGTCGCATCGTCGGTACCCAACCTAACAGTAGCCCCGACAGGCCGGCCACTCCGCTTTGCGCATCCCCAGGGTTTCACAAGATGGACGGAGATCGAAGAGCTAACTCATGAAATGTTCTTCCGTGTCCATACTCATCCCAAGGGCAGGAGGTGCTTCTAACATTGCTCCCCCCAAATAGCCGTCGCAGGCATAGATTCTCTGTCTCTAGTTAGACAACTCGCTCTTTGAGGGAGTCATCAGTCATTCTGATCTTCAAGCGAGGCAGTCGACTCGAACCTGCCCCCATGCGAGGCATCAGAGATGTGCCGCCTCTATGCTCTTCTCGAGCACCACATTTTTCAATCCCGTCTCTCTTAGCCCTAGTGTTGAATAGAGATTGACGATGGAACTTGAGTCTCAAGCCTTGGCTGACGGCCATCGAGGGACATGTCTCCTTCCCTTCAGGGGGCACTTCGCGAGCCTTCTCCTCTAGGCATTGCAACTCGGAGTCTCGATGGGCCAACGTCATCTTTAGATAATTCAACTCCGACTCGGCTTTATAAAACCTATCTCGAGATCGAGCGAGCGCCAACTTCGCGATGCTTAGACCAGATCGAAGTCATGATACCTCGACAATCTGAAAAAGTCGAGAAGAATATAAATTCCCAGGTCTAAACGAGGCTACTACGAGGTAACTCAAAAAGTGAGACGAACTCTCAATCATGTCAAAATCTCACCAACACTTGTACTAAGAAGATATTTCATTTTTTTTTTACAAGTACAAGATGCAGGTGGCCAGTCCACAACTATGCAACATTTCTTGGTTCAAAACAGATAAGAACTACGACTAGGTCAAGGGCGGACCTCTTTGACGTGATCCCCTGTCGCTGAGGGCTTCGACCCTCGTGTGGCGGCGACGATCGCCAGGGGTATGGCCTCCGCATCGACCTCTATCTCTGCCCCGTCGACCTCTTCCTCGACCACCTCGACCTCGTCCTCTTCTTCACCCTCCTCGGAGGCGTCGTCGAACCCCGGTACTGGGTCAGGAAATAGGCACCATCCGGCGCAGTCTACCTCGAGTAGGTCTCCTTCACCTGCTTAATTGCATGAGCATATGCCTTCGCCATATTGACGGCAAGGTACCCTTTCGCCCTCTCCATAGCTTCGGCCTCGGCCTTTTTCGCCACGGCGACCCTAACGGCGGCAATGGTGTCTGCCTTATCCTTCTCTGCCAGCTCTTTTTGATGGAGCAGCAGAGTGTTGTCAGCTTCGAGCTTCGCCACAACACTTTTGAGGTACTCCAACCTCGCAGCCTTCCCCTCGGCTTCGACCCTCACTTGCTCGAGCTCCTTGGCAATTTGAGCCTTCTCTGCCCGAGCTCGGTCGATTTCTTTCTTCCAGCCTTTCTCTAGTATGGTCATCTTTTCCATCAGGTGACCGAAGTGGCAAGTTATCTACAAAAAGAAGGCGGAGCACCATGACGGACTCGAAAAGAATAGTTTATGAAAGTTGAAAACCACAAGTCCATAATACTTACTGATACCGCCGCTCGTGCGATCTCCAGCGTGTCGTCACCACCGCCGGCATCGATGGTAGCCCTGTCCTTCGGCGTCGCGAGGTGTCGAACAGCTTGCATACTGGACGACGAGTCCCCCAGAAACCCGTCGAGCTTGCGCACTTGCCAGTCCGGGACGAAGATTTTCTTGTGCTCCTCGGTCAGGAACACCTCAGCCTCGGTCGTTAATGGCAGGGCCTCCATACCCAAAGCCGTTGCTAAGGGGAAGGCCCCAGTCTCTGCCGAGGCCGACACTGCTGTGGGGGTCGACGTCCGCTGAACAACGGCGGCCTGTATCGTCGCCTACTCCACAGCAGTGGTGACTGTCTTCACCCTCGGTAAGGACACTTTGGAGACCACCCTCTTCCTCTTCCTCAGGGCCTTGCTGCTCAGGACCCCACGCTATGCCAACATGTCGTCGAAGTCCATAGTTTCTGCAATAACAAAAAAAGAAGAGGGGGAAGGAGAAAACAAGGTTATGCACAAGTAATACCAGACTCAAGAAGAAGAGCGCGAGGCTAAAAATAAATTGCATACTAGGGTTTATACGGCTGAGACCCCCCCTGAAGATCACATCTTCAGTTAGGTCCCTCTAATCGAACTTCGGCCCGATCAAGGAGGGTCAGAACCTTCTCGTTTTCATCAGGGTTGAGCACCGAGCTCTCCTTTACCCTCCTCGAGACTTCTTCAACCCAAGGTCATCGGGATGATCCTTGGCTATCGACTCCGAACGATAAAATACTTGTTTCTCCAGTTCTTTATCGAATCAGGACAACTAACGAGCTTCGCCCCATGCCTCGAAGCCAGGAAAAACCTATACTTCGACTTGTGCTACCGATGCATCCGGTATACGGTCCGTAGCACCCTTAAATCCGGCTTGAGCCCCGCCTGAAAGTGAAGGATGAACCCGTTGATCAGCCTCCAAACGTTCGACATGTACTGGACTGGGCTGATCCGAAACCATCGTAACACCTCGACGATGAAGGGATGAAGCAGCAGCCGCACCCTGGCTATGAAGGAAACGACAGGCTAGAAGCACATTTTCACTGGTATCGGGGAATTGGCCCTCACTCTGGGCCGTGGCAAAATCAGTTCGAACTCTCCAGGGATCTGAAAACACTCCCGAATCTACGCCAGATCCGCCTTGTTGAGAATCGTCGACAACCGAAGTCTTTCTAGGTGGCATTCTCCTCGATGCTTCGCCCCATGTCGTACATTATGCGCTCGGCTTGTTCGTCCGGAAGGTCCCGAACCCTCTGAAGATCGGTCAGCACCCAGGCATTCTGCCGAACTCCCCCATCCTCTGCGGATTCTCAACCACGGTCTCCACTACGACCGAAGAAGACTCTGCTACAGTTTTGCCTTTGACGATTGAAGGAACTTGGCTCGAGGCCTGCTTCCGAGTGAGAGTAGGGGAGGTCTCCTGCCTCGAAGGAAAGCTAGTGTAACCCCTGTTTTCTTGTTTTTCGTATTTTTGGTGTAATTTTCCCTTTTCTTGAGTATTTGTACTCTCTTTGTATTTTTGGACCGTATATTGGAGTTGTTTTCAATATATATTTATTTTATTTCATTTTGAGCTCCTTGTGCTTGATTGGTTGTCTTTTTTTGCTTCGTTCTTCATCGATTGTTGTTTTTTCCCTTTTATTTGAATTCTTGTTCTATTCTCTTTGGCTCATGTGTTTTGGGTGATCGTGGTTCCTTTTTGCCTAAACCTATTGTTGTTTATCCTATTTGCAAATTAAGCTTGAACCCTCATGATTATCCATAACCCAAATCTTAATAATCATCTCCTACTACTACTCCTAATAAACCCAATTAAACCCAATACCCAATTACCCAAAATCCTATTAAAAACCCTAATCAAATCCTATATAACTATCAATCTCTCTCTCCCTAAAACCCTAACCCTAATACCCTACTACCCTAACCCTTCGGCCTCATCTTCCTTGTTGCGCCACCCACCGACCAACACCCCTCTCCCCGACCTTACATCCTGATTGGCCTGCACCCATCCACCGCACCTAACTCCCCATTGCCGCAAACCCTAGCCCAACCATATCCATCACTGAGCACTCTATCCATCTCCATCTATCTTTCTCTCCCTTCGGCATCGATCAGCAGTAGGGACGCAAGAGTAGCAGCGACCAGCAAGGGCCAACCACTGCTACCCCTGCTGTCCGATCTTTTCTCTCTCTTCGTTGGTGTTTGCACGTGCTTGAGTTGCACGAGTGATCGTGTTTTTGCTGGTTCGTGATTCTTGTTCATGGGTTTGTTTATTGTCGGGATCCGTTCCTGTTATTCTTGGGTTTTCGTCGTTTTCGTCTTCGGTTGAGGCAAGTAACATGTATTCTTTTTGTTTGTATAATAGAAGTCATAAATACCTGCCTCTAGTGTAGTTGGGTTCTAGAGACAACTCGTGTGTGATGTAACTTGATGGATTTTGTCTCTATAGTGCTATTTAACCATAGTTGACTCACGACACAAATTTGACATGAAGCAACTAGGTTTAGACCGTTCTTGATTTGATCATGTATGTGAGTTATTTGTAAGAATTTGGGTGTTTGTTGAGATCCATGTGATATACTTGTTATGGATATGTTATATACCCTATTTTATGTTGTTTGGACACTTAGTAGACTCTATACCATGTTTGGTTGTGTTGGAGCAAGTTTTCGTTTGATTTATGTTGAATTTTTTTTCAAAGGAAAATCTGTATTTTCTTGGTGATCAGTTTTGATTGGTATTTTAGACCATATTAAGGTCAGAATTCTTAATTTTTGTATTAGACTGTAGAGAAATCTGTCTTCTTTTCAAATTTTTTGACAGATATCGATTTCGTTTTCGTATGAGTGAGTTATGGCTGTTTTACTACAGAGTTGTATTCTATTTCCAAATTTTGTTTCTCGTTGATTTCGTTGAATAAACTATTTTGATTATTGTATTAACTACATTATTTTGATATGAAGTTTTGCACAGTATTTCTATACCTATTTAGGGATTATCCAGAATTTTGGTGGATTTTATTGATGAGTTTTATATGCTGTTTCATGCTTGTTATAAAAACTATACTTGTTGGATTTTGCTCGCTGATCTGTAAAGAATTATATTTTCACCCTAATTCCTTTCACTGTATGAAAAATATTTGTGAAATATGAAAGTTAGCTTATTTTGTATATTTTCATCTTCCTTTGACGGATATAGATTTCGTTTCACGGTTTGTGAGATACGACTGTTTTCGTACAGCAGTGTTGGGATTTCCAGATTTGCCAAACTATCGTTTCTTGATATTTTCTGATTTTTGTTGACTAAACTAAACTTACTGGAATATTATGAAACTTTATATTCTGATACTAGACATATAGGGGATTACTCCAAATTTTTCCTGGATTTATTTGAAGTGTTTTTATGCTATTTTCCTGACTTTGAATTCGATTTACTGATTTCTAGCTGAACGTATTTTCTGGATTCAAATCAGTTTTGAGTTATGTTTTTCTGAAATACCATATGACTTACATGTATTCGCTCGATTCGGTTGGGATTCTATTTTCCAGATTCTTTGACGAATTCAGATTTGAATTTCTGTAGTAACGGGAATCACTATTTTAGTACTGTACGGTCGTGCTGTCCTGAATTAGGAAGTACCCTATTTTCGTTATATCATGCACATCTTGTAACTCCCCGAATTCCAAAATACAACTGAATTCGAGATTCCACAGGATCTTTACACTTCATTTAGTTCAATTTTATAAGGAAATAAAAACTTTTCTTACATCAGAGTTACATTTCACTTTTGTATTCTCACAGCGGATGCAATATTACAATAAATTACATGAAATGACAGCGGAAGCAATTTACAACATTTATACAAAGGTACAACAATGAATAATCTCTAAGAATTAGTTCTCCTTTAATCTTTATCAGGCCATTTCCCTACATACAAAACTGTGGGTACGTCAGTTTATTCAACCGACGAAAATTATACACGGCCATCCTCTCTATGCTGGAAACAGTATAACGATTCTCATTTCTTAATAAACCACAAACTTGTTCACAAACAAAGCTAGAGGGACTATCCTGTTGATGTCGTGTTGTGATTGTGCACTTAGTCCTTAATGCAGTTATTATGCTATATGAGACTAATGCACACTTGTTCGGATTCTATGCATCCCATACTACATAGGTCCGAGGGCAAGCCCTTAATCGTTCTTCATCTTATAGGGTTCAATCTCTCGCCATGACTTAATCTACCACTGTAACTACGGTAAGTATACTAAATGTTCTATGAGTTACGAGCTCATGTCCAGACAGCCTGGAGGAAAATCCCACGTCATGTCATGACGCATCGTGAAGACAGCCTGTGGTCAATTCAGCCTCCGTCATGGGACATGACACCACCCGCAGTCACCAAACATCTCACAAGTGTCGCCACCGGGATGGTACTCTGGAGCAGTATCCACATCATGCCACGACGCAACGTGAAGACAGCTTGTGAATACTCTCACGCCGCCAATCTAATGGCCCTCATACTCAATGTTTTTCTCTTACTTTCATCACATTTTCACTATGTATTTAATCCTTAATTTAATTGAATCATGATTAAAATCAATCTCTTAGAATGTAGCACTTCCACTATACCGGTCTTATTCATTCAATTTCACATGACCAACCTTGGTCTTTTCATTTCAAATTCCATTTCAATTCATTTCTCTGCCGGTATAAGGCTTGGCTATACCCTAATTCTCAATTTCAGCTTATAATTACAATATCATACTCATAAGACCTTTTCATGATTAATCACCATTCATGTTTCAAAAGCATAATATTCATGTATTCACATCTTTCATAACTCACCACAATCATTAATTCAATGCATAGATACTTGGAAAATGAAACATGTCGCATTCACTAGTTCATAAGCTCACATAATTGAATTTCAATCCATTCCAAATCCTCAGTTCACATTTTCAATTGTTTCATAATTTACACCTTTCAAATTTCTCATTACCAAAATCTCAAAATTATAACTTTAAACAATCCATTCGAAATTTCTTAAAGAAACAATTTGAGTAAAAAAAGAGTTCCTTTTTGTAAAAACAGTCTCACTTATTCAAAGCCTCAAGTCATAGAGATTTTCTCCCAAAATACAGATATCATTTGAAACTTCAGGACAATCGACTGTTAGCCATGACCAGTCGGCTGTTCTGCAAGTTTCTAAAGCTCAAGAATAAAATAATCAGAGGAGTCGACTGTCTCATATAGGCAGTCGGTTGTTCCGCTATGATTTTTAAATTCAAAATAAACGATCAGGGCAGTCGACTGTTAAATGTGATCAGTCGGCTGTTCTGCGATATTTTTAACTCAAAATTAAAATGACTAGGACAGTCGACTGTTACATATAGTCAGTCGGCTGTGCAGCGGGGTTTTTCAAGTCTCAAAATATATTTTCTTCTCTTTTTGAAACATAACTTTCCATATTACAATCTACTTAAAAATTTACAGTAAACCCATATTTCGCAATGATCATTTGCTTTATAAAAACTTATGTTTTATTAATTAATTACACATGATGCATTCAATCATTTGTTTGCAAAAATGCATTCTTTTTCATTTATTCTAATAGCATAAATAGCAATGGGGAAATTTCATGACATCTATTAACAATCATTTCTTAATAATTTATTCTATCGATTCATCTTTAACACACCATTCTACTTTAGCATTTTAATCCATAAACATGATGCTAGTCTTTTACTAGTTAAACCACATAGTTCATATTTAGGACATATTTTGCATACTAACATTAGAAATAACGAGAACATTCACTTTACTCATAATTAATAAATATAGTAATCAAACAACACATATTTGCTAATTTCTCAATTCCCTTCTAATTAGGCAAGCATGCATTTCATTTCAACTTTTAACTCATAATAACAATTCAATTTCCTCCCTAGCATGATTTCTACTTTAGAAGTCATGAGAAACACCTACCTTTTTGAAGAAAAACAATGAGAAATCTCCTAGAGCCTCCTAGATTGCGATGCACGAACATCTCCTCCTTGCTCCTTGCCAAAAAAAATGAGAGCTCCAATGTAGAGATGGCTGGCCTCCAAGGGGGAACACTCACATACACTCACTCACACTAATATATATCTCCTATATAATGTCTCCTTTTAATATATGCTTTAGTGTAGGATACAAGCATGAAGGAGGGGGGGTATTTATACTAATTTTAGAGTAGATTTGAGGGCTAGGATTCAATGGATGGTTATAGAATGGAGGGCTAGGATAGGAGAGGAAGTTGTAGCAACTACCCACACATTAAGTAACCACCCATGCACACTCACCCACACTCCCATTCCTTCCAAGCACAACCGGCTCCAAAAATGGTGTGCATTGCAGACTATGTGCTTCGCACGTGCCACCTAGTCCCCATATTTAGAAATTTTTACAATTATAATTAATCAAATTGTTCACATTTTGTCTCTACATGACAAGTGTGGCCATTTAATTAATTAATTAAATTTGTGGGCTTCATAAATAGTGAGCTTAGGTTCGTGGGCCAAGACAACCAAATATATGATTAATTAAAGTGGGCTAAAACAAATAAATAATGTTTTAGGCTTTTAGAAAAATAAAGAAAAATAATTGTTCATACCAAAAATGAGATCTTATAAATAACATACACATGAAATTTGCACGTGCACAACACGTGAGAAAAAAAATATTTTATTAAAATGAAATTCGGGATATTACACATCTATCTGATAATAATTATAAAATGATCAAGCATGGGTTTATGGGAAAGATCTAGTAGTGGGAAAGTATAGAAATGTGTACTTAGAAGGGGGTCGTATTTTCCATATGATTATCTGTAATCTGTTATTCTGTACCCTGTCTACATTACTTCTTATAGGAAGGTGTAGAGGAGATGAGAACCACTAGGTTCTATCTGTCTGTCTGGATTATGTTATCTGATATCTGTCTGTCTGAACCCTAAGTACATGGCCCTATATGATCCCCTACGAAATGTACAAACGTAACTGCTTTGAATGTAGCAATCATCTGATAAAAGGATGACACATGAAGTGCTACCTAGATAGTAATTAATACAAGACTTATAAGAATCTGTATCTGACATATGTATCTCTATCTGCATCTGTATCTGATATCTGTATGTGTATCTGAGTATCTGAGTATCTGATTATCTGATTATCTGATTATCTGTCTGACACTACCATGTGATACCATCATTTGACACTATCTGAATATCAGTCTGCATGCTATTTGACTTTTGACACTTGACACATGTTAGTATACCATGCTAGTTGATTCTGTTATGCTTATACCATGCTATATCTGTTTCTGTTATTATTTAGTTTTGTTTAGTTTTCTATGTACTTGTATTCTGCACTACAAGCGGCCCGTAACTTGCATTGATGGGTACTTGTTTTCTTTTTCTTTCTCCTACAAATTATTGATTGCAGATCAGGATGATCGTTTGCCCGCTGGTATTGGAGAAATGAAGTATTAGTGCTGGACTTCTTTTGCTATTATTATTATCTGTTGCTTTTGAACAATGTATTTGAGTGTTTGGATATTATTTGTATTTGGGCAATGTGACTCAGGATATTAACTTGTTCGGATCTGTTTATTTGAGACTATCATGTTATAGGATTTCAATTAAATTTCTGTTGGCACTTTGTTTTGTTTTGAGATACTAGGTTTGCCCGGTGACACGTGCCTACGGCACGTCTTCGGAACGATACACCTTGTTTGATTATATAAAATAATTTTGGAGGTCCAGTAAATTAATTGAAGTAGCAAACATAGAGCAAAAACATATTATATGATTTTTTTTTGATTTTTTGAATTATTTTTAAAGTTTCTAAATTTTAATTTTTTTAGTTTTATTTTTTAAAAATTTAAAATTTTTTATTTTCTTAATTTTTTGAATAGAAGAGGGAGGGAGAGAGAGAGAGAGAGAAAAAAAAAAATATCGGAGTTGTTTTGGGTGGGAGATTTGAATTTGAGTTTTGGGAGGAACTTTTGGAGGGAAAATATGTTTTGTAAGATTAGATCTGGGCCTTCAATTTATGGGAGGATTGAAGGAGAGCCACTTGATAGCTTTCTTTGTATTTTATTATATATATATATGTCTGTGTGAGGATGATTTCTTTTGGCTTTTGACTCTGATTATTCTGAGATTTGTTGTAAAGATTCTGAATAGCTTATGGATGATGCAAATCATTCGCTGGGTTGAGTCGCGTATCCGTATTCCGTAATCTTTTTGGGAAGCAGGGCGTGACAGCTAGACATTCTCTAAAAATAAACTAAGTGTGAGATTACCTTGAAGTGACAACGACGGTCGGAAAGGTCACCAGAAAGCGGTAAAAATCTCGCCTGAAGCTCCTGCTAGTGAAAAAGAACCGCCTGAGTAAAAACAAGAGAAGTGAGCAAATGAGGAGGGGGGAGGAGGGGGGGGGGTGAAGATTCATAGAGGGGGCACACTAATCGAGACAAAAAGGCCTAAAAAACTCAAAAGCCCGACCCATTTACCGCAAGACGACAGAAAATGGAGAAAACTCAACAAGTCTGTGACTGGTCAACAGGTCAAACGGTTAGCATGCCACATGTCATTCTCCTGGACATCGGACACCTGTGCTGAGCACTATTGCCACCGACGTCCAAATGCGAGAAAAATCTTTTCTGGACTTCGACAACCTTTGCCGGGCACTCCTTTAACCGACGTCCAAATGCGAGAAAAATCTCTCCTAGACTTCGACAACGTGTGCCGAGCACTCTTGCCACCGATGTCCAAATGCGAGAAACTTCTGGACTTCAGCAACCTGTGCAGAGCACTCTTGCCACCGACGTCCAAACGCGAGAACAAACTCTCTTGGATTTCGGCAACATGTGCCGAGCACTCTTGCCACCGATGTCCAAATGTGAGAAAAATCTCTCCTAGACTTCATCAATAAGTGCCGAGCACTCTTGCCACTAACGTCCAAATGCGAGAAAAATACCTTCCAGACTTCGGCAACGTGTGCCGAGCACTCTTGCCACTGACGTCCAAATGTAAGAAAAATCTCTCATGGACTTCGGTAACGAGTGCCGAGCACTCTTGCCACTGACATCCAATTGCGAGAAAAATTTCTCCCGGACTTCAGCAATGTGTGTCGAGCACTCTTGCCACCGACATCCAAAAGCGAGAAAAATCTCTTCTGGACTTCAGCAACCTGGGTCGAGCGCTCTTGCCACCGACGTCCAAATGCGAGAAAAATCTCTCCTGGATTTTGGCAACGAGTGCCGAGCACTCTTGTCACCGAAGTCCAAATGCGATAAAAATCTCTCCTGGACCTCGGCAACGTGTGCCGAGCACTCTTGCCACTGACGTCCAAATGCGAGAAAAATCTCTTTTGGACTTCGGCAACCTGTGCCGAGCACTCTTGCCACCGACGTCCAAATGAGAGAAAAACCTCATCTGGACTTCAACAACATGGGGCGAGCTCTCTTGCCACCGACGTCCAAACGCGAGAAAGCAAACGGCCAACATGCCACGTGTCATCATCTCGAGGTCCCTCTTGACTTCGGCTGCCCTTATCGAACCTCAACAACCTCGCCTTCCCCTTCTGTAACACCCTGAATTCCAAATCAGACTGAATGCAAAGTTCCACAGGATCTTTACACTTCACTTCATACAATTTTACAAGAATTAAAAAAAAAACTTTATTACATCAATGAGTACATTTACACAGAGGAAGCAAAATTACAACATTTTACATGAATGAAATAAATAGCACTTGAATAATTCTTTAAGCATCAACTCTTCTTAGGTCTTTCCATTCACTTTATCCTGCATAGAAACTGTGGGTACCAGTTCATTCAACTGACGCTAGGATATAATAGATCAATTTCTCTTACTTAGAAAACACACACTTGTCACAAACAAAACTGTCACGCCCCGCTTTCCAAAAAGAATACGGAATACAGATACGTAACAAAAGCCCAGCAAATAATTTTCATCATCCATAAGCTGTTCAAGAAATCTTAACAATATTCTCAAGAAATATTAGAGTCGGAAGCGAATCAATCAACCACATGCACATAATGAGTCAAAATACCAACAAGAATACTTGAAACCAAATACATAATCTCAAATAGTCATGATTTGAATAAAACACGTGTCTTGGGTCACACTGCCCAAATACAAGAATAAATCCAAGTCTCAAATACAATTTATTGTTCAAGCAAGATACAAGAAATAATAATAATAAATGCAGCACTAATACTTCATATCTCCGATACCATCAGGAACCTGTTCTCCAAAATCTGCAATTCAACGAATGCAGGAAAGAGGAAAAGAGAAAACACAAGTACCATTCAATTGCAAGTTACGGGTCGCTTATAATGTAGGATACAAGCACATGGGGAAACTAACTAGCAACATCGTATACGTGTGATGTCAACATAAACAACTAGCATGGTAGAAGTGATCAAGTGTACATGGCATAAATCAAGTATCATGTGAACATGCATCAAGTGTCAAGTGTCATATATTCATGTAAACAAGTATTAAGTTTCATGTTGTAAGTCTCATGTATCAAGTTTCATGTATCACGTAGTCAAGTATCAAGCAAGCATGTATCATGTTCACGTATCATGTTCAAGTATCATGTATCAAGTCTTGTAGTGATTTACTATCTAGGTAGCACTTCATGCAACCCACCTTACATGGTTGCCTACAACAAAACAGTTTCGCTTTAGATTTCATAGTAGACCATAGAGGGCAGTAAACTCGGGGACAAGCAAGTAATTGAGCTCCAAGCTCCAAGTATCATGTATCATGTAATCACATGTCAAGTTGTGCAAGTAGCAAGTATCGTGTCTTGCGTGCAAGTATAAAGTAATCACGTGTCAAGTATCATGTCTCAAGTACTCACGTAGGATCGGTGGATCCCCTTCCGTCCGAGTACACATTTCTGAATTATCCACTATTAGATCTGTCTCTTAAACCCCGACTTGGTTATTTATTATTAATATCAAACAAGCATGTATATGTGCAAAATATATAAAGAATAACATGACATGATCATGTGACAAGTGCAAGCTGCAAGATAAACATGTACGAGTGCAAGATATCTCATAAACGAATAAAATAGACAAATCTCAAGTTCAGGACAGCAAGACCATACTGTAGTAAAACGGTGATTCCCAGTGTTACAAACAAGAAAATCTGGATCTGTCGAAGGATCTGGAAAATAAACTTCCACACGAATCCAGCGAATACAAATAAGTCATATACTAATTCACAAAATCATAACTCAAAACTGGTTTGAATACAGAAAATAGGTTCAGCCATAAATCAGGAAAAACGAATTCAAGAATAGGAAAACAACATGAAAACACATTAAATAAACCCACGAAAAATCTGGGGTAATCCCCTATATGTCCAGAATCAAAATATAGAGTTTCAGAATTTTCCAGGAAAAGTAGACCAGTTATCAAAAATAAGAAAGCATCAAGAAACATAGTTTGGCAAATCTGGAAATCCCAACACTGCTTTACGAAAATTAGATATTTCGCAACTAGTGAAACGAAATCCAATTCCGCCAAAGGGATATGAAAATAGATAAAATATACTAACTTTAACATTTCACAAAGATTTTTTATACAGTAAAAGGAATCACAGTGAAAATAAAATTCTTTAGAAAACAGAGAGCAAAATACAGCAAATATAGATTTTATAAACGAGCATGAAACAGCACATAAAACTTATCGATAAAATTCACCAAAATTCTGGGTAATCCCTAACTAGATAATGAAACACTGACCAAAGTTTTGGATCAAAATAATATGTGTAGCATAGTTCTTTAAAATAATTTGTCATCAAAATTACTGAAAAACAGAATCTGGAAAAGACCAACACCTCTGTACTAAAACAGTCATAACTCAGTCATATGAAATCAAAATCAAGCGAGGTCAGAAGGGTTTGAAAATAGACGAAATTATCTAAAACTCATGTTTTATACTGAGATTAAGATACTGACTTTAACACAGTTGAAAACAGCAAACAAAACAGAACAGCGACAAAAATACAGATTTTTTCCTTAAACACGAAATCAACATAGGTTCAAGAAAATTGATCCAAACAAATCCAAACATGAAATCGAGTCTACCAAGTGTCTAAACATCATGATTTAGGGTATCTAACATGTCCACGCCAAGAATATCACACGGGTCTCAATCAAAACACGATTTCACACAAATCCTCACATACACGATCAAAAAAATCAAGAACGGGTGAATCCTAGGTTAATTCATGTCCATATTGTATCGTGAGTCATCTATGGTCAAATTTTCACAATAGAGACGAAACCCATCAAACAAAACACAACCAAGAATCGTCTCTAGACCCAACTACACTATAGGTAAACTTTTTGACTTGTATCAAACAAATGAATTGGAGTACAAGTTACTTGCCTTATTTTGAGGATGAAGAACGATGCAATCAAGAATAGAAGCAAAACCCACGAACGAAAATCCGTTAACCCATGAATCCAAGCAACTCAAGAAAGAATCTCCTCACGAACGAACTCCCAAGTGCGCACGACGATCAAAGTGGCTAGCGGCCACTTGAGAACACCACGAGAGAGTAGAGGGATTATATATGGTGCAAGAGAGTTGTTGCGGTGGTGAGTAGGAGGTGCAAGAAGATGTCGGCAAGGGAAGGAGAAGGGGTTTCAGGCATCAGGGTGTGCACACAGGCCGGGATGGTGGCTCGGCCTGGGATGAGTGTCGGCCTGAGGTGGGTGGCCGGGTTGAGATGCTGGTCGGGTTGGAGGCAAGCCAGAGCAAGGATAGGGAGAGAGATGGTGAGGGAGGCCGGGATTTGTAGGAGTTTAGGGAGAGAGGAAATTAGGGTTAGGGTTTAGGGTTTAGGGTTTGGGGTGAGGGTTTATATATAGGGTTGTAGTATGTGGGTTTATGGGTATTGGGTTGTGGGTATCAAGAATTAGTGGTAGGTTTACAATTGGGTTTTGGATTTTGGGTTAAATAAAAATAGGAATGCAAATAGGATTGGGAATAATAGGACCACCAAATCACCACTACAACACCAAGAAAAAAATTATAAAGATAATGGGACCAAAAATGAGAGAAAGATCAAATAATGAAAAACGAAACAACAACACCAAGAAAAAAATTATAAAGATAACGGGACCAAAAATGAGAGAAAGATCAAATAATGAAAAACGAAACAAAAACGAAACAAAAGAGACAATCAATCAAACACAAGGAGCTCAAAATGAAATAAAATGAATATATATTGAAAACAACTCCAATATATGGTTCAGAAAAAAATCCAAGAGAGGAAAATACACAAAAACGAAAAATACAGTCAAAAATACACAAAATGAAAAATAGGGGTTACAAAAACTACGAGGACTATCTTATTGATGTCGTGTGTGAAAGTGCACTCAGTCCTTAATGTAGTTATTTATATTAGATGACACTAATGCGCACCTGTTCGAATTGTATGCATCCCATACTACATAGGTACAAGGGCAAGCCCTTAATCGTTCTTCATCTTGCAGGGTTGGTTCCCTCACCATGACTTAAACTACTACAGTAACTACGGTAAGTATCCTAGATGTTTTATGAGTTACGTGCCCATGTCCAGACAGCGTGGAGGGGAATCCCACGGCGTGACATAACGCATCATGCAGAGCCTATGGACAATTCAGCCTCTGTCATGGAACGATGGCACCATACATCGTCACCAAACACCTCACAAGCGTCGCCACGGTCCCGATAATTCTGGAGTAGTATCCACGCCATGACATGACGCATTAAGCAGGAAACCTATGAATACTCTCACACCGTAGATCCGATGCCCTCATACTTGTGTTTTTCTCTTACTTTCATCACATCTACACTATGTGTCTAGTCCTTAGATAATTGAATCATAAATAAAATCAACACCCTAGAGTTAGCATTTCCTCTATACTGGTCGTAACCGTCAATCAATAATAACGACCCAAACTTGGTCTTTCATTTCAACATTCTATCTCAAAAGAATTTATTCAATGCCGGTATAAGGACTTAGCTACACTCTAGTCTTAAATTTCATTTCATGTTCATAAAGATTGAATATTCATACCCACAACTTTTCTCATAATTCATCATGGTACATCAATTTATTTCCAAACATTATTTCATGTATAATTCAACAATTCTTTTATCAATTTACCATTATTCACAATTTGACCAACACAAACTCTTTGAATTTCACAAAGTCATTTTTCCATTATTAAGCCAAAGAAATCACATTTTAATTTTTATAATAATCATCAAGCTCTTCAATTTCATATCTTGATATAAATACCACTTTCAATTCTCCAAACTAAGTTGAAATAATGTAGAAATAATTTATATAGGATCTAATAAATTTATAAGGAATTATAGTATTTTTTCCAAAAATTTTATTTCATTAAAAACCCAAAAACGGAAAAAAAAAGTGCCAAAGGTCGGATTCGAACTCAGGCCAAAACCAAATTCGCCAGTGAACAATGACCGCCTTAAGGCGCACCCGAGAACCAAAAAGTCCAGGACGCCTAACTGTTATGAAGAGGGGTTATTTATACTTAGGTTTTGAGTTTGGGTTAGAGTAAAAATTGAATTTTCAAAAAGTAAAGTCTCTGGAGAGACTCGAACCCAAGACCTTAAGCTCCGCTGAGCTATAGTAACTGACCCCAAACGCACCCGAAGACCAGAAGTCCAGAGTGACTAACTCGTTATGATGTCGGGTAAAAATACATTTGTGTATGAGACTGTACTGTATCTAGTTCTCTTTGGTAAAACTCGATTTTTCTCAATCAATTTGTTTTTATAACAAACTATATTTTTTCCAGGATATTATCCCCTTTAAAACAGTAACTCATATTTTATTAGATTATCAATATCTCATTTGTAAACACATAATAGGCTATTTCTATTTAATTCTTTGAAAAAGTGATTCATGAATACATTTTGACATGGAAAGAGTTTCTTTTTGAGGTGAACCTTTTATAAACATATATCCCTTGCATTCACAAATAGTTCATACAATCTTTTCCATTTTGTAACAAAATCAAATCTCTTAATTAGTCTTATGTTAATCAAAACTACTCTTTTTCTTTTGTTTCAAAGGGACAAAATAGATACTAGTTTAGTGAACACAATGTTACTAAAAAAATACAATCAACCCATACTTTTGTAACTAATCAATTTCCCCAATCCATAGAGATTATTGGCCTTCTAAAATTCATTCCCAAGAGTAATCTTTCACATATTGCATTCCACAATTCATTCATAAGCACAATCATATTTCATCAATTCATTGGTATTCTAGCATGCAAAATATGTTAATCAAACATCGTGATAGATCTTAATTAACAAAATTCAATTCATCTTACTAATTTCTCATGTAAATAAACGAGAGTTTTCTTTCATTTTCTTATTAGTCTCTTCAAGCAAATATATGGCAATTTTTCTACTTGTTTCTACCTTTTTCACAAATCATAACCCTAGCATGGCATCTATATTAGAAGTTTGAGAAATCACCCACCTTAATTTAAGAACAAATGAAAAACTCCTATGAAAACTCCTTGAATGCACGAACGGTTCCCTTCTCCTCCTAGTTGTGCCACCAAAAGCGCCTTCTCCACCTTGCTTGCTGAAAACCGAGCTCCTCTCCTTGGTGCTTGGCCGGCCTCTCCAATTGTAAGAACAAACAAGCAATGCAACTCTCAATCTTTTCTTCACAACACTCTTTCTTTTCCTCACAATTTGTTTCTTCTCTTTTGCTCTTATGAATAATTCTAAGTGTAAGCCATGAAGAAGATAAGGTAGGGGTATTTATACAAAATTTAGGCTCAAATGGATGGTTAGGATGAGTTTAGATTAGTTTAGATGAGAGGTTAGGATGCAATTGGGAGTTAGAACAACTACCCATGATCCAAATAACCACTCACCACTCTTTCCATCTCTCCCACATTCCTATGCACAATTCGGCCTAGCTTTATGTCCCCCTTGCACGTGCTTGTGCAATGCATGTGTCCCTTTAGGCATACTACAACTTAATTTGTACATTAAATTATTATTAATTTGTTACTTGATCAAGTCTATACTACAAGTTGTATTTATTATTATTAGAATTAGCTAGTGGGCCAATTAAGTGGGCTAAAAATATGGGCTCTCTAATAAAAATTAATTAATTTAATTAAATGGGCTAGAATGAGACTATTAGGCCTAAAGATTAATATAGGCTTTAAATTAAAGGGGAAGAATGTTTGTTCAAGAAAAGAGAATATTTTTTAAAAGTTAAAATACACATTAAATTTGCACGTGCAAGACACGTGAAAAAATAAAGGAAAAACTTTACATTGATTACTTAGAAAATCAGGATGTTACAAGACTACCTCCTTAGAATAGTTACGTCCCCGGAACTACACTTAAAGAGTGAGAAAGCACAACACAAAAGAAGAAAGAAAAACACTACAATCAAATAAAGAGCTCGGGATGATTCTTCAACATCCTCTCCTCGGATTCCAAGTAGCCTCTTTAACCAATTGGTTTCTCTAGACTACTTTGACCATCAGTATCGTCTTGTTACTCAAGACTTTCTCCCGACGATCCACGATTTCAATCGGTCGCTCAATATAACTCAGATCTAACTGCAAACCCTCCGACACTTCGGGCAAATGGTGACTTGGATCTGGAATGTATCCTTTCAGCATAGACACATGGAAGACATTGTGCACTTGAGACAACTCTTCCGGTAACTCCAACCGATAAGAAGTTTTCCCAATCCTCTTCAATATCTTAATGGGCCTATGAACCTTAGGGCTAATTTCCCACCTCTGTCAAAATGAATCACACCTTTACTAGGTGATACCTTCAGAAAGACAAAGTCACCTTCCTCGAACTCAAGGTCCCTCATTCGGTTGTCTGCATAACTCTTCTGCCTACTTTGAGCATCCACTAACCTCTTCCTGATCAAATCGATCTTTTCAGAGGTCTGTTGCACAATCTCAGGTCCAAACATCTGCCGCTCTCCCACTTCAAACCAGCAAACAGGTGTTCTGCACTTTCTACCATACAGAGCTTCATACGGCGCCATCCCGATACTAGTCTGAAAACTGTTGTTGTAGGCAAAACTCTACCAGAGCTAGATGCCTTTCCCAACTGCCTCCAAAATCTAGAACACAACACCGAAGCATATACTCAAGAACACGATTGACTCTCTCTGTCTGTCCATCAGTCTAAGGATGGAAGGCAGTGCTGAAGTCCATCTTAGTACCCAAAGCTACCTGAAGACTCCTCTAGAAATGCGAAGTAAACCTCACATCTAGATCAGACACAATGGTCAATGGAACACCATGAAGCCTGACGATCTCCCCAACATACAGCTCGGCTAACTTGTCCATAGACGAAGTGAGTTTCATAGCCAAGAAGTGAGCTGACTTGGTTAGTCGATCGACTATGACCCAAATCGCATCATTGCCCTTAGAACTCTTGGGCAAACTCGTGATGAAATCCATGCTGATGTTATCCCACTTTCACTCCGGAATAGGTAACGGTTGCAACAAACCTCTGGGCTTCTGATTCTCGACTTTCACCTGCTGACAAATCTCACACCTCGCACAAATTCAGCCACATCCCACTTCAAACCTAACCACCAGAAATATTGCTTAATGTTTTTGTACATCTTAGTGCTCCCAGGTTGTATTGATAAAAGAGTAGCATGTGCCTCCTGAAGAATACTCTCTTTCAAGTCTGACTGATCCGGAATACATAGTCTCTCTCCAAACCACAACACTTCACCCCTGATATGAAACTCTGATAATCTGCCAGCACAAACCTGCTCCTTCATCTTTTGAATCTCCGCAACTTCCCTCTGACTTGCTATAATTCTTTCATTCAGCATGGGATGAAGCCTCAACTGAGCTAAGGATGCTTCCAAACCTTGCTGTAACCCCCCGAATTTCAAATAAGACTGAATTCGAAGACCCACAAGATCTTTACACTTCATTTCATACAATTTTACAAGGAATTAAAAACTTTTATTACATCAGAGTTACATTTAATTACATTTAGACAGCGGAAGCAATTTACAACAATTACATGAATAAAATGTACAACACTTGAATCATTCTTTAATTGTCAATCACTTTATCCTGCATAGAAACTGTGGACACATCAGTTCATTCAACTGAAGCTAGGATATAATACATCAATTTCTCTTACTTAGCAAACACACACTTGTCACAAAACAAAGCTACGTGGACAATCCTATTGATGTCGTGTGTGAAAGTGCACTTAGTCCTTAATGCAATTATTTATGTTAAATGACACTAATGCACACTTGTTCGGATTCTATGTATTCCATACTACATAGGTCCGAGGGCAAGCCTTTAATCGTTCTTCATCTTGTAGGGTTCGATCCCTCACCATGACTTAAACTACTACGGTAATTACGATACGTATCCTAGATGTTCTATGAGTTACGAGCCCATGTCCAGACAGCCGGAAGGGGAATTCCACGTCGTGACATGATGCATCATGCAAAGCCTATGGTCAATTAAGCCTCCATCATGGAACAATGGCACCACCCATAGTCAACAAAACACCCCACAAGCGTCGCCACGGTCCCGATAATTCTGGAGTAGTGTCCATGCCAAGACTTGACGTATCAAGTAGGGAACCTATGAATCACTCTCACACCATAGACCCGAGACCCTCATACTTGTGTTTTTCTCTTACTTTCATCACATCTTCACTATTGTTTGTCCTTAGTTATTTGAATCGTAAATAAAATCAACCCCTAGAGTTAGCTCTTTTCTCTATACCGGTCTTAATCATCAATCAATAATATGACCCAAACTTGGTCCTTTCATTTCAATACTTCATCTCAAAAATAATTTATTTAATGCCGGTATAAGGAATTAGCTACCCTCTAGTTCAAAATCTCATTCATGTCCATAAATTGAGTATTCGCACTCACCAATATTCCTCATAAGTTATCATGATTTTCATTTCAATTTATGCATAATTCTCATATGTAAAAGAGACAAGACTATTTGATTTTTCACAATTTATCCAACTTAAAATTTTAATCTCACAACATTCCTTTTCTTTCATAAGGTAAAAATCTCATCTTTGTTAAGTCAAAATGTTCACATTTGTTCTACTTTCAATTATCAAATCATAATTTCCTTTTAAAATATCTATACAATAGTTCTTTAGAAGAGAAGCTATTTATTACCTTTATTTACTCAATAACATACTCTTATAATTTATAACAAGATCTCCACTAACATGGTTTTTAATTCTCAATTATTGTAAATCAAAACTATAAGAAATTTTTCATGAGATCTAAATAATTTTAGAATAATTGTAATAAATTTTCTAAATTTTAAATCACTTAAAAACATTCAAAAATCATAAAAACCATTAAAAAAATCGGATTTTCTAAAAATTTGGCAGATGCCAGGTTTCAAACCAAGCACAGCGCACTCGCTGCACTTCAGTAACGTTACTGTTGTAACACCTCATAATTTTCAAAGAGTATAAAGAAAAATATATATATATATATATATATATATATATATATATATATATATATATATATATATATATATATATATATATATATATATATATATAAGTATTAAAATGGTTATATATGTGCTGTTTGGTAAAAAGCATATGCATGATGGCATTATGGCTTAAGGCATATATGTAGTAAAAGTGTGTATGGAAAGGAAGGGGGCCCACGTGCAGGTAAAAAGCAAGGTGAGGCTTTGCTGTTTGCCTTTGGCTTGGTTGACATCGTCAACCTTGGTTGACATGGCGCCCCATTCACCTGTGTGATTTTGGAAGAGGTAAGGAAGAATGGGAAGTGATATTTAGTACCATATCGTTAAAACACATAGAATAAAATAACTATAAATATAATAGCCTATGATCAAGAGTCACCAATCTGGTTAATCACCTTTTGAGAGACAGTCTGTGGTAGGCAGTTGTACTATACTATAAATAATTTGTCCGATAAATTTTATAAATCGTCCGGGCAGAGGTGTTACAACGGTGGCGCAGCTGAAGACCAGAAAGGCCAACAATGCCCATCGATGTATGGAGAACTTATATTTTATTTATTGTTCGAGGCTTGGTAATGAGTTAAAATCACAATTTAGAAAATAAATTATTGTAAATCAAGACTAGAGAAAAAATTTCATGAGATCTAAATAATTTTAGAATAATTGTAATAATTTTTCTAAATCTTAAATCACTTAAAAACATTCAAAAATAATAAAAACCATTAAAAAAAATCCCATTTTCTAAAAATTTGGCCGAAGCCAGGTTTCGAACCAAGCACGACGCACTCGCTGCGCTACAGTACTGTTACTATTGTAACACCCAAAAATTTTAAAAGAGTATAAAGAAAAATATATAGTATATATATATATATATATATATATATATATATATATATATATATATATATATATATATATATATAAGTATTAAAATGGTTATATATGTGCTGTTTGGTAAAAAGCATATGCAGGATGGCATTATGGCTCAAGGCATATATGTAGTAAAAGTGTGTATGGAATGAATTATAAGGAAGGGGGCCCACGTGCAAGTAAAAAGCAAAGTGTGTATGGAATGAATTATAAGGAAGGGGGCCCACGTGCAGGTAAAAAGCAAGGTGAGGCTTTGCTGTTTGCCTTTGGCTTGGTTGACGTGGCGCCCCATTCACCTGTGTGATTTCGGAAGAGGTAAGGAAGAATGTGAAGGGATATTTAGTACCATATTGTTAAAACACATGGAATAAAAAAACTATAAATATAATAGCTTATGATCAAGAGTCACCAATCCGGTTAACCATCTTTTGAGAGGCAGCCTGTGGTGGGCAGTTGTACTATACTATAAATAATTTGTCCGATAACCATCAATGTATGGAGAACTATATTTTATTTATTGTTTGAGGCTCGGTAATGAGTTAAAGTCACAATTTAGAAAATAAAGACTCTATGAAGAGACTCGAACCCAAGACCTCCGAACACCCTAGCTACAGTAACGTTTTTGTTTGGTAAAAAGCATATGCAGGATGGCATTATGGCTTAAGTCATATATGTAGTAAAAGTGTGTATGGAATGAATTATAAGGAAAGGGGCCCACGTGCAGGTAAAAAGCAAGGTGAGGCTTTGCTGTTTGCCTTTGGCTTGGTTGACTTCGTCAACCTTGGTTGACGTGGCGCCCCATTCACCTGTGTGATTTTTGAAGAGGTAATGAAGAATGTGAAGTGATATTTAGTACCATATCGTTAAAACACATAGAATAAAATAACTATAAATATAGACTCACCAATCCGGTTAACCACTTTTTGAGAGGCAGCCTGTGGTGGGAATAATTTGTCTGATAAATTTTAAAAATCGTCCGGACAGGGGTGTTACAACTGTGGCGCAGCTGAAGACCAGAAAGGCCAACAACTCCCATCGATGTATGGAGAACTTATATTTTATATATTGTTCGAGGCTCGGTAATGAGTTAAAATCACAATTTAGAAAATAAAGAGTCTATGAGGTGACTCGAACCGAAGACCTCCGAACACCCTAGCCACAGTAACGTTTCTGTTGTGCACCCACTGACCAGAATGGACAGAGTGACTAACCCGTAGAGAATTTGATTACAAATGGTTTTGTGTCTGACTGTAATACGTATGGTTCATAAAAATAACTCATTTCCTTTCAAATTAAGATTTGTTCTTATAAGAGTCTAAATATTTTCCTGACTGTAATTCTTTAGAAAATATACAGTAACTTATATTTTATAAATCATTTAAAAATCATTTTTCACATAAAAAGACTACTATTTTATTTAGACAAAAGTGGTCATAATAACATTTATGTTCTACAAATTGTCTCTTTTCAAAAATGAACTACTAGTTGATAAATCTCCTTCAATTACAAATGGGTTTTTAGTACATTTATGTTCTACAAATTGTCTCTTTTCAAAAATGAACTATTAGTTGATAAATCTCCTTCAATTACAAATGGGTTTTTAGTGAACTATAATCTCTTACTTTTCTTCTTTATTAACAAAATCCATTCTTTTAAATAGATTAGTCCTAATTCACAATAGGTCCATTTCTTATTTCCAACGAAAGAAAGACACAATTTAGGGATTATAGCACCAATCTCATGTAACAAATATACATGTGTATTTTACTCATTAATCAGTCTATTTTCAAGGCATGAAGATTAGCCATAATTTACAATTCATTCATAAGCACATTTCTCCATATTGCATTCTACAAACATACATGAACACTTTCATACAAAATTTCATAATTACTTGAATAGCATGCCAATATGCTATCAATTCATCACAACAAAATTTTCATTCACATAATTTAATCCATTTTTCTAGTCATTTCATGCAAGTCCAAATGGGGTTCTTTTTCTCCTTAATCATGTTAACAACATAAAACAATATTTTCTTATTTATTCTATCTTGGTCACAAACATAAACCTAGCATTGTATCTAATTAGAAGTATGAGAAAATTGCCCACCTTGTTGGAGAGAAACAACCACCAACACTCCTAGAAAGAACAAATGAAGTCTTCTCCTCCTAGCTTAAGCCACCAATTTGACTTCTCCTCCTAGCTTGATGGTACTTGAGCTCCATTCTTCTTGCTCCTATGGTAGGCCGGCCAACTTTGGAAGAGGAACACACACAAACTAGCACTAAATCTTTTTAACTCGCAACACTCCTAATTTTTTACTCACAAATTTGTCTTTTCTTTCTTTCTTTCTTTCAATTTTTCAAGTGCAATTAGGAAGAGGGTGAGGGGGGGTATTTATACATTTTTTTAGTGAATTAGAAGGCTAGGATCAATCCAAATAGTTAGAGATCAAAGGCTAGGATGAGTTTGGAAGTTGTAGCAACTACCCATGAATGAGATAACCACTTCACCACTACATCCATCTCTCCCTCTCTCATGCACAAACCGGCCAATCTCAAGGGCTCCAAAAACACGTGCTAGTGCAATGCACGTGCTACTCTAGTACCCCTATTTATTAGTTTGTTCATGTTAATTAATTAATTGTATACCGAATTAGTCTACACTACAAGTTAGACTAATTAAAAGGGGAATTTAGTTAGTGGGCTCACTAATGGGCTAATTAACCATGGGCTCTAACTAAATTAATTAATTAATTAGGGTGGGCTAGAATGAGACAAATAGGCCTAGGTTTTAATGAGGCTTTCTAGATTAAAAAGAGAAGAATTAGGATTACTAGTTCATAAAAATAATTTTAGAAAAACACGTGCACAAATTTGCACGTGCACAACACGTGAAATTAAGCAAACTCTTATTTAATTAAGATTCGAAAATCCAGGAGGTTACACTTGCACAACAACCTCAACACCAGCCCGATCCAACTCCTCTGCAAGATGCTTCTGAGTCATAATCAAACTGGCTAAGCTGCTTTTACGGCTTAGTGCATCAACAACAACATTAGCCTTCCCCGGATGGTACTTAATCTCTGGATGAATGTCCTCAAGTACTTCTAGGTATCTCCTTTGCCTTAGATTCAGGTCCTTCTGTTGTAGATGTACTTCAAATTCTTGTGGTCCGTGTACATGTTCAATTTCTCACCATACACGTAGTGTCTCCATTGCTTCAAGGCAAAGATAATCGCAGCAAACTCCAGATCATGAGTCAGATAATTCTTCTCATATAGTCTTAGTTGCCTATACCCATAAGCGATCACTTTTTCTTCTTGCATCAAGACACAACCAAGTCCACGGTGTGAAGTATTGCTGTAGACATCATACTCAACACCTGCTCTAGGCAAAGCAAAAATGGGAGGAGTCGTCAACTTCTCCTTCAATTCCTGAAAGCTTGCCTCGCACTACTCGGTCCACTTGAAGTTCATATGCTTCTTGGTCAGACCAGTGAGCGGCACGACTATTTAAGCATAGCCTTGGATAAACCTCCTGTAGTATCCAGTTAACCCAAGGAAACTCCTGATTTCCTTCACTATAGTAGACCTTGCCCAATCCTTCACTGCCTCTATCTTCTGAGGATCAGTTGCCACCCCCTCCTTAGAAAGGATGTGACCCAGGAATGCCACTTCAGATATCCAGAAATCACACTTGGATAACTTGGAATACAACTCCTGCTCTTGAAGCTTCTTCCAAACTTCAGCCAGATGCTCCGTGTGCTCCTCCTCCAACTTGGAGTAAACAAGAATATCGTCGATAAACACTACGATGAAAGAATTGATAAACGGACTCAGAACTCTGTTCATCATGTCCATAAAGATTGCAGGTGCATTCGTCACTCCAAATGGCATAACTAAGAGTTTGTAATGCCCATGTCGAGTTCTGAATGCAATCTTATGCACATCTTCGACTTTCACTCTAACTTTATGGTATCCCGATCGAATGTCTATTTTAGAGAAAACAATTGCTTCTTATCGACGATCGAACAAGTCATCAATTCGGGGAATAGGATACTTATTCTGAACAGTGACTTTATTCAGCTCCCGGTAATCGATGCACATCCTCATCGATCCATCCTTCTTCTTCACCAATAGTACCGGTGCCCCCCAAGGCGACGCACTCGGCTGAATAAAATATTTTCTCAATAGTTCCTCAATCTGCCGTTTAACTTCATCATGCTTCACAGGCGCCATCCTATACAGTGTCTTGGAAATGGGTGCACTCCCTGGCTGGATAGTGATGTTGAACTCTACATCATATTGCGGGGGTAACCTAGGCAAATCTTTCAAGAACACAGCCGGATAATCCCGAACCACTAGAATCTGCTACACCTCCACAGGAACCTTCTTCTTGCTGATAGCTGCCACCAGATCTGAACATCTCTTCTTCCCTAGAAAAGTGACTACAGGACCACCTGGAGCCTTCACTGTTAGTTCCTTGGTCTTGCACTCTATGTTTTTACTGTACACCGACATCCAATCAATGCCAATGATAACATCGACCTCCAAGATATTCAGCTCGATCAGATTATTCCCGAAAATCCTATCTCCAATCTCAATCTCGCAGTCTGCATAGTACTGATCAGTGGTGAAAGTCTCCCCAGATGGAGTAGCTACTACTAAAACCTTGCTTGGAAGGACCTTCGGTTCGACTCCCGACTTTAGCAAATTTAAGAGATATAAAAGTATGAGAGGATCCAGTATCGAACAGAACAACAGCTTTCTTTCCATTTAGTAAAGCTTCTCTTGTTACATAACACACTCTCGTTTCATAACAATTATTTACTAAATAAAACAAAAAAAAAGAACAACAGAAACTCTAAACACCTGCTCTTGTACCAGTGATGACGTGCTCCACTTCATCAGTGTCGGCCTCAGTCAAGGCAAATACTCGCCTGTCACGCCCCGCTTCCCAAAAAGAATACGGAATACGGATACGAGATAAAAGCCCAGCAAATGATTTTCATCATCCATAAGCTGTTCAAGAATCTTTACAACATTCACAAGAATCATCAGAGTCGGAAGCAAAAGAATCAACCACATGCACATATGAGCCAAAATACCAACAAGAATACTTGAAACCAAATATATATTCTCAAATAGTCATGATCTGAATAAAACAAATATCCTCGGTCTCATTGCCCAAATACAAGAATAAATCCAAGTCTCAAAATACAATATTGTTCAAGCAAGCTACAAGAATTAAAAATAATAAAATCCAGCACTAATACTTCATGTCACCAATACCGTCTAGAACATGTTCTCCAAAATCTGCAATTCAACGAATGCAGAAAAGAGGAAAAGAGAAAAACAAGTACCCGTCAATTGCAAGTTACAGGACACTTATAATGTAGGATACAAGTATATGGGAAAACCAACTAGCAATATGGTATAAGCATGTGTTGCCGCTAATTTTGGTGTGGGGGCAAACATATAGAATTTGTGGATTCTTAAGGAAACTGAATAGTAAACCTGTATACCTGTTCCGTCGGGCTTGATCGTCGCTCCCGCCGCACACCTGCAAAAAGTGCGAGACACCGGGATTGTTCCCGGCGACGCACCCTCCGACGCTCAAGTCAGTAATCAGAGAGATTATGAAAGAGCGCAAAAACTGGAGAAAGATTGATTACCTCTTAATGGAGATGGGTGGGAGGTATTTATAGGTGTCTTAGGGAACAGATTAGGCATGTAATTCCTGTGTATAGATAAGGAATGTAATCCCTAATCCCCAGTGAAAGGATAGATGTGAATCAGGGCCGTTGATTAACATTAATCAGAAACCCTAATTCTATCCTGCTGGACCGAGTTTGTTGCGGGTTGAAACCTGCACCCAGTTGAGGTGGATCCATTCGCAGGTTATTGGATCTGCGAGAAGGAGACCCAGTACCTGCTTCAGACCCGTTTGTGGGTGAAATTACTGTCTTACCCCCGGACTTCAGGATTCGTGCCCAATTTGGATGGTCTCGATTAAACCCCTATTTTTAGCCACATCACGAGCCCCCCACTCCTAAAGGCTGAGGGCGATCAGTCTTTGAGGAGTAGTTTGACTGTTTTAGTGGCTAGCGGAGTTGTATCGGAGTCCGAATGGGTGATTTTGAATCCCGAAGTGGGTGGTAAGGTAACTCCTTCTTCTTTTTGGAAGCCATATGGTGTATCGAGTTTTTGTTTATTTTTTCGGGCTATTTATTTAATTTTGCAATGTGTTGACTAAATGTCCGGGGGGCTTAACCGTACATTCTAGGCAATAATCGTTCGTTCAGGAGCTCAAAAATATCCCCCAAAATTTTAATTATTGTCTAGGATTTTTAGCTAATTTTCCCGAATTTTTAGCAATTTTTTCGCAATTTTTAAATAAATAAAACGATTTAAATAAATAAAAATCGATTTTTAAATACCGATTTATGACGTGGCGTCATCTGGGCCTCCGATCAACGTGGAGCACGAATTTCTGAACGATCAGACGATCCTTGTTCCTCGGCAGACTTTTTCGCCGTATACGAGGGTCGGCACCTCGGCACCTCGGCTCGGAGAATCAACTCCCCGGCTCGATGGGTCGGTGCCTCGGTTCGGAGGATCCAAGGGACGTGGCATCATCTGAGCTGTCCATCTCAGTGTGGATCTCCATAAAACGCTATCTTGTCGTTTAGTGGACATGGCAAGATCTGGGCCGTCCATCATGACGAGCGCGCTTTTTTACAAGATCCAACTGCTGATATAGGTCGGCATGTTTTTTCGCCATATACGAGGGTCGGTACCTCATCACCTCGGCTCGGCCCTACCCTTTACGAGGTGCATGGGTCGGTTCGGAGGATTGGCACCTCGGCTCGGAGGATCAGTGCCTCGGCTCGGTAGATCCGAGGTACGTGGCATCATCTGGGCCATCCATCTCAGCGTAGATCCCCATAAAATGCTATCTTGTCGTTTAGTGCACGTGGTAGAATCTGGACCGTCCATCGTGAAGAGCACGTTTTTTCACAAAATCCAACGGCTGAAATGGGTCGGCGTGTTTTTCGCCATATATGAGGGTCGGTACCTCGTCACCTCGGCTCGGCCTCGTAGCACTGTTGGCCGAGGCGCTGAGTTGGCTATTTTGAAGGAAATATCTCTTGATGATTCCACCCTTCCATGCCGAGTAGCCTGGCTGCTCGACTAAGCTGTTCGGTAGCTCGGTCGAGCAGGCCGATGGCAGGCAGTTGGGAGGGTACACGTGGCAGGATCTGGGCCGTTCATCATGGCGCGCATCACGAGGATGGGGTTCAGATCACGAGAAAACGTTATCTTGTCGTTTTGTGGGCGTGGCGAGATCTGAACCGTCCATCAGATTCTGACGCGAATTTTGGAGAGATCCGACGGTGACTTCGCCTCGGGGGGATTTTTCTCCATATACGAGGGTCGGTACCTCGTCATCTCGGCTCGGCATCTTAGCGCTGTTGGCCGAGGTGCTGAGTTGGCTATTTTGAAGGAAATATCTCTTGATGATTCCACCCTTCCACGCCGAGTAGCCTGGCTGCTCGACTAAGCTGTTCGGTAGCTCGGTCGAGCAGGCCGATGGCAGGCAGTTGGGAGGGTACACGTGGCAGGATCTGGGCCGTTCATCATGGCGCGCATCACGAGGATGGGGTTCAGATCACGAGAAAATATTATCTTGTCGTTTTGTGCACGTGGCAGAATCTGGACCGTCCATCGTGACGAGCACGTTTTTTCACAAGATCCAACGGCTGATATGGGTCGGCGTGTTTTTCGCCATATATGAGGGTCGGTACCTCGTCACCTCGGCTCGGCCTCGTAGCACTGTTGGCCGAGGCGCTGAGTTGGATATTTTGAAGGAAATATCTCTTGATGATTCCACCCTTCCACGCCGAGTTGCCTGGCTGCTCGACTAAGCTGTTCGGTAGCTCGGTCGAGCAGGCCGATGGCAGGCAGTTGGGAGGGTACACGTGGCAGGATCTGGGCCGTTCATCATGGCGTGCATCACGAGGATGGGGTTCAGATCACGAGAAAACGTTATCTTGTCGTTTTGTGGGCGTGGCGAGATCTGAACCGTCCATCAGATTCTGACGCGAATTTTGGAGAGATCCGACGGTGACTTCGCCTCGGGGGGATTTTTCTCCATATACGAGGGTCGGTACCTCGTCATCTCGGCTCGGCATCTTAGCGCTGTTGGCCGAGGTGCTGAGTTGGCTATTTTGAAGGAAATATCTCTTGATGATTCCACCCTTCCACGCCGAGTAGCCTGGCTGCTCGACTAAGCTGTTCGGTAGCTCGGTCGAGCAGGCCGATGGCAGGCAGTTGGGAGGGTACACGTGGCAGGATCTGGGCCGTTCATCATGGCGCGCATCACGAGGATGGGGTTCAGATCACGAGAAAACGTTATCTTGTCGTTTTGTGGGCGTGGCACGATCTGAACCGTCCATCAGATTCTGTCGCGAATTTTGGAGAGATCCGACGGTGACTTCGCCTCGGGATAATTTTTCTCCATATACGAGGGTCGGTACCTCATCATCTCGGCTCGGCATCGTAGCGCTGTTGGCCGAGGTGCTGATTTGGCTGTTCTGAAGGGACTTAGTAGCTCGGTTTGGCAGACCGGTGGCCGAGTCGTTTACTTAGTGATTTGGGGGGCCCTTCCGTTCTTCGAAACGTCGCAATCCTCCGCTTGGCGCTTTGGCTTAGTGGGCTTTTCACGCTTCTCAAGGAGGCCCAACATTTTAGGGGTTATAAGTTTTCACCCCCACTCCCAAGCTCATTTCTTACTTTTTACTCCCAAGACTTCACTTTTGTTCTCTAAGTTCTCTGCTAGCGGCGACTTTTGCTCCAAGGCGGTGACGTTAGCTGTCGCGTGGGCCAGGCAATTTCCGGCAAGCGCATTCCGACCGTGAACGTCACTTCAAAGGTCAGTCTACTTTGCCTTAGCCTTTTTTCTAGAGATGTCACGAGTGAACTCGGGGAGTGGGGCCTCGTCCTCGGGTGATGATGGTGCCGAGGAGAGGAGGAGGTCGGAGATCCGGAGAAAGGGTAAACAGGTTGCCGAACCGTCTGTAGCCGAGGCAAGGCAGGAGAAGAAGAAGAGGAGGGTGGCGACCCAATCTCCCGTGGTTGAGGTGGTCATGGAGAACCCAAAGCAAGCTCCCGAGATGGGACGATATCCCTCTGTTCTGTCCGGGCATTCGGGGGTCAGGCAGTACGAGGGCGACCTTTTGGAGAAGGTGGTCTATGGAAAGTCGAAAATCCTCGAAGAACCCAACCCGGCTCTTCCCACCGAGGCCGACGAGCTTATTTCGGTGCTGTCCGAGAGGGATCTCCTTCGGATCAGAAAGGGATTCGCCATCCCTCCGGAGTACAAGTTGATGCTCCCCGGCCCCGGGATGCGAGCGAATTCCAAGCTGTCATCGTCGGACATGTGCATGTTTGACTTCGACTCCTTGAATGCCGGACTGCGTTTTCCGCTGCATCCTTTCATCCTCCAGATCCTCGGCTGGTTCTGCCTCACGCCAACCCAATTCATGCCGAACACATGGCGTCACGTGAATGCTTTCTTGCTTCAGTGCCACAGAGCTGAAGTAGTGCCGGACTTAACAGTCTTCCGAGGCCTGTATCGGATAAATAGGCAGCACAAGACGGAGTATCGATACTATTTGGGGCCGAGGAAGGGTGTTAGGATCATAGAAAACCCCGACTCAATTAAGGGTTGGAAAGAGAAGTATTTTATAATAAGGGGTGAGGCGATACGGCACATTCCGACCCGGTGGAAAGTGGAGGTGCCAAAATTTGTGCGAGCCGACCCTGTACTGTCTGAGGCCGAGAAGGAGGTGGCGAGGAAGATCATGGCCCTTCCGCTGTTGAGTTGGAGGGAGTTGACGGAGGAGGTGCTGTTCGGGTCCGGCCTAAGCCCCATCGACCCGAGTATGCTCCTGACATCTCATTTATTTTCGTTTTTCAAGTCTTTAGTCCGTCTTGCTGATTTGTTTTTTGTTGTCCGATGCAGAAGCGATGAAGATTGATTTCAACGCTATGATGGCCGATAGGTCCAAGTTGGCCGGGGGCAGAAAGAGGAAGAGGGCGGCCGAGGCTGCCTCGTCGACTCCGCAGCCCACCGTCGCCTCTACCACCACCCCGCCTCCTCCGGCTACCGAGGTGCCTTCGGAGGTGGTTGTTGCCAAGGAGGCCTCGGTCCCTGTGGCCCCGACCGTGATAGAGGGGGCCTTTGATGTTAACGCGGCTCTGGCGCTCGAGGCTCCGCCATTGACCAAGGCGACCGAGGAAATCCTGACCGAGCAGCACAAGCAGTTGTTTGTGCCGAACTGGCGGGTGAAGAATCACGACGGATTCCTCGGCAACTCGCAGATGTCTGTGCAGGTCGTCAAGCACTTGGCAACCCCGAAGGACAAAGCCGCACTGAAGGCGGGGATGGTCGGCGATGACACCTATGAAGTCGCACGGTCGCTTGTGTCGGTGAGTGTCTTGCGAATTTCTTCAAGTTTGTTGCTCGGCTTGTGCATCACTCTGATCGTTGTCTTTGCAGGCCACCTGCCACTTCGGCCACCTCCTCGAGACGTTTGCCGCGCAGGAGAAGGAGCTGAAGGCCGCCAGCGATAAAGACAGGATGTCAAAGGTCAGGGCGGTCAAGGAACTCGAGGCTGAGCAGAGGCGAGCCGAGGCCTTGGAAGTCCGGGTGGCCGACCTTGTTGCCGACCTGGCGAAAGCCAAGGGGCGCCTCGACGCGGAGTCTGCCAAGGCTGCCAAGGCCACCGAGGAGCTGGCTGCGGTGATGAAGTCCTTGGCTGAAGAGAAGGCAGAGAAGGAGGCCTTGGCGACGAAGATCAGGGCCGAGGTGGAGAAGGAGGTCGAGGCCGAGGCGAAGAAGCACATGTCCAAGAACATGGAGATGTCTTATCAGAGGGCACTCGACCACGTCCAAGAACGAGTCCCTAGCTTCGAGCGGGTCGGCTACCGACTGTGGCCAAGGTCACCTTCAGGCGGCGAGGAGGAGGGAGGCGAAGGCGACGAGGCCGAAGGCGATGATGAGGAGGAGGAGACCGACCGACCTGTGGCGAACGCCCTGGTCGAGGGGAGGATCGAGGGGCCATCTAACGACGTGCCCGAGGTCGACGCGGCGACGCAGGTGGACCCCTGATCCCCTCGCAAATTCTTTGTAGTTTCTTGTTTTGTTTTTTCTTTCAATCAGTGTAATGCCTTTTGCGGACTGGCCACCGCTTTCGATAATGAATGAAAAGTGTTGTTTTGATTTTGGACTTCTGTCTAAGTGTTTGGTTCGGCCATTCAGTACTTCAATGTTGTCCATTTCTTATTTCAGATCGCCGAGCCTACTGTTATCTCTGCGGCGGCTCAGCACCGTGCAGAGCTATTTCAGCAGTCGCGGGAGGACCGTCTCGAGGGCGAGGTTCATCTGACGAGGAGGATACTTCACAACTTAGAGATTAGGTATAGTGAGGCGTTGGCCGAGCTGCACCATCTACGGATAGTCGAGGCCGAACTATCTGCTAAGGAGGAAGAATTGGTCCGGGTCTCGGCCGAACGAGATGACTTTGCAAGGAAGGTAGAACAGTTGCAAAGGGTGACGGTCGACAAGAGCATCAAGGTGACCCACTTGCGATGCGTCATATCTGACAGCGCCGAGTATCCTGGCTCGGCGAAACTTCCTCGATTCAAAGTGATTGTGAAGGACGACACGTTGAAGGACCGGATCGTCGAACTGGAGGAGGAGGTTGCTCGGCTCAAACCTCAGCCGGCGAGGGCTAACGTCCGGAGCACCTCGTGCACTCACGAAGAGATTGAGCGAGGGATTACGTTCTATCAAGCCGCGAGCCGGACTCCTATCATAGGCAGGTCAGCAGCCGACGCCCAAAGCAGCGTAGCGGTGTCTTCAAGTGGTGCTTCGGTTGGAGCGACTGTCAGGGTCAGCGGCGAGGAGGCGTCTCGATTCGTTGGTCTGGAGACGAGCTCGGAGGTCAAGAAGCGCCGACCCAAGGTATTGCTGAACCGGAGCGTACCTCTTCCTCGGAGGCAGTAAACGGGACGTGTCTTATCTTCAGATGTCTTTAGAACCGTCCTTCGGACTGTTTTTCGAACTCTTTTGTTGTAATCTTTTTGTAGATTTATCCAAGTTATATTAATAAAATGGGAGTTGATTCATCCGAACTGTCCTTTGCTGTTGTGCTGTAGTCGTACTATTTATCCTAGGCTTGAAATGAACCGCGAGGCGTGTGTTTTCTTCGTCGAGCATCTCGGCCTCGAAACTCATGCTTCGGCCGCAGTTCTGAATCTTGCCCGGCACCTTCAGGCGCGGCTTGGTTCGGCGGCCAAGGCACAGCTGTTCCGAAGTGGGGGCTACGCGTCGTGATTAGGAGTGCGGGCCTTTGGTCATCCGAGCGTCATTCTGAAAAGACGGGACCAGTTCCCTAACCGCATTAATGGTGCACCGGGATCCGTGGGGGCGTTTCACCTTCCCAAGGGCATTGAGAACGGTGCCCCTTAATTAATACGCGGCGCTCCAGCTCCCTAGGCGCGACGACTTTCGAGGGTCATAATGATAGTCTCTTGGGGAAAGGCTATAAATCCCCCACCCCCCCTTGTAGTTTGTCATCGCAGTCTAGAGCTCTTGTGACATCGATGGCGTCTGCCCTTGGGCGGATGCCAGCTTTGTGAAAAATTTTCGCCTCGAGAGGTTCGGAAGAGTGGTCACCCTACTGCCTTGTTCTTCTCTCGTTCTTGACGACCCCGATGTAGGTGTTAGGGGCGGGGGAGGACAAGGCAAAAGAGTTGGCTACCGTAGTCCGGGCCCAAGGGAAAGGCTCTTCGGGAGGATGGGTCGCCGTTCTTCAACCGTGGTCTTCTCCCGATTCCGATGACTCCGATGTGGAGGTCAGGATCGGGGGAGATCACGGTAGAAGAGGTGGTGACCCAAGTCCGGAACCGAGGGGAAAGTCTCCCTAAACCTTAACTCAAACTTTCTTTCAAGGCTCAGCGGGTCGGCTGTGCTTTCGTAGCTTGGTAATCGGAGTGGCTTTTCCCGAGGGTTGGTTCTGGTTGCTTGTCGCTCGACATTTGGGACCGAGCGAGGTGAGACGATCAGGGCCGTTGGATGGTGGCACGAATCTTGAGGCGGGTCCAGTTCCCAAGAAGACGTTATCTTGTCGTTTTGTGGACACGTGGCTGAATCAGATCCGTTGACCACACTCTAGCAAACATTATGAGACGATCTGACGGTGGTTTCGCCTCGGAAGGTTTTTTCGCCATATACGAGGGTCGGTACCTCGTCCGGTCGGCTCGATAGTCGTGGGGGCAGGTCGGAATGGCCATCCAACCCCGGCCCGTTTGGGGACGAGCCGGTGAGGTAAAGTCGAGCCATAGGACCCCGACCATTGTTAGGTTAGCTTAAGGGTTGTGGGAGCAATTCCGAATGGCGAGCTACTTCTAGCTCGCTTAGGAGCGAACTTGCGAAGTAGAGTCGAGCCAAGTGTTGGACTCCGAACCATTCAACGGCTGTGGGAGCAATTCCGAACGGCGATCCACATCTGGCTCGCCTGTGGGCGAGCCGGGGAAGTAGAGTCGAGCCGAGTGCTAGACTCCGAACCATCGTTAGATTAGTTTAAGGTTGTGGGAGCAATTCCGAATGGTGAACCACTTCTAGATCGCTTAGGAGCGAACTTGCGAAGTAGAGTCGAGCCAAGTGTTGGACTCCGAACCATTCAACGGCTGTGGGAGCAATTCCGAACGGCGATCCACATCTGGCTCGCCTATGGGCGAGCCGGGGAAGTGGAGTCCAGCCGAGTGCTGGACTCCAAACCATCGTTAGATTAGTTTAAGGTTGTGGGAGCAATTCCGAATGGCGAGCTACTTCTAGCTCGCTTAGGAGCGAACTGGCGAAGTAGAGTCGAGCCAAGTGTTGGACTCCGAACCATTCAACAGCTGTGGGAGCAATTCCGAACGGCGATCCACATCTGGCTCGCCTGTGGGCGAGCCGGGGAAGTAGAGTCGAGCCGAGTGCTGGACTCCGAACCATCGTTAGATTATAGAGTTAAAAGCAGAGAATGTAATAGTAGCAAAAATATGAAAAAACTTCATTTATTAATATCCAATGATCGGCTGCTTCTAAAGTTGCTAGCCGTTATTACAATGAAAAATAAAAGGAAAAATCACTACTAGTAACAGGAAGGGAATGGTTCGACATCTCGAGTTACTTAGAGAGGCGTTGTTGCTCTCTCTTGGTATTTTAAGAGATGGTCGGCATTCCAAGTCCTGGGAATCTCCTTGCCTTTGAGATCTTCTAGCTTGTATGCGCCGGGGCGAATCACTTTTGAGATCTTGTAGGGTCCCTCCCAATTCGGGGCCAATTTGCTTTTCTGTCCTGGGAACGAGATGGCCAATTTTCGGAGGACTAGGTCCCCTTCTTTGAGGTCCGTTGGGCGGACTCTTTTGTTGTATGCCAGCTTGATCCTCCTTCGGTAAGTTTGCTGGCGTATGGCAGCTCTCTCTCGGATTTCATCTATCAGATCCAGACTTGCTCTGAGCTCTCTAGCGTTCTGCTCTTCTTCATAAGCTATCAGACGAGGAGAGGGTATCCCGACTTCTAGGGGGATAATGGCCTCGGACCCATAGGTGAGATTAAACGGGCTCTCGCCTGTTGGGGTCCGCTTGGTGGTGCGGTAATTCCAGAGCACGTTAGGCAGCTGATCGACCCACAAGCCTTTGGAACACTTGTCTAACCTTTTCTTAATGCCCGAGAGGATCTGTCGGTTGGCATTTTCGGCCTGGCCATTTGACTGAGGATGAGAGACGGAGGAGAAACGGTGTTGTATGGCGAGATCTTCACATAAAGCTCGGAAGGCGGCCCCGGTGAATTGCGTTCCGTTATCCGTAACCAGGACCCTGGGAACGCCAAATCTACAGATCACACTTTTCCAAAAGAACTGAACGACCTTATGTTCGGTGATCGTGGCCAGGGGCTCGGCCTCTATCCATTTCGAGAAATAGTCGACTGCCACGACCAGGAACTTAAGCTGTCCGGGGGCCGGTGGAAACGGCCCTAGTAAATCCATCCCCCACATGGCGAAGGGGATCGAACTTGATAGGGAGGTGAGTGGTGCTTGTGGAAGGCGTCGAATGTCTGAATGCTTCTGACAGGAGCTGCATTGCCGAACGTGTCGCTCAGCGTCCCGTAGGAGAGTGGGCCAAAAATACCCGTAGTTCAACACTTTGCGCGCTAGAGCCCTGGACCCAGAATGGGCCCCGCCGATGCCCTCGTGGAGTTCTTGCAGGGCGTAGTCGGCTTGCCCGGGGGAAAGGCACCTCAGGTAAGGCCGACCGTCCACCTGGGTGAAGGAGCGTTTGTATAGGATGCCTTCGATTAATGTATAACGCTCGGCTCGGGTTCTGACTCTTCTTGCTTCCTTCGGATCCTCGAAGAGGAGTCCGACCCTTAAGAATTCGACGAGGGGTTTCATCCAATTGTCTTCAAGGAGGACAGTCAATGTTTCAACGGAGTCAGGTGCTTCGTCCTCTATGCTCGGCTTCAGGAGGACTTCTATCAATACGGTCTGCTCAAGACCTTGAAGGGAAGAGGAGGCTAATTTGGATAGGGCGTCGGCCTGAGCATTTTCTTCTCGGGGGATCCTTTGGATGATGGCCTCTTCAAACAGCGCCATGAGGCTCTTGACCTTGGCTAAGTATCTAACCATCCTGTCATCACGTGCTTCATATTCGCCGAGGACCTGATTGACGACTAGCTGAGAGTCGCTAAAGATTCGGAGGCGTTGCGCCCTTGCATTCCGGGCCTTTCCAAGGCCGGCTATGAGCGCCTCGTATTCGGCTTCGTTGTTCGAGGCTTTGAAGTTTATGCGGAGGGAGTATTGGAGGATGAAGTCATCTGGGCCTGCCAGGATGACTCCTGTCACGCTTCCCTCATTGCAGGAGGATCCGTCAACATAAACCGACCAGACTGGTGGTCCCTTCACTGTTTGGCTGGGCTCGGGGATGGTACTCTCAACTATGAATTCGGCCAGCACCTGAGCCTTGATCGCGGTCCGAGGCTGATATGATATGTCATGTTGGCTCAGCTCGATCGACCATTTCATAAGGCGACCCGAAGTCTCCGGCCTATGGAGGATCTACTTCAGCGGCTGGTCGGTAAGAACGACCACCGAATGGGACTGAAAGTATGGGCGAAGCTTTCTCGTGGCCATTACCAGGGCATAAGCCATCTTTTCAATCTTCGGGTATCGGAGCTCAGCGTCCCGAAGCACTTTGCTGACATAGTAGATGGGCTTCTGGGCCCGGTCTTCTTCCCTTACTAGGACCGCACTGAGGGTCTGCTCGGAGGCTGCCAGGTAGAGGTATAGGGGCTCACCAGGGATCGGTTTGCTGAGGAGAGGGAGATTGACGAGGTACGCCTTGAGCTGGTCGAATAACTCCTGTTGTTGCTGCCCCCATTTGAATCCTTTAGCCCCCTGAGGGCCTTGAAGAAGGGGAGGCATTTTCCCCTGGATTTTGAGAGAAAGCGCCCTATGGCAGCGAGGCGGCCTGTTAGTCTCTGAACTTCTTTAACATTTCTAGGAGGACTAACCGTGAAGCCGAGGAACTTCCCTGATGAGACGCCGAACGCACACTTGTTCGGGTTGAGTCTCATATTGTGCTTTCTCAAAACGTCAAATGCCTCTTGGAGGTCGGTCACATGATCAATGCCCCGGATGCTTTTCACAAGCATGTCGTCAACGTACACCTCCATGTTCCGGCCGATCTGAGCCTGGAAAACCTTGTTGACGAGGCGTTGGTATGTCGCACCTGCATTCTTTAGACCGAACGTCATGACTCTGTAGCAATAGAGGCCCTGGTCGGTCACGAACGATGTCTTCAGGATGTCCGGAGGGAACATTCTTATCTGATTGTAACCTGAGAAGGCATCCATGAAGCTGAGGAGCTCATGTCCCGAGGTTGCGTCAATCAGAGTGTCAATACTCGGCAGAGGGAAGGGATCTTTGGGGCAGGCCTTGTTGAGGTCGGTGAAATCAATACAAATCCTCCACGTCCCGTTAGACTTTTTCACCATTACCACATTCGATAACCACTCAGGATAGTTCACCTCCTGTATGAACCGGGCCTTCAAGAGTTTGTCCACCTCTTCTTTAATAGCGAGCTGGCGCTCGGGGGCGAACTTGCGCCTCTTCTGCTGAACCGGTTTGGACCCCGGATCAACGCTCAGGCGGTGGACCAAGAGTTCTTCGGATATACCGGGCATATCTGTGGCTGACCAAGCGAAGAGGTCTTGATTCCTTCGGATGCATTGTACAATGTCTGAGTATAGGGCGGACGGGAGGGTCTTGCTGACAAAGAACTTGCGGGCCGACTCCTGCTCAGAGAAGAGCACTTCTTCCAATTCGTCCACCGGCTCGGACGTTGGTCGAGCCACATCTTGGGGGATTTCCAGAGTTTCTAAGGAGAGGACGGGTCCGAAGGTAGAGGTCATATAGCACTTGCGGGCCTGCTCCTGATTGCCCCTTACTTCCCCTACTCCGGCCCGAGTGGAAAATTTTATTTTGAGATGATAGGCAGAAGGGACAGCTTCAAGGGCGGCCAGGCCGGGCCGACCCAAAATGACATTGTAGGCTGCTGGGACATCTACGACCATGAAGTCCATCGACTCCGTTCGGGTAGTAGGAGTTTTGCCAGCAGTTACGTCGAGGGTAATCACCCCTTCAATAGTCACTGGCACTCCCGTGAACCCGTGGAGCGTGTAACCGGCGGGCTTGAGTCTGTCCCGGGAGAGCTTTAGGCCTTTGAAAGCGGCGAGGAAGAGGATGTTTACGGAGCTGCCATTGTCTACTAATATCCTCTCCACTTTTAAGTTCGCCATGTGGAGACTGATGACGAGTGCGTCACAATGTGGGGTGCGAACACCTTCGAGATCTTCATCGGAGAATGTGACGGGCACGCCGAGGCCTTTGGGAGGAGGGGTGGTTCGGACCGAGTTGACTTCTCTTATAAATGCCTTCCGAGAGGAGTTCGAGGAGCCCTCCATTGGGCCCCCATGAATGAGGTGGAAGACTCGCTCTTCCTCAAAGTCTGGCGTCTCTTCTCGTTCTGGACGCTTGTTAGCCCCCCGAGGCTGGGGAGGAAGTTCGGCTCGGTCCTTTCTTACAAATTTCGCCAGCTGCCCCCTCTGGATAAGGGCTTCGATCTCGTTCTTCAGGGCACGACAATCGTTGGTGTCATGCCCATGGTCCCGGTGATAACGGCATCATTTTTCTTTATCCCTTCTCTTGGCGGGGGTGTTCATCCTCGGAGCAGGAGGTAAGACCCCTTCCTTCTCAACTTCCATCAGAATAGTTGCGACGTTAGTGGTGAGGGGAGTGAACTTCTCGAACCTGGGGGGAGGTCGGCGCTGGCCAGCATTGTCCTTTTGGAGCTTCTTGGATCCTTCCTCCTCTGTTCCCTTTCTCTTAAACCCGGAGGAAGACCCCTCCCAGTTAGGTCGCTGCTCGGCCTCTTCGGCCCGGATGTACTTTTCACTGCGAAGGAGGAGGTCGGAAAAGTTCTGTGGTGGCTTCTTGGCGAGGGAGGAGCGGAGGTTGGAATTGAGGACATTAGATTGAAATGCTGCTGCAGCGACCGACTAGTCGAGGGATGCTATGGATTTGGCTTCGGCTGTGAACCTCTTCACATAGTCTCTCAATTTTTCCCCCTACTTCTGGTGGAGGTGCAATAGGGAGATGCTGGTCTTCTCAGCCCTTCTGCTGCTCACGAAATGGGTGACGAAAAGGGTCTCGAACTGCTCGAAGGAGAATATTGAGGCAGGGGCAAGGCGTGAGTACCATTCTCGAGCTGGGCCCTTGAGAGTTGCGGGGAAAGTTTTGCAGAGGAGGGCGTCGGAAGCTTGATGGAGGAGCATCAAGGTCTTAAAGCTTTCGACGTGATCCACGAGATCGGTCTCCCCAGTGTAAGTCTCAAATTGGGGAGGTTTGAAACCGAATGGCACAGGTGCATCCACTATGGTTCGGGAGAAAGGGGGTCGGCTAGGACGTAGGGTCCTCCCCCTAAGCTCCTCTTCTCGGTCTATCTGGCCCAGCGCCTCTCTACTTCATGAAGACGGCGGTACATGGTGTCATCTCTCCGACGGTAATTAGCCGAGCCCCTAGACTCGTCTTCGTATGAGGGAGAGCGAGGGCTACGGCGATGGTAACTTCGGGAGCGGCGAGGACTTGGGGTACGTCGGGAGTTGCTAGGAGCAGGATGAGGAGATGGGGACCGTCGGCGAGGGCTTCGGACCGGAGGAGGAGATCGGCGAGGGCTTCGGACTGGAGGAGGAGATGGGGCCTTCGGCTCATTTGGGTTTCGACGGAGGTTGAGAGCCTGCAGGACGGTCGCTTGGAACTGCTGGAACTCGGCACGGGTGATTGGTGCCTCATTGTTCCTGGGCTGTTGCCGACCCGCGGGGGAGTGCCTTCTTCGGTAATGCTCGGGGGACCCTTTCCTCCCTCTGCGGACGGGGGACCTGTAGTACCGGTGGCGAGGAGACCGCTCGCCCGGATGGTGTTGGCGGGAGGTTCCCTCTCGGGCCCGCTTTTCATCTAGATGGCGGCGGAGGTCATCATCTTTCTGGCAGTCGAGGGCCGTATTGTGGCGACCAGAGGCTCGGGGATGATGGGAGGCCATAGAGTCTGTGGAGGCGTTGTGGATGGAGACGTGCTCTTGATGAAGAGGCTGTTTCTGAGGGTTAGGACCCTTTGGAGGCGGCTGATTAGGAGGGGGAAGGTCCTGTTGGAGCGGGTCTTCCGCTGTAGGGGGAAGTTGCCCTTGTTGTTGAGCGGGATTAGGGGGAACTTCTTGCTGCTGATCAGGGTTGGGTCCTCTGTTGGACCCCCTTGACCTGACTTTCCGAGGAGGCATGGCTGGAGAAGATCTGTTTACCGGGAAGAGGTGAGGTTTCTATTCGTTAGTTTCCCACAGACGGCGCCAATCTGTTGCCGCTAATTTTGGTGTGGGGGCAAACAGATAGAATTTGTGGATTCTTAGGGAAACTGAATAGTAAACCTGTATACCTGTTCCGTCGGGCTTGATCGTCGCTCCCGCCGCACACTGCAAAAAGTGCGAGACACCGGGGTTATTCCCGGCGACGCACCATCCGACGCTCAAGTCAGTAATCAGAAAGATTATGAAAGAGCGCAAAAACTGGAGAAAGATTGATTACCTCTTAATGGAGATGGGTGGGGGGTATTTATAGGCGACTTAGGGAACAGATTAGGCATGTAATTCCTGTGTATAGATAAGGAATGTAATCCCTAATCTCCAGTGAAAGGATAGATGTGAATCAGGGCCGTTGATTAACATTAATCAGAAACCCTAATTCTATCCTGCTGGACCGGGTTTGTTGCGGGTTGAAACCTGCACCCAGTTGAGGTGGATCCGTTCGCGGGTTATTGGATCTGCGAGAAGGAGACCCAGTACCTGCTTCAGACCCGTTTGTGGGTGAAATTACTGTCTTACCCCCGGACTTCAGGAGTCGCGCCCAATTTGGATGGTCTCGATTAAACCCCTATTTTTAGCCACATCAGCATGATGTCAACATAAACAACTAGCATGTCAAAGTGAACAAGTGTAAATGACATGAATCAAGTGTCAAGTAATCAGGTATCGTGTAAACATGCATCAAGTGTCAAGTATCATCTAATTATGTATCAAGTCTCATGTATCATGTAGTCAAGTATCAAGCAAGCATGTATCATGTTCTGTAATACCCTGATTTTTATTTATGAAAATTATTATTTTGTGTTATTATTTTTGTACGTATTGTGCACGTTCAATCTTGTGATATAAATTTTTATAATTATTTTCATTACATAGACAAATGAGTATGTATATATATATATATATATATATATATATATATATATATATATATATATATATATATACTTTTCTATTGTTTTTTTATTAAAGTCCATTTTTAACAAACATAAGTTTTCTTTTATTTTGAGCCCAACTTAATTTATTTTAAATGTAGGCTAATTTGGCCCATTAAATAAAAGCCCATTAATTTATTTTCTTTTTCAATACAACTTGTAATGTAGACAATTTTTTATAGATTATTTTTATAAAGAATAAAATGTACAACTTTTAAAATGGGGGACTATTGGAGACACGTGCATTTCACGTGCACGTGTTTTGTGCACCATGCGAGGCCGGATGGGATTAGAAGGGAAAAGAAAAGAGTGGAGTTTGTGGGAGGTGGTTTTTGTGATCATGGTTGGTTACTGCAGCTTTCCCTTGAATCCTAGCCTTTGTTCCTTAACTCCTAGATCAATCCTAGCCCTCTATTTGTCCCAAAATTTAGTATAAATACTCCCCTAGCTTAGTTATTCTTGCACTCTTCATTCTCCAAACCTATAGTGAAAGAATACAATTATTAGTAGTGGATTATTAGTAGGAAGTTAGAATAAAAGATTGAGAGTTGAGTGTCTGTGCTTGCATTCAAGGAGGCCGGCTACATCACCATTAGGAGGGCTCAGTTTTGCACTAGGGAGCTTTCGGTTTGCACATCAAGCAAGGAGGAGGAGTACTCGTTTGGAAAGCTCGATCTAGGTGGAGAAGGGCTCTTTCATTTAGGAGGTGTTGTGTGTTTTTTTCTCTCCAAATAAGGTGGGTGTTTTCTATATTTCTAACTTAGATGTCATGCTAAGAGTGATTGAAGTAATGATGCATGAAAGAAATTAATAAGAGTACACTTAATTGGAAAAAGGACTTGCTAGTTGATTAAATTAATGTTTGATAGATTGCATGTTAACTTGTCATGATTCTTAAGTATGTATGTGAATCGTTTGTAGTCATGGAAATATTGAATTGGGATTGTTGATAATGTCAAGACTAAGAACAAAATACTAGTAGATGAAATTATTGTTTTGTGTGCTTAGATGGACTATCGTGATATTTTTTCAAATGAATAAAATTATTCTATGCATTGGGGGTTTATGAACGAGTGAAAAACAGAGAATTAATGTAAAAAATTTTAATACCAAGTTGTGTGAGAAATGTCAAAATGAATTATGAAAAGAGTAGTATGCAAATTTAAATTATTGTATGAGAAATGGGTATTAAATTACTGAAAAAATTATTTAAAAATACTGGAGTGTTAATTTAAGTTAAAATATACATTCTGGAGATTTACAGGTTTTTTTGTGCAAGCAAAACAAAAATAAGAGCTTTTGAACATCGAAATGTTCTAATGAAATAGAGAGTCGAATTAAATAAAATTCAAGTTATAGTTGTGACAACCTGAGCCTATAGCTCAAGTGGTCGGTGAGCCCTCTGGCGCTACAGTAGCATGGGCATGTTTGTCTTGAGGTCGCTGATTCGATACATGTGTCCACCATTCTTTTGTGTGCGTTTTTTTATTAACCCAAACCCGAACAGAGAGTATAAAACCCTCTGTCTCCTCTTCATATCGCTGAGCGTATTCGGCTAGTTGGCTAGCGCGTGCGACTGTCTACTCCTAGGTCGCGGGTTCGATTCTGGTGATGGCCAGAATATATTTTTTGATGAAAAATGATTTTTTGGGACTTCTTTGATGTATAAAAATTCCGAAAAAAATACCGTTATTATTCTAAAATCATATACGACTTATGAAAATTTATTAGGAGTTATTAGACTAAAATAAAGTGTATTTTGGAAGTAAAAATTGTATTCGAAACAATGGTTTTTTGCTCGTATAATTTCATAAAAAAGTGTGTTTTCACGAGGTGATTAAGATAAGTATTAAGAAAGGAAAATTGATGGAAAGAAGATATAAATGTGAATTTTGTGTGGGTTATTTTGTTAAAAGAGTAGCATGACAATGGTGATTTTGTGAATATTCACTTTGACTAGATGTTTTCGTAAGATGATTTTAATGTGGAAATAAATGTTGGTTATGAAATGCATGATGTATAATTGAACTCCATGTATGATAATTGACTCATGAAGAGATTGAAAATCATGTAATTGAAAAAGAAAAATGTTCTTGAGTATGACAAACTCAATATGTGAATTTGTGAATTGAAATTGAAAATTAGGGTGTAGCTAAAACTCACACCGGCAAGTGAAAGTGATGAGATATGATTATTGAAATTGAAAAGACCAAGTTTGGGTCATTGTGAGTGAAAGAAATAAGACCGGTATTAGTGAGAGGGCTAACTCTAAGAGATTGATTTTGTTCATGATTTCATTAAATTAAGAATTAGTACATAGTGAAGAGGTGATGAAAGTGAGAGAAAAACACAAGTATGAGGGTCTCGAGTCTACGATGTGGGTGTGATTCACAGTTTTTCTTCACGATGCATCGTGACATGACGTGGGCACTACTCCGGAATTATCGGATCTTGGCGACGCTTGTGGGGTGTTTGGTGACTGTGAGAGGATCGTGTGCCATGAAGGAGGTTGAATTGTCCATAGGTTGTCTTCACGATGCGTCGTGACATGACGTGGGATTCCCCTCTAGTTTTTCTGTACATGAGCTCGTACTCATAGGACATCTAGGATACTTACTGTAATTACGGTAGTAGAATAAGTCATGACGAGGGATTGAACCCTACAAGATGAAGAACGATTAAGAGGCTTGCCCTCAGACCTATGTAGTATGGGATGCATAGAATCCGAACAAGTGCGCATTAGTATCATGTAATATAAATAACTGCATTAAGGACTAAGTGCACAATCACAACACGACATCAATAGGATATTCTCCTTAGTTGGATTTGTGAACAAGTTTGTGTTTGTTAAATATGGAAAATCAATTATACTGTTTCCAGCGTAGAGAGGATGGTCGTGTATAAATTCGTCGGTTGAATAAACTGACGTACCCACAGTTTTGTATGCAGGATAAATGACATGATAAAGATTAAAGGAGAACTGATGCTTAGAGATTATTCAAATGTTGTTGTAATTTCATTTATATTAATGTTGTAATTTTGCTTCCGCTGTAAAATGTAAAGATTTCTTGTAACTCTGATGTAAAGTGAAAAGTTTTAAATTCCTTGTAAATTGTACGAAAGAAGTGTAAAGATCCTGTGGAATCTTGAATTCAGTTGTATTTTGGAATTCGGGGTGTTACAGAGTGGTATCAGAGCCACGCTTCACAATAGTACAAATTTATAAGGAACGACACCCTAGAAGTGGATACTAGAGTGTGTGTTGAGTCTAGAGATTTAAATGTAAGTCACTTATATTTGTGTTGCTCTATGATTTATGCTTCTTCCTCTCTATTTCTAAAATGGCTGATCACTTCGACCCTACTGGAGACGACAATTGGCATATCATAGAGGAAGACTATTATCCTGGTCAAGCAGATTCCGAGGAAGAGTACTACCCCGGGCAAGCAAACTCCGATGGAAAGGAATGGCCTGCGTCCCGAGAGATCACTCCACCTCCGGATTCATCTTATGACTCTTCTGACGAAGAAGAAGAACTAGTTCCGGGAAATCTGATCGTGTCTCTTCAGAGGCAGGTAGAGACTTTATGGAAGAGAGTCGGACTATTGGAGGCTCAGTTGGCAAAGCGCAAGGATGATTTTGCTGTTCTCAGTCATCGTGTATGGGAACTCGAGAAGAGGAAAAACATGACCGATGTACTGAAGGAGAAAGTTGAAGAACTACGGGGAGAGCTTCGTGAAGCCAAGATGAACCGTAGGAGTTAGACCGTTGTATCATCTACTGCTTTCATTTTGATGTAAGAAGTATTTTAAATTTGAATGTATAAAGTCTGAAATTCAATGAAATGGAAAATTTGATTTAAAATTCATGTTTATACCTCGAATTTAATGGCTCTTTTGCATCAGAATATGGCTGGATGACGAGCTCGAAGTGGTGAAGGTCTGGACTTGGAAACAAAACTAGCGAGGGTCTATCAGACACTCAATGCCGTTGCCATGAATCAGAATCAGGGAAGGGTAGCTGCAAATCTAGTACCCGAAGCAATCAAACTCGTGGAATCATTTAAACGGATGAAACCACCGGTGTTTGAAGGGAAGTCAGACCCTGACACGGCTGACAACTGGATTCGGCAAGTAGAGACTATCTTCGAAGTTTTGGAAACCCCGGAGGGTAGCAAGGTGAAGTTGGCGACTCTGCAATTCGAGAAGGATGCGGCTGTATGGTGGCAATCGATGAAGCGGACGATGGGAGGCTTGGTTCTTGGCCGGGAGGAATTTTTGGAAGAATTTCGCAGTCATTACTTTCCTTCAGACGTCCAGGAGAAGAAGGCCATGGAGTTTCTGTCGCTGCAACAAGGTGGCATGTCAGTTAGGGAGTATGAGTCTAAATTTACTCAGCTCTCAAGGTATGCTCCCGAATTGGTGATAGATGAGGCGAAGAAGGCTCGTAAGTTTGAGCACGGGTTGAGACCGAGCCTGAGATCTAGGATGATACCCCTCGGTATCAGGAGGTTTGACAAGCTGGTCAAACGAGCGACAGCCACGGACGCAGACATGGAGTAGTTTCATGTTGTTCAGAATCGGAGGAATAACTGCCAGGTTGGGAAGAGGCCCGCAAATTTCGGAAATTTCAAGGGGCAACCATCGGCACAAAGGTTCAAACCGACAGGGGCGAACACTATCAGTGTGGTTGGAGGACCCAGGAATAATGTTGTGAGACCTCCGGCGGTAAATTGCTACAACTGCTGTGAGACGGGACATTACCAATCTCAATGCTCCAAACCGCAGAATGGTAATCGCAATGTACCAATGCAGCAGACTGGGAAGAAACCATACCAGCAAGGGCGAGTATTTGCCTTGACTGAAGCTGATGCCGATGAGGTGGATCATGTCATCATTGGTACGAGGGCGGATGTTTAGAGGTTTATGTTGTTTCTTTTCCCTGTTTATTTAGTGAACTGTTACGTAATGAGTGTGTATTATGCAACAGGAGAACTTTATTTGAATGGAATGAAAACTGTTGTTTTGTTCGATACTGGATCCTCTCATACTTTTGTGTATCCTAAATTTGCTAAAGTGTTGGGAGTTGAACCGAAGATTTTTCCAGGCAAGATCTTAGCAGTAGCTACTCCATCAGGGGAGACTTTAACCACTGATCGGTACTATGCGGATTGTGAGATTGTGATTGGGAACAGAATCTTCGGAATTGATCTAATCGAGCTGACTATCTTGGGAGTCGATGTTATCATTGGCATTGACTGGATGTCGGTGTTCAGTGCAAGCATAGAGTGCATGACCAAGACAGTAACAGTGAAGGCTCCAGGTGGACCCGGAGTCACTTTCCAAGGGAAGAAGAAGTGTTCCAAGCTGGTGGCAGCTATCCGCAAGGAAGAGATTCCTGTGGAAGTGCAAAGGATTCCTGTGGTTCGGGACTATCCGACTGTTTTCTTGGATGATTTGCCCGGGTTATCCCCGCAACGTGATGTAGAGTTCAGCATCACTATTCAATCGGGAAGTGCACCCATTACTAAGGCACCGTATAGGATGGCTCCTGTGGAACAGGATGAGGTGAAACGGCAGATTGAAGAACTGTTGGAGAAAGGCTTTATTCAACCTAGTGCGTTGCCTTGGGGAGCACCAGTGCTTTTGGTAAAGAAGAATGATGGATCGATGAGGATGTGTATCAATTACCGAGAGCTGAATAAGGTCATTGTTCAGAATAAGTATCTTATTCCCCGAATTGATGACTTGTTCGATCGTCTACAAGGAGCTGCTGTTTTCTCCAAAATAGATATTCCATCAGGATATCACCAAGTTCGAGTGAAAGCTGAAGATGTGCACAAAACTGCATTTATAACTCGACATGGGCATTACGAATTCTTAGTTATGCCATTTGGAGTGACGAATGCACCCATAATCTTCATGGACATGATGAACAGAGTTATGAGGCCATTCATTGATTCTTTTGTCGTGGTGTTTATCGACGATATTCTCGTGTACTCTAAGTCAGAAGAGGAGCACACCGAGCATCTAGCAGCAGTTTTAAGAAAGCAGGAAGAGCAGGAATTGTATGCCAAGTTGTCCAAGTGCGATTTCTGAAAATCTGAAGTGGCATTCCTAGGTCACATCCTTTCTAAGGAGGGAGTGTCAACTGATCCTCAGAAGATAGAGGCAGTGAGAGATTGGGCAAAGCAAACTACAGTGAAGGAAGTCAGGAGTTTGCTTGGATTGACTGGATACTACAGGAGATTCATTCAAGGTTATGCTCATTTAGCCGTGCCACTCACTGGTTTGACCAAGAAGAATGTGGACTTCAAGTGGACTGAGCAATGTGAGGCAAGTTTTCAGGAGTTGAAAGAGAAGCTAACTACTGCACCTATTTTGGCTTTGCCTAGAGCAGGTGTTGAGTATGATGTTTACAGCGATGATTCACATCGTGGGATTGGTTGTGTCTTAATGCAAGAAGGAAGGGTGATCGCTTGTGGGTCTAGGCAACTACGACCACATGAGAAGAATTATCCGACTCATGATCTGGAGTTGACTGCGATTATCTTTGCTTTGAAGTAATGGAGACACTACCTGTACGGTGAGAAATTGAACATGTACACGGACCACAAGAGTTTGAAGTACATATACCAGCAGAAGGATCTGAATCTGAGGCAGCGGAGATAGGAACAACGGCCTATAATTTAATTTTTTAAACCTAGGCCATTGTTTCCAACAACGGCCTAGGTTATATCATTTTATTCAGAACGAAACAGGCGAAGAGTTATTTGGGACGAAATTTCCAAAATAACCCTCCGCCACTTAAGTCATATAGGGTGATGGGCGGGCTCGATCTGAGCCGCTGATCGCGATCATGAGTGATCCAATAGCTCAGATTTGTGTTTTCCAACTCGTGAAAACAAACCCGTTTTCAATGGAGCATTTCCCTATATATATGTGTGTGTGTGTGTGTGTGTGTGTGTGTGTGTGTGTGTGTGTGTGTGTGTGTGTGTGTCTTTCTTAAGTTCACATTTCATCTACTCATGAATATGATCTTTACTTTCCAAAAATATAACTTAAAACAGCGAGAATATATTTTCAATTAAGTCGTTTAAGTAACATTGCAAAACGGTAAAGTCAAAGTTAGAAAACTGCATTTCATGCTATTTGTGAAAATCATAGAAAATTGTATACTTCATGAAAACTTAGCGTTCTTTATATCAAACTGAAGGTATATAAGTCTACTTTCATTTTGTAGTTATAAATTTTCTCAAAATACCATATTTATAACCCTGAATTCTTCAAAATATACAGTGAGGTCGAGATACTGAAATATTAATACTCTACAGTCTTGTAAAATTCATATAAAATCCAATTCTTTGTGAAAATTTGATTTCTTGGGCTTTTCAGAAAAGTTGACGTGTCTACTATAATTTCTTAGTTTTGACTTTTCTCAAATTATTTCATTTATAATGCTGAATTGATTAAAAACCGAAAGGTGTGCCGAATTCCTGCAACCAGCCAACTACTAACCAGTTTTGAGTTTAGAATTTATTAAAATAGTAAACGAACTCCATATCTTATGAAATTTTAAAGGGGTGTTCCTGAAACATACAAGATGCTCCCTAAAAAGTTTTAGATCCACATTCCAACTATTTTATTAGATATGATTTTCTGATGTGAAAACGAAATTCAAAACAATAACTTTCTTACATAAATTAGCAACTTTGGGTACTAAACTATATTTAATCTAATCATAAAGTACTAACATGCAATCAAACAACATCAATTCAACTTATTTTCATGATAATCTTTCAATTAGCATACATTTGCATTCTAAATATCATCATTACAATTTAATTACTACTCATATGCATATCAATCTTATATATCAATTTACATACACATGTTTGATACTATAATTTAGAAAGCTCAAGAAGACACCCACCTCAAATGAAGATTCTAAAGTAGAAGAAGACTCCTAGAAGTTGATCCTAGCTCCAAGAATGAGACTTTCTTCTTCTCCTAGCAAGCTCTCCTTCCTCCAAGCAAGAACTCAAACAATTCTCTCTTTCACTTCCGCCATTTCTTATTTTTATCTTTTGTTTCTTTTGATCTTTTGTGCAAGATTATGAAAGAAATGGAGTGGTATTTATAGGGTTTGAGAAGGCTCTTCGACTACTCAAATTAAGTGTTCCAATTCATAACTTGCATAACTCCCTTCACTAATTGCCCACTCACCATAACTACACAAACTCCAAACTCTTTATATTCTTATGCATGGCTAACCTTTGGATTTCCCACATGTGCACACTTCTCATTTGTTAGTTGTTATTTATTTGATTGTACATGTTGTTTACATGACAAGTGTAGGATAAAAATGTTTATTAAAATGTAGATTAACTAATGGGATTTTCTTTTAATTAGCTTTGTGGGCTTCCACTTGTGGGCTTAGTTCATTTTTATTTATTTACTTTATTTTAATGGGCTTAGAGTCTTCTATTAGGCCTACGAGTTCTAATAGGAAACAAAAATAAATGAAAAAAAAATTGTGCATAACTTTTAAATAAAATTGAGAATGAAGAATAATAAGATGAAATTGCACGTGCGTTGCACGTGTAAAAATAAAAATGTATTTTTGATTTAAAAAAATTATACGAGATGTTACAAATTGCACCGGCGTCATCCCCAGTCCGGTGGTGACAACCTGCTCGGAAGAGGCGAGCCATACAAACTTACACGACCGGTGTTTGAGTGTGTCTAGACACTGTTGTTTTCCTCGTTAAATATTTTGTTGGTGTTGATTGTAATTGACAGAACGTATTGTTGTTGTTGTTTTTGTTTTGTTGTTGTACGTATTTTGTGTTGATTGTTACTTTGGTTGTTGTTGTTCTTTTTGAGTTTTTATTGGTGTTAATGTTGTTGTTAATTGTACATGCTGGTGGGATTCAAGTGTTATTGTGTGTAGAAGTTTTTTTAAGAGTGTTGTGTAGCAGCTGTAGCTACTGTGTTAAGTTTTCATTTTTTTCATTTTTTTTAACCTAGGCCGTTGTTAAAGACAACATCCTAAGTTGAAGACAAAGGCTGGAGCAAGAACTCACCAAAAATCGAATTTTTTTTTTAAACTTAGACAGTTGTCTCCAACAACGGCAAAGGTTTTATCAAAAAATTGAAACTTTTTGGGTTGCTCTCTGACTTGACCAAACCAAAAGGAGCAACAAGTCAGAGAGCAACCAATTTTTGTTTTTAACTAAGGTCGTTATCTCCAACAACGGCCCAGGTTTTAGCAAAAAATTGAAATTTTTTTCGTTGCTCTCTAACTTGGCCATGCCTAAAGGAGCAACAAGTCAGAGAGAAACCTTTTTTTTAAACTAAGACCGTTGTCTCCAAAAACGGCCTAGGTTTTATCAAAAAATTAGAATTATTGGGGTTGCTCTCTGACTTGGCTAAGCTAAAAGGAGCAACAAATCAGAGAGCAACCAAAAAAAATTTAAACTAAGGTCGTTGTCTCCAACAACGGCCTAGGTTTTAGCAAAAAATTAGAATTTTTTGGGTTGCTCTCTGTCTTGGCCAAGATAAAAGGAGCAACAAGTGAGAGAGCAACGAAATTTTTTTTTAAACTAAGGTCGTTGTATCCAACAACGGTCAAGGTTTTATCAAAAAAATGGAATTTTTTGGGTTGTTCTCTGATTGGCAAAGCTAAAAGGAACAACAAGTCAGAGAGCAACCAAAATTTTTTTTAAGCTAAGGTCGTTGTCTCCAACAACGGCCAACGGCCTTTGTTATATGGAATTTTGCAAATTTTTTAATGCTTTTTACAATTGTCTCGTCCCCTCTTTACGAACAGTGTCTTTCGAACTCTACACAGAAGACATTCATATGCTTGTATATCGTCTCTATTTTTTATTAATTTCCATTTTTGGCCACATAAACGAACAAAATATAATCGTTAAGGTTAAATGTTTTTAAAAAATACCATGAAATAAAAGAAGATCTCCTTTTTCGTAAAAATTAATTTTTTTGAACCCCTAATATGTAATTTCTTCTGGAATGCGTATACCTATTCAGTTTAACACCTAACCCCAAACCATACCCCGCAAACCCATGATATTTCAACACAGTTCTTTGGTTAGGGTTGGGGTAAGGTTAAGGTAAGTGTTAACGAGGGTTAGGATAGGGTTAGGGTAAGCTAGGTGGTAAATCAAAGCATAGTTCTTTTTCATAGGGTTATAGTAGGGTTTTGGGTTAGTGTATGTAGCGCTCCGAATTTCCAATATGATATCTCAGAAATACACGGCACAATTCCCAACATCAACTTCAAATGTAATATTAAACACATCCAAATACCAATAAAAAAATTCAACTTTCATTACATTCATCTTTACATAACACAACGGGATACAATACACTTTGAATTACAAATTTCTTTCTTTACAATAATTTCTTTTACAAAAATATATAACCCAATACACCACTTTAACTCAAGCATCCAAAATCCAAGCTACAAGTAATCACCTGTAAAACATGAGGCTAGAGATAACCCTTACCCCCAAAACTACAGGGGTCAGCCATAACGGTGTGAGTGACATAAAAACAAACGACATAAATAGAACATGGAATCATAAATAACATGTAATAAGTAAGAACAAAATGAGATAAGATATAACAATAAGACATGAAAACATCAAATGGAACTAGTCTAAGTGTCAAGTGTAGAAAACTAGGAAAAACACATTCGTAAAACCAAGTCAAGAAAACACAATTCTATATGCTACTCTCTAATGCGTACTTGTCGGATTATATGCATCCCGCTCTGCATAGGTCTGGTGCAAGCCCTTAACGTCTCCACATTATAGGGTTTAATTCCCCACTATGCAACTAACCCTAACACGATGACTACTACGAGATAAAGCTAAACTGTGAGTATGCCCCGATAATTTCGGAGGTCAATCTCTATCTACAGATAATTCCGAAGACTATTTCACTCACACTTTGGAGTCTTCGAGAATACCCCACACCGCAAGCGATGGCACCTCATCACACGAATACCACATGAGCGTCGCCTTGACCCCGATAATTTTGGAGATCAATCCCACACCACAGGTAATTCTGGAGACTATTTCACTCACACCTGGATAATTTCGGGGATTATCTCACACCGCGAGCCATACGGAGGCCCGTAACCCATATTCCCTTTCATCATATCACCACTAGTGCCTGTCCTTATCTTTTTAAGTTAATTAATTAATTCCTTTACGAACCTCCTAGAGTTGGTGTACCCTACTGGACTTAACTCAACAACTGATTAACAATATGCTTCAACAGGCCGAAACACAACTATCTCAAATGCCGGTATACTAAGGTCCCACACACCCTCTATAGACTCAACTCAAATATCCAAACCAAACTTCCATCATTAATTCTTATATAAAACCACTTGAAAACATATGTTCAGCAGAAGATAAGGTATAAGGTAGTAAGTTATAGATCAAAACATTTAAAGAATCAATCATTTAAATTAACATCAAACTATATCCAGATACATCAGTAACACTTGACTATAAACAGGAGTTGGTCGACTATCCAGAGCGAAAACCCAAGACTTCAAGAAAATAATTCTAAGTAGTATAAGTCGGCTGCAAAAGTCATAGGTCGACTGTCCAGAACGAAAAACTAGAATTTTAAATAAAATAATTCTAAGTACTAACAGTTAACTATAAAAAGTCATCGGTCGACTGTCCAGAACAAAATCCGAATCTCAGGAAAACATCAAAACAGAGCAGACTCAGTCGACTGTAAAAATGGTTCAGTCGACTGTTCCGCACGAAATTTCAAGAAAACAAGAAAACACAGCAGCCAGGTAATGACGAACGAATGTAATTTATATCGGTCGACTGTCGACCTGCAGACTGCAATTTTTAGTTATACACTTTTTAACCGATACAGAGTTTTACTTAATAAAAACGAATTCTGTAAAAAGCATATTTCTGATATGATCAAATACGACTTGTAGGATATATAAGAGTCAATAAAACCAATCAAAATCACTTAAATTAACAAAAATAGCAAATTGTTTATTTTCTTCAATAACAATAAGTACGAAATTCATATAAATCGTTTGTGCATGTTCGTGCACTAAAGAAAATTCCACAAAACCTTCGATTTGAAATAGCAACATATTCAGAATTTAATCTTAATATTCAAGGAATCCAATTTGAGTAAAACCTTGCACAATTCCCAAAAATCCCCAATTTAGTTGTATTGCATCAAATATCATTCAATTTCTCCCAAATCCAATTCTCAAAACAAGAACTCATAATTCATTAATCCTTCTCAAAATCTTCTCAAAATCCAACGTCATTATTAACTCATGAACATACAAGGTTAATATTATCATAATCAAGTTGTGTTCACCAAACTCAAAATAATATGGATCTCAAACCATACACATGCACATCTATTCATGGATAATTAGGGTTCACAAAAGATCAATTTTTAATTCAACAATCCATCCAATCCATCATGTACATATTCATACTCAACCCTAGCATGCTTTCTAAAAGATGAATCACCACATACAATATTCAAAGAACAAAGCAAAACAAATATATCACTCATCTTGTTGAAAGAATTGAACGGAGATGAAAAATAATAAGAAAAGCTCCTCCTTAGCAAGAAATCCAAGATCTTCCTTTAGAACTCCAAATTAATAATAAATAAAAAATCTCATGTATTGTGCAGCGAATGACGGATGCACAAAACCCTATATAGTCCGGGATTTAAGATTCTGGGGTTTTAGAAAATATTTGCAAAATATTCCTTTTTAAAATGTCCCTTTTCATAATTAGACCATTTTATTGGAAATTAGTAAAAACCAATTTTAATCGAGTTCAAAATTTGAAAAGATCCCCTCCAGCATCAGTCGATTCTGTAGGGAAAACCCATAAAACAAATTTTGCATTTTCATCCCTTCAAATAGCAATTTTGCAAAAAAAAAAAGATCCTATTTTACCAAAACTTGTGAAATAAATCAAATGTGTAGAAACTAAAGGTAAAATCTTTACTCCTGAATTAACTAGGGATTATATTCAGTCCAAAAATCCGATAATCTGGAGTTTTCACCCCCCATTTGGTAATTTTGCACAAATGTCCTTCTTTCTGTAATAATTGCAAATAAGTCCAATAATTTCCAGAAAAATCTAGAAAAAATCCAAATAATCTCAAATAATAAATAATGAGTTTCCCAAAAATAATTTTTGGTTTTGAACATCCCAAGTCAACATTTGCACGTGTTTTGCACGTGTAAAAAAGATAATTTTTTAGACAGATAGTTATTAAATCACAAAAAAATCATTTTAATTCACTTTCTAATCTCAAAAGAATATTTTAAAAATACGGGGTACTACATCACTCCCTTCTTACAAGAGTTCTGTCCTCAGAAATATTACTAATGAGGTCCAAACAACGATAAACAAAGAAAGTCAATCTCATAAATGAAACCATAATCCAAAACATTCACATATGAGAACATAATCAAATAAAAGAAATACAACTCAATCCAATAGTACAATCATCCAAAGAAAATACAATCACATAAATAAAATACAATCATACAAAAAGCTCGGGAAAATCCTTCTGCATGCGATCCTCTGGCTCCCCAGTAGCCTCCTCGAACTGCTGATTCCTCCACAGCACTTTGACCATAGGTATCACTTTGCTCCTAAGAACTTTCTCCTTATGTTCAACGATCTCCATAGGCTGTTCCTTATAACTCAAGTTCACCGGTAGACCTTCAGGAACCTCTACCAACTGATGACTCTGATCTGGCACATACTTCCTCAACAACGACACATGGAACACATTATGCACCTGTGCCAACTCCTCTGGAAGCTCCAACCTATATGCTGTCTTACCAATCCGCTCCACGATCCTGTATGGCCCAATATACCTTGGCGCCAACTTGCCTCCCTTACCAAACCTGATCACTCATTTGGTCGGAGACACCTTGAGGAAAATTGCATCCCCAACCTCAAACTCCAAGTCCCTTCGTCGAGTATCAGCATAACTCTTCTGTCGACTCTGAGCCTCAACCAGCCTCTTGCGAATCAACTCAATCTTCTCCGGCGTCTGTTGCACAATCTTAGGCCCAAACATCTGCCTCTCGCCAACCTCAAACTAACAAATAGGAATTATGCACTTCTGCCCGTACAAAGCCTCATACGGAGCCATCCCAATACTTGCATGGTAACTGTTGTTATAAGAAAACTCAACCAATGCCAAGTACCTCTCCCAACTACCACCAAAATCCATAACACAAGCCCTCAACATATCATCCAATACTCGATTCACCCTTTTAGTCTGTCCATCGGTCTGCAGATGAAAAGCGGTACTGAAATAAGTTCTGGTGCCCAAAGCTGCTTGCAGGCTCTTCCAGAACCTTGAAGTGAACCTCGCATCCCTGTCGGAAATAATCGACACAAGAACCCCATGAAGCCTCACAATCTCGCCAATGTATAGCTCTGCCAATCTCTCCAACGACCAAGAAACCTTCATAGCCAAAAAGTGAGCTGACTTGGTCAAACAGTCCACAATAACCCAAATCGAGTCATTGCCATTCGAACTCCTCGGCAAACCTGTGATGAAATCCATGCCGATATTCTCCCATTTCCACTCCGGAATGGGCAACGGCTGCAACAAATCTTCAGGTCTTTAATTTTCTGCTTTGATCTGTTTATAAGTCAGACACCTCGCCACAAAATCAGCCACATCTCTCTTCATACCAGACCACCAAAAGTGCTGTTTGAGATCTTTGTACATCTTTGTGCCTCCCGGATGTACTGACAATAAAGTACTGTGTACTTCCTGCAAGATACTCTCTCTCAAATTTGCATTATTCGGAACACACAACCTCTCACCCATCCATAGCACTCCATCTTGAATACGAAACTCTGGTAACTTGCCTTCTGAAACCTGCTGCAACATTTTCTGAATCTCTGACCTTCCACAATCCTCTCTCTCAAGGAAGGTTGCAGTCTCAACTGAGCCAAAGACGCCCCCAAACTCTACAGTACCACTTCGATACCTGCCCGATCAATCTCTGCTGCCAACTCACTCCGAGTAGTGATCAAGCTCGTTAAACTACTCTTCCTGCTAAGCCCATCAACTACCACATTCGCCTTACCCAGATGATACTTGATCTCAGGACGAAAATCTTCCAACACTTCCAACCACCTTCTCTGCCGAAGATTTAGATCTTTCTGTTAATAAATGTACTTCAGGCTCATGTGGTCAGTGTACATGTTGACCTTCTCACCATAAACATAATGCCTCCACTACTTCAAGGCAAAGATAATAGTTGATAGCTCCAAATCATGCGTCGAATAATTCTTCTCATGCGAACGCAATTGCCTCGAACCATAAGCAATAACCTTGACTTCTTGTATCAAGACACACCCCAAACCTCTGAGAGATGCATCACTGTAGACATCATATTCCTTCCAAGCTTGTGGCAAAGCCAAGATAGGTGCAGTCGTCAACCTCTTCTTTAACTCAAGGAAACTCGCCTAACACTTATCAGTCCATGCAAATGCCAGAATCTTCTGGGTCAAACCTGTCAAAGGAACTGCAATATGAGAATAGCCCTGAATGAACCTCATGTAGTAACTGGTCAAACCTAAGAAACTCCTGACTTCCTTCACAGTCGTTGGCCTGGGCCAATCCTTCACTGCTTCAACTTTCTGAGGATCAGTGGCCACTCCCTCCTTAGAAAGGATATGACCAAGGAAAGCTACCTCAAGCATCCAAAACTCACACTTTGACAACTTAACATACAAGTTATGCTCCTGTAACTTCTGTAATACCTCTGTCAAGTGCGTAGAATGATCCTCCTCCGACTTCGAATACACCAAAATATCATCGATGAAAACCACCACGAAAGAGTCAATAAATGGCCTCAAGATCTGATTCATCATATCCATGAATACGGCAGGCGCATTCGTCAACCCGAATGGCATCACCAAAAAACTCGTAGATCCCATGACGAGTCCTGAAAGCTGTGTTACTCACATCTTCCTCTTTGACTCGAACCTGATGATACCCTGATCTCAAATCAATCCTCGAAAATACTGCAGCTCCCCGAAGCCTATCGAAAAGATTATCAATCCGCAGAAGTGGATACTTGTTCTGAATAGTCACCCTGTTCAACTCTCGATAGTCAATGCACATCCTCATTAACCCATCCTTCTTCTTGACTAACAACACTGGAGCGCCCCACGACGAAGAACTCGGCCTGATAAACCCCTTGTTCAACAACTCCTCGATCTGCTTCTTGTCTTCATCTTGCTCTACAGGTGCCATCCTGTACGGAGCCTTAGAAATTAGAGCACTGCCCGGCTGAACATTAATGCAAAACTCCATATCTCTCTACGGCGGTAATCCTGGCAAATCTTCAAGAATACCTTAGGAAAATCTCTGACAACTGAAATACCTCTGACTTCATATGGAATCACCATATTGGATACAATTGCAGCCACTTTCGAAACTTTCTTCTTCCCTTGAAAAGTCACTGCGGGACCACCAGGTGATTTCACCAACACATCTTTCTGCTTGCATTCAATTGTGGCATCATATATTGTCATCCAATCAATGCGCACGATCACATCCACACCTAAGACTTGTAGCTCAATAAGATCAATGCCAAACAACCTTATACCAATCTCAATATCACAACCTTCATAATATCGATCAGCAACCAACTCTTCTCTTGATGATATTGCCACCGTCAAGACTCTGTCTAGAAATACCTTAGGTTCCACACCTAAAGCTTTTGCAAAATTGGGCGACACAGTATGCGAAGAGCCAGTATCAAATAAAACTTTAGCTTTTATTCCATTAATCAAAACAATCCTTGTGACATGAAGAACGATACTCAATTCTCCAATTATTCTCAAAACGAAGTTTTATTTTAATACATTGAATAAAAATAACTCAAAATTCTTGCATACCCAGGATCACATCTTCCGAGTTACCCGCTGTAACACCCCGAATTCCAAATACAACTGAATTCGAGTTCCACAGGATCTTTTACACTTCATTTAGTACAATTTTACAAGGAAATAAAAACTTTTCACTTTACATCAGAGTTACATGAGATCTTTACACTTTAAATTTTACAGCGGAAGCATATATCACAATAATTTACATGTAATGACAGCGGAAGCAATTTATAACATTATACAAAGATACAACAATGAATAATCTCTAAGCATCAGTTCTCCTTTAATCTTTATCAAGCCATTTATCCTGCATACAAAACTGTGGGTACGTCAGTTTATTCAACCGACAAAAATTATACACGACCATCCTCTCTATGCCGAAAACAGTATAACGATTCTCATTTTTTAACAAACCACAAACTTGTTCACGAACAAAACTAAAGGGACTATCCTGTTGATGTCGTGTTGTGATTGTGCACTTAGTCCTTAATGCAGTTATTATGTTGTATGACACTAATGCACATTTGTTCAGATTCTATGCATCCCATACTACATAGGTCCGAGGGCAAGTCCTTAATCGTACTTCATTTCATAGGGTTCAATCCCTCGCCATGACTTAATCTACTACGGTAACTACGGTAAGTATCCTAGATGTTCTATGATCTACGAGCCCATGTCCAGGCAGCCTGGAGGGGAATCCCACGCACTGACACGACGCATCGAGCAGGCAGACTATGGACAATTCAGCCTCCGCCATGAAACAATGGCACCACCCGTAGCCACTCAAACAACCCACAAGCGTCGCCACCGGGACGATAATTCTGGAGTAGTGCCCACGCCATGTCTTGACGCATCAAGCAGGCAGCCTGTGGATCACTCTTACACCGCCAATCCGATGGCCCTCATACTCGTATTTTTCTCTTACTTTCATCACATCTCCACTATGTATCTAGTCCTTAGTTTATTAGAATCATGAACAAAATCAAATTTCTAGAGTTAGCTTCTCTACTATACCAGACTTAATCATTCATTCAACATGACCCAAATCTTGGTCTTTCATTTCAACAATTCATTTCAATTCATTTCTTTTCAATTGCCGGTGTGAGACTTAGCTATCTTCTAGTTTTCAATTCTAATTCACAATTACCAAGAATTTGAGCCTTTCAAGCTCAATAGTTCATTTTTTCATAATTACAGTAGATTTTCCTTTTCATGTTCATAGCTTTCACAATCATACAACTTTCATAAATTCAATAGAATGATTTACTTCATTTCATACAAAGACAGATCTAAAATGTCACAACCAATCTTTATTCATCAATAACAGATACAAAATATTTATCAGAAAGTAAATCTAGAATTCTGAGATGTCGAAAAAGATCTGGACAGTCGACTTAGAACATACTCAGTCGACTTATTCAGCAAGGGAATTGTTCAAGAAAAGTTTCGAAATAGTTGACTGCTGTACATGACCAGTCGGACTGTTCTGCAGTATTTACAACTATAAAATATCGATCACGGGCCAGTCGACTGTTACTCAATCCGGTCGGCTGTTCTACAGGGTTTTGATTCGAAGACTTTTAATGTTCAGGACAGTCGACTACTACATCTATTCGGTCGACTGATCAGAGTTAAAATTTTGAATTAAGGAAATATTTCTTCCTTCTTTCTTTCGATTAGCACACAGCATTTTTGTTAAACTACAGTATGTTCTATATCGATACAAACATGCAATTTTATCCAGTTACCATCATCATAAACGTAGTTTACAATTTAATGTAGAATTCTCATGACTAGTGTTTTTCTTTCCCACAAATGCGATTTCTAACCATACATTTTTCCTTTACTCATTGTTTGTCTGCTGAGATGAATATTAACTCCGAATTAGCATGCTAGAAAAGTCAAGATAATAACACACATTAAACATATCATTTCATGGAATTTCAAACTATACATATTTTATTTCATCAGACCAGTCGACTATTCGACGTGATCGGTCGACTGTACATGTAAGTTCCAGTTTCTCTAATGTCTTTAGTTCTTTACCGTTCATTCAAATTTTCACATTATATATAGCATGGAAGATTTCAATATAACAATCATTCTATCAATCCAATTTTTCACACGCATAATGACAATTCAATCTCAATCCTAGCATGAATTCTATTCTAGAAGTCATGAGAAACACCCACCTTTTTGAAGAAATAAAACGAAATCCCTTTAGAGCTTCCTAGTTGCGATGTACGTCTCCTCCTCCTTGCTCCTTACCAAAACCGAGAACTCTTCCTGTAGTGATGACCGGCCTCCAAAGGAACACTAACTCTCAACTCTCCTTAAAAATTTCTCTTAATAGATTTTTAGTGTAGAAAACAATTAAATGGAAGGGGTATTTATATACAATTTAGGAGTTGATTGGAGGGTTAGGATCAAATAGATGGTTAAAGGATGGAGGGTTAGGATGAGAGTAGGAGTTATAGCAACCACGCACACACTCAAAATAACTACCCACACACTCTTCCACTCCTATGCACAAATCGACCCCTACTTGGTGTGTTCATGCACGTGTACGTGCAATGCACGTGCACTCACTAGTCTCCAAAAGGTTGTACATTAAAAATAATCTTATAAAATATTTAACATTACAAGTTGCAATAAAAAGAGAAATAGCTCATGGGCTTTATCTAATGGGCCAAATAATATTTTACAAAATAAATTAGATTTGGGCTAAAAGAAGGCTTTTATTTATTTGAGTAAAATGGGCCTTTATGAAAATAATTAGAGGACACATATACATATGCATACATATACACATCATCCATAATGAAGATAATTATAAGATTTTTATACTACAAAAATTGTACGGGCACAAATTAAAAATTTTCATGAAAGTCGGGGCATTACACCCGCATCCTCCATCCTCCTCAGTCAATGCGAACACTCGCCCTTGCCTCTGGACTTTACCTCTACCAGAACCACCATTCTTCAACTGTGGACAATAAGGCTTGGAATGTCCCACTTGCCCACACTGAAAACAAGTCTGCTTCGCCAACTTAGGACACGCTGACCTACTTCCTTGCAGTAGTAACAAGTCAAATCCTGAGTCGCATGTGCCTTCTGAACTAGACCACTGAACTTGATCTGTTTCACCGGAAACCTCTTCCCACTCTGACCTGCTGCTGGCCTCTTGCTCCTGTTTCAGGTCTCTTGCTTCTTCTGAAACTGATCCATGTCTTTCTCTGTCATAGCTGCTCTCCTGACCAGCTTTTCAAACCTCTTGATGCCCAAAGGAATCATCCTTGACCTCAAATTCGGCCTCAAGCCCTGCTCGAATTTTCTAGCCTTCTTCGTCTCATCAACGATCAACTCTGGAGCATACCTCGACTGCTGAGCGAACTTGGTCTCATACTCGTGCACTGTCATACTGCCTTGCTGCAGATTCAAGAATTCCGTTGCCTTCTTCTTCTAAATATCCAGAGGAAATAAATGATCCCTGAATTCATCCAAAAAGGCCTCCCAAGTCATTTGCTGATCTCCCAAAGCCCTCTTTACTGACGGCCACCAGACACCAGCATCCTTTTCCAGCTGCATAGTAGTCAATTTTACCTTATTGGCTGCCGAAGTTTCTGAGACTTCGAAGATCATCTCCATCTATCTAATCCAATCATCAGCCTCATTTGGATCAGACTACCCCTCAAACACAGGCGGCTTCATCCGCTTGAAGGACTCGATCTGCTTGATAGGATCAGCATTGACAAATATTGGTCCAACCCTATGATTCTGATTTTGGTTCTGATTCTGCGCCATATTAGCTGCCATGAATGCATTCAAAGTCTGATACACCCTGGCAATCTCAGTCTCGATATCAATTCCTGCCCCTTGGGAACTACTAGCCCCATCACCATTGTTACCATTCCTGGTTCTTGGTCCTACCATTTCTGAATACTACAAAATGAGGGAAAAGTTAAGAGCATCACAACATAGTTCACATTCACATCAATACCCTCTCGCATACCCCAAAAGCAAAATATCATGATTTAACACTATGTGATATCCACACCTAAGTACTCATGCTCTAGTGTCCACACCTAGGTTTATTTTTATACAATGTTTATTATTACTATTGAAGCGTGCTCTGATACCAATCTCTGTAGTGCCCCGAATTTCCAATATGATATCTCAGAAATACGTGGCACAATTCCCAACATCAACTTCAAATGAAATATTAAACACAGCCAAATACCAAAAAAAAAAATTCAACTTTCATTACATTAATCTCTACATAACACAGCGGAATACAATACACCTTGAATTACAAATTTCTTTCTTTACAATAATTTCTTTTACAACAATACATAACCCATTACACCACTTTAACTCAAGCATCCAAAATCCAAGCTACACGGTAATCACCTGTAAAACATAAGGCTAGAGATAACCCTAATCCCCAAAACTACAGCGGTCAGCCATAACGGTGTGAGTGACATAAAAACAAAACGACATAAATAAAACTTGGAATCATAAATAACATGTAATAAGGAAGAACAAAATAGGATACATGAAAATAAGAAGTGGAACTAGACTAAGTGTCAAGTGTAGAAAACCAGGAATAACACATTCGTAAAACCAAGTCAAGAAAACACAATTCTATATGCTGACTCTCTAATGCGTACTTGTCGGATTCTATGCATCCCACTCTACATAGGCCCGATGCAAGCCCTTAACGTCTCCACATTATAGGGTTTAATCCCCCACTATGCAACTAACCCTAACACGATGACTACTACGAGATAAAAATAAACTGTGAGTATTAGCCCATGCCCCGCTAATTCCAGAGGTCAATCTCTATCTACAGATAATTCTGGAGACTATTTCACTCACACCTGGGAATCTTCGAGAATATCCCACACCGCAAGCGATGACATCTCATCACACGAATACCACATGAGCTTCGCATCGACCCCGACAATTCCGGAGATCAATTCCACACCACAGGTAATTCCAGAGACTATTTCACTCACACCTGGATAAATCCGGGGATTATCTCACATCGCGAGCCATACGGAGGTCCATAACCCATGTTCCCTTTCATCATATCACCGCGATGACACCTTATTTTTTTGTTCTGTAAAATCGCTCTGATTTGTAATTACTCCATTATTTTTTATATAATATTGGCTGGAATCTGATGATTCTATCCTCATTATCACAAAAAACAACAACCAAAGTAACAATCAACACAAAACAACAACACTTGAGTCCCAACAACATTTAAAATTAACAACAAATCTTACACACAAAAATCTAAATTATTGCATCAATATCTAACATACTGAAACTGTACATCAAAAAATTCCAATTCACAATGCTTCATCATATCTCTCGTCGGAACTCTCTTAATCGGATGGATTCACTTCTTGCAGATTGATTGCCCTTCATTCAAAGATAAGTTTTAGTTAGTGACAAATTCATTTACCACAAATGAAGTATAATAAATTTAAATGAATGATAATCAAAGAAATTACGAGTATTACCCCTCAAATAATGATGGACAATTTCTTGAATCATGATCCATTTGCACAATGCCACATGTTCGGCACCGTCTCGGTTTTTTAAAGCGAAATTGCTCTCTTAACGGCCTCAATCTTTTGGTGCGAGACCTTCCCTTTGTCATGCATTGTTGTGGATCACTTACGCGTGTAGGTATGTATCCACTACCTTCATCATGAGGTTGTGCACTACCATACGGTTGTGCACTAGCATACAGTTGTGTAGTACCATGTGGTTGTGAGGCCACTTCGGGTTGTTCACCCAATCCGGGTTGTAGTCGAGAGACGCCGTCAATGATCTTCTGCAAATTCTCGAGCGTGTATTTGTAACTTTCATTGGAGGAACAACCAAGATCGGCAATCTGTTTTGTGTGCTAGCTCAACTCACAATATCGAGAAACAAAATTCTCGGTATTGCATTCGGTTGAACAGATGTATAACTTCTTCTCATCACATCTCGGGTCCATCTTCTTATAATGTATACATCCGGAAGAAAAGTGTGATGGCTAAACCGAAGAACCACTAAAATATGTATGCAAGGAATGCCAACGAAGTCGAAGAAGTGACAAGAACATGTAATAAGTTGGTTGAGTTTGCATAACTGAAAAAGGCGAGCCAGTTCTGATTCTCCACAAAGTATCACATGGAAAGTTGAACTATCCGATGTCTTAAGATTGCCAGCGAATGTCACATTGTACATGAAGCTTTTTATAACTTCATCTTGGAATTTGTAAAAAAAATTCAAAGTATATGTTCTCCCCATTTATGCCTCCAAATCCCATTCGCTTTTCAACTTCGGTCTCTTCTCACGATTACGATGATTTTCTTTCAGTTCATCGTGTCTTTGCCTTCCAAAAAAAACAGTCGAAGATGACGTCAAATTCATGCAAAGAATATTTCTTTTCTGAATGATGCTTTAAGGTAGAATGCGATGACTCAACCCGTTGGCTACTCAACATGCTGGCCAAAAAAAAATCTTTAGCATAGATGGGAGCCAATTTTTTTCGGATATCAAATAGATCGTTCAACCATTTGTTATTCTCTAATCCATATTGCGAATCAATAAATTTGATTTTTCTACAAATTCATGTATATATTCGGAATTGTAGATGACAATCTTCAATGATTCCCTAAACTTGTCGAAATCTTCGATATATGCACCTCCTGCTGTAACTTATCCAATGTGTGCCAAATACAAAACTGATGCTGGGTCTCGGGGAAAACTTTCTTCATTGTGGCGGCGATCCCACGGTCTTGATCGGTGACGATGCCGGATGAAGCACGATTCATAACACCTAACCACTTTTCAAAGAACCATTCATATGAAGAGGCCGTCTCATTTGGAATGAACCCACCTCCTAAGAAAGTCGATTGCCAATGTAGATTCATTCCAACAAAGGGAACAAATAACATTCCATACCGGTTCATATTGTACGTGTCATCAAAGCAAAGTACATCACCAAATTCTTGATAATTCATCCTAGAAATACCATCAATCTATATACAATGTGATAACCGCCCTTCGAGATCTACTTGAATATCATAAAAAATGAAGGATATGTCTGTTTCTCAGATTCGAAAAAATCAATTAGCATTTTCGAATTGTGTCCTTTCAATGCTTTTTTCGAGTCTCTAAGTAAATTTCTAACATCTTTTTTGGTGAATCCTACTTGATCGTGACCACCACTAGCACTTTCGAACAAGAGCATTTGTCGACATGTCTGAATATTACCTTGGTTGAATTGATCTATTATCTTTTTATCCGTATTTGGCACGGAACGGTTTCGGGGCAAAAGATGTCTTCTACCGGGTGAGGTGAATTCGTGATTGTGTACTTCATGAAATGAATACAATACCCACGGATTACTTGCTTCATTCAATTTTACACGAACGCAAGTCTTACAACCCGTTCTATAGGTTGTTCCTCGTCTACCATTACTATGTTGACTCGGTGACAACCCGACTTTATTACACAGATATGACTTATCTACTTCCACTTCTCCCTTTAATTTATTCCTCCCCTTACGCATTTCAAAACCCCCACATCGAGCATTTGACGAATAGAAGTTTTTTGTCTCAACTAAAGTTGGAAACGTCATACCTAACTTTGGTTTTAGGTATTTTTCGACTAACGGCATGGAATCAGTGATTGGTTCTACCCGTACAAAATTATCGCCGACAGCAGAACTCTCTGTATCGTTGTTCATCTGCAAAAAAAACATATTTTTGGTAAATTAATACACACATCATATATAAAACAGTTTGTTAACAAATGATTGTGATATATATAGATACGAAATAAAATACGTGAGAAAACCTCACAAACGACGTCCAAAAAATATGAAACTTTACGATTGGGTTCGACTTGCCGCACACAAGGTAACAGAACTTGTAGAAATGAGTTCCGATCAACGGTTTGCAAATACAGCCGTGTCTCGCTTTCACTCTTGGAAAAGAGGGGAATGCGATACACGGACGCATATAGCAAACCGTGGGTGACAACTCGCAACTATAAGTTGCTATGACTTGTGAGTGGCGAGACCGACCTACTCGCAAAATTTCAGATTTTTCAAGTAGGTTCTTTATTAAAAACTCGCTCAAAACATAACAAAATTCATGAAAAAACCGCACAAACTGCGTTAAAAAAACTAAACTTTGTGATTGGGTCGGTCTCCCCGCACACAAAGCAACGCAACTTGTACAAGCGAGTTGCGATCCACGATTTGCAAGATACGACCGTGTATCACTTTCACTCATGAAAAATGTCAACAATGCAATACATTGGCGTAGCTCGCAAACCGTGGGTCAAAACTCGCAACTACAAGTAGCGTTGGGTTGCGAGCGGTTAGCCCGACATGCTCGCAAAATTTCTTATTTTTTGGAGTCGTTTCCTAGTGAAAAGTAACTCGATAGAATTCAAACATTAATTGTTGTTGTTGTTTGATATACGGTAGAAATCTGCATAAACGAGATCAAAAAATTTCGAAACTTTGGGAGTAGGACGGACGCAAAACACATGAGCCAACAAAACTTGTAGAGGTGAGTTTTGACTCACGGTTTGTAATATACGCCGATGTATCACTTTCACTCACGAAAAATAGTCGAAAGCGATACGCGGATGTACACTTCAAACCGTGAATCCAAACACACTTCTACAAGTTGCATTGGCTTGTGCATGGTGAGCCCGACGTACTCGCAAAATTGCAGATTTTTTAGATCTCTTTGTGCACTTTTACTAACAACGAACAACAACAATTAATACTACATCTACATCGACAATAACACTATAATTACCTAATCTATAATTAGCTACGCATAATATACAAATTGTACACTCAAATATTGAATAAAAGATTTCAATCAATTAACCTAGCTAGATCTACTAAAATAGAAAAAAATATTGCCTTTCACAATGAGGGTTTTCTAAAAGGGGATAGAGGAGGTCCTTGCATGCTACTGCAGACAAAGGAAGGAGAGTAGGATTTGGCTAATTTCTTTAGGATTAGAGTTTTAGGGTTGGGGAGATTTCGTATGGGTTAGGGTTTTTTGGTATTCGGGATCTTCAAAGGAAGTTGGCAAGAATGTGAGAAAATGGAAAGATTGAGTGAGAAGCAACGAGCACAAGAGAGCTACGGTTTTCAGATCGAGAGAGAGAGGGCTAGGTTTTGGGGAATCAATATCATGAGCTCCAGTTGCGAGAGAGAGAGAGAGTTATCGAAGAATGAGGAAGATGGCGATCTGAGTATGTACAAGTGTTTGAAAAAATACTTGTACATACCTAGGCCGAACAACGGCCTAGGTTGATTTTTTTATATAAAAAAACAACCTAGGTCGTTCCCAACAACAGCCTAAGTATTTTTTCGACAAAAAAAAAAGTTAACGCTAAATAACTCTAAGTCAGAAGCGTTATTTAGCGTGAACTTCTCAAAATGCCCATTCGCACTAATAGGAGATCCGCTCTGAATCGAGCGGCAGCGATCTGAGCCGTCGATCAAGATCAAGAGCGATCCAACGGCTCAAATCGTTATTTTCCAACTCGTTGAATACGAACCCGTTTTCAACTGAGCCAAACTCATATATATATATATATATATATATAGATAGAGAGAGAGAGAGAGAGAGAGAGAGAGAGAGAGAGAGAGAGAGAGAGAGAGAGCCATCTTCCGTTGCAAACGGGTCTGTGTGCACAGACCCGTGCGAACGTTCATCTGGGCCTTTACAAAATTTTTCCTTAACCCATTGTTGCCAATGACGGGTTAAGGCAAAATTTTATTTAAAAATATTGCCTTAACCCGTCGTTGGCAACGACGAGTTAAGGAAAATTTCGAAATTCAGATCTGTATACAGTTCTCTTCTTCCTCTTCGATCTCTCCCCACTCTCTATTTCGTGTTTTGGCCGAAACCAAACCCAAGAACCCTAACCCTATTCAAAACTCCTCCGTTTGCTCCTCCTCCTCCGTTTGCTCCTTCGTTTGCTTCTCCTCCTCCTATTCCATTCTCATACAATCTCTCTCTCCCAATGTCTACATCGAAAGCAAATCAAAACCCAAGTTCGTCCACAAATCGAACTATTGGCAAAATTTGGAGATATTTTGTAAGGTAATGACTAATTCTTTGCCTTATTAGTTTTAATTGTGTTGATTTTTCAATTTTTCCATAGTAAATTATTTAGAAAGTGCCCAAATTTTTTTTTGCCTAAGTAATTTGTATATGTAAAATTGTGAAGACTTTTAATATATTCAAGTGCCCCAAAAATTCGTTGTCTTAGTAATTTGTAAATGTAGAATTTGCAAGACTTTTAATATATTCAAGTCCCAAAAAAATCTACATTTAGGATTAATATATTCAAGTGCTCAAAGACTTTAAAAATTGGTAAATGTAGAAATATTTGCCTTACTAATTTAGTTTTATCTGTGTTGATTTTTCATGTTCGATTTATACGAAAATAATGACAAAGTTTTTAGTGCGGTTAGACTAGAAAACCCTCCAAACGAACATCAAAAAATACGAAATTTTGTAAGTAGGTTGGACTCATGCAGCACATGCAACCCCAACTTGTATAAGTGAGTTTCGACTAACGGTTCGAGAATACGGCCGTGTGTTGCTTTTGGTTTTAAAAAAATCAAATAAAGCGGTACAAGGCCGTATATCGCAAACCGTGAGTCGAAACTCATTTATACAAGTTGGGGTAGCTTGTGATTCAAGAAAGTTGCAAATTTTTTTAAATTTTGGATGCCATTTTTGCAGTTTTCTCCTGTTCCTCGTATTAGAAGTAAATGACATAGAAATCGTTTAGTGCTGTTAAACTAGAAAACCCTTCAAACAACCTCCAAAAAATACGAAACTTTGCGAGTAGGATGGTCTCACGTAGCACAAGTCATCCCAACTTGTAGAAGTGAGTTTCGACTTACGGTTCGAGAGATACGGGCGTGTATCGTTTTTGATTGTAAAAAAACCCAAATAAAGCGATACACGGTCATGTCTCTCGAACCGTGAGTCGAAACTCACTTCTACAAGTTGGGGTAGCTTGTGCTAGGTGAATTCAAGCAAGCTGCGAAGATTTATAAATTTTGGATGTCGTTTGTGCGGTTTGTGCGATTTTTTCACGTTCCTCGCATTATAAGTAATTAAAGTTAGAACTTTTTTACTGCGTCTAGACTAGAAAACCCTCCAAACGGGTTCCAAAAAATATGAAACTTAGCGAGTAGGTTTGTCTCACCTAGCACAAGCCACTCTAACTTGTAGAAGTGAGTTTTGACTCATGGTTTGAGAGATACGGGCATGTATCGCTTTTGGTTGTAAAAACCCCAAATAAAGCGATACACGGCCGTATCTCTCGAACCGTGAGTTGAAACTGACTTCTACAACTTGGGATGGCTTTTGCTACGTGAATTCAAGCAACTTGCAAAGTTTTATAAATTTTGAATGCCGTTTGTGCGGTTTTCTCACGTTCCTCGCATTAGAAGTAATTAAAGTTAGAACTTTTTTAGTGCGTTTTGACTAGAAAACCCTCCAAATGGGTTCCAAAAAATATGAAACTTTGCGAGTAGATTAGTCTCACCTAGCACAAGCAACTCCAACTTGTAGAAGTGAGTCTTGACTCACGGTTCAAGAGATACAGGCAGTGTATCGCTTTTGGTTGTAAAAAACCCAAATAAAGCGTGACACGACCATATCTCTCGAACCGTGAGTCGAAACTCACTTCTACAAGTTGGGGTGGATTGTGCTAGGTGAATTCAAGCAAGTTGCAAAGTTTTATAAATTTTGGATGCCGTTTGTGCGATTTTCTCACGTTCCTCGCATTAGAAGTAATTTTAGTTAGAACTTTTTTAGTGCATTTAGACTAGAAAATCCTCCAAACGGGTTCCAAAAAATACGAAACTTTGCGACTAGGTTGGTCTCACCTAGCACAAGCCACCCCAATTTGTAGAAGTGAGTTTGGACTCACGGTTCGAGAGTTATGGCCGTTGTATCGCTATATTTGAGTTTTTCAACCAAATAAAGCGATATTCGCCCGTATCTCTCCAACTGTGAGTCCAAACTCACTTCTACAAGTTCGAGTGGCTTGTATACGTGAATTCGACCAAGTTGCATTGTATTGCTATTTTTCGTTGTCATTTGTGCTTGTTTTCACAATTTCGCTATGTTTGTTGATGATAGATAAATGGATGTAATACGTATCAAATAAGCTTAAATTTTTTGTTCATAGATAAATGGCTAGAACGAGACGACCGAGAAGCCCTCCCGGTAGCGTTAGTGGCACACCAGGTTACGAAGGTAAGATTGATTATTATTATTGGTTTTAAATATGAATATGCAACATTATCTCAATAAAACATCATTTATCTTCGTTCTTGTAGGTTGGTGGCCGTCAATCTACATCTGCTGAGGCCGGTCCTTCATCCTCAGTTTTCATTACACCTCCTGGACCGTTGGACACAAGCTTACTCACGTTGCAGGACATACACCAATCCGAAGCCGTGTGGAATGGGTCCGCTAAGAAATGTAACTTCCGAAAGCACGCAGTTCTTCCTTTTGACCCCTGTATCACGCCGTACTTGGTTGAGGCCAGGTTCTACAGAGCTAGATTCATGGGGGAAGTGAAGCTAGATCGGCCGTTACTTATAGCTCTTATCGAGTGATGGAGGCCGGAGACACATACATTCCACCTACCAGTGGGTGAGATGACTGTTACTCTCCAAGATGTAGCCCTCATAACTGGGCTACCAATAGATGGGTCGCCGTAACGGGGAACATGGACTTTGACTGAGTAGCAGTTATTCGTGATTTGCTCGGTTTCGACCTCGATGTGTCGCTGGCCCAAAAAAGATAGGACGTTGAAAAGGAAATCCTCGAAGATATTCCGAAGATTATGATGAAGATTTATTATGTCAACAAATAGAAACTGCGAAAGATAAAGCGGAAGCTGAATTTTGGGATGAAATCTTCGACGGAAAATCATTGCATCTTAGTTGGTTAAAATTGCAGTTCGAGGAGGATTATTTGACCCCCGACGAGGAAACCATAATCTACTATGCTCGTGCGTACATATTTAGTATGATCGGGGGAGTGATCTTCCCTAACTCATCCGGTTCGACCGTGCCGCTAATGTACCTACGGTTGTTGGAAAATTTTGGATATGCGGGCCGTTTCAGTTGGGGGGGTGCAGCCTTGGCGCTACTATATAGTAATTTGTGCGCATGTTCATTAGGTGTCGTAAAATGGGTGGCCCGATGGTACTTCTACAAATCTGGAGTTGGGAATGCATCCACATCGGATGTCCCCGTATTATTGAACCAACACTGGATTAGTTGGCCGACTCAGGGGTGCCAGAGTTGTTACCTCCTTTAGGAGTATATTGGGCGGGGCGGCGCACATGGGTCGATAACCCACGCCAATCTCTAACATACTATAGAGATGAGTTGGATAACTTGCGGGATGCGTTCGTTAATTAGGGAACCGTACTTGAACGTCAGGTTGGAAAGGGTTCCACCGGTCTGTTTGGCTGGTGCGCTTTGGTTAATGGCTGCACCACTTATGAATTTTTCTGTTATTGAGTTCTAGTATCCGGATAGAGTGATGCGGCAATTCGGATATCAGCAGAAGATTCCCGAGGTCCGGTGCTACGATAAAAAGTTGCACGATGTGAGAGGAACGGGTCGAGTGCCCAACTTCGATTGGGCTGATTTTGTGATACCCTAAATTTTCATTTAATAAGAAACATTGATTTTCACGTGTTGTGTACGTACAAAATTTAGTATGCATATTTTATTTTTATAAATTTTTCTTTGGTAACATGAACAATTATTTCTTTTTCTTTTTTTCCCTTTGTCTTTCTAAAAAGCCTATTTTTCTAAAGCCTAAACGTTCTTTTCTTATTTTGAGCCCACTCTAGTTATTAAATATTTTTTTAATTAGCCCATAAGCCTAAGCCCACTATTTTGAGGCCCACAAATTTAATTAACCTTTTAAATTGTCATAACTTGTCATGTAGACACAATTTGTGAACAATTGATTAATTAAATTTGTACAAACTTTAAATAGGGGTACTAGAAGGGCACGTGCATGTGCAAGAGTGTGCAAAACACACCCTTGGGAGTGTCCAGATGGAATCAAGAGAGAGGGAGAGATGGGAGTAGTGGTGAGGTGGTTAACTCATTCATGGGTGGTTATGGCAACTTCCAAACTAATCCTAGCTCTTAATCCCTAACTAGTTGATCTAATCCTAGCCATTCAATCCACCTAAAATCTTGTATAAATACCCCCTTTTACCTAAGTTACTATTGCACCTATTTTTCATTATAAAAGAGACTTATACTATAGAGTAAAAGATTGAGAGTTAGAGAAAGATTGAGTGTGTGCTAGTGTGTGTGCATCTTTGGAGGCCGGCCAAATCGACAGGAAGAAGGAGTGCTCGAATTCCATCAAGCACAAGGAGGTGAAGGCAAATTGCGGCTCGATCTAGGAGGAGAAGGATCGCTCTTATTCAATGAAATTTATAGGAGTTCTTTCTTTGTTTCTTCAAATAGGTGGGTATTTCTCATGACTTCTAACTTAGATACCATGCTAGGTTTTGTGCTAATCATGCAAGAATAAACAAGTGAAATTATTACTCTTTGATAATACTATGATTAAAGTAAAAAATGTAACACAAGTGAAATTGCATGAAATGAATGGGTGAACTTGATTGAATGATATGATTGATGTTGTGATATTTCGATATTGATCTAGCTTGCTAAATTAGAATAAATGTTTATCCATGTAGAAGAATTGTGGTTATGGGAAAAGTGCAAATTTTAGAAGTTGTGTTTGTGTGAAAAATACTAATTGTAAGAATCTCTATATTATTAAGATTAGTTAGTAAATTATGCATATTGTGATTGATGTTAAATGAATCCTAAAGTTGTGTGTTAGTTTTCGGGGAAATGAATATTTTTGTAGTCTAAAACAACTTTTTGTGTGTTAATCAAAAAGAAAGAAGAAATGATTCCAACTTTCGATTTTTATTGCTGATCAGTCGACCGTATATGTTTAACAGTCGACTGCCCCGTCCATTTTATATTCAAAGTTTTTAAAGCATCGCAGAACAGCCGACTGGTATTATTAATAGTCGACTGCCCTGATCCTTTTTATTTTCGAGTTTCTAAAACTTTACAGAACAGCCGACTAGTCAAGTTTAATAGTCGACCGTCCCGACCATTTTCTTGAGTCTTTTAAATCCTTGCTGAGCAGTCGACTGACTGTGCTCCAAGAGTCGACTGTCCAGACCATTGCGATTTCTCAGAATTTAAATTGCCTCGTGATAAATATACTGTTTGAAAGAGTTTAAAAAAGAGATTTGATAATGTAAAGAATGGAGATTGAATGTGACAAATTAGAAGAGTGAACTTTATTTGTCTTTTTGCGTGAAAGTATATATGAAAGTGAAATGAAATGTCCTGATGAATTATGAAAGTTTTATGAATATGAATGCTATGAACATGAAAAGGAAATACTATTTTTAATCATGAAAAGAGAACTTATGAGTTTGAAAGGCTCAATTTTGTGTAATTGTGAATTGAAATTGAGAACTAGAGTGTAGCTAAGCCTCATGCCAGCAATGAAAAGAAATGAATTGAAACGAAATTTGAAATAAAAAGACCAAGATTTGGGTCATGTTCAATAAATGGTTAAGACCGGTATAGTGGAAAGGCTAACTCTAGAGAATTGATTTTGTTCATGATTCTAATAACTACGGACTAGATACATAATGAAGATGTGATGAAAGTAAGAGAAAAACACAAGTATGATGGCCATCAGATTGGCGGTGTGAGAGTGATTCACAAACTGCCTGCTTGATGCGTCATGACATGGCATGAGCACTACTCCGGAATTATCGTCCCGGTGGCGATGCTTGTGGGGTGTTTGGTGACTGCGGGTGGTGCCATTGTTTCATGGCGGAGGTTGAATTGTCCATAGTCTGCCTGCTTGATGCGTCATGTCAGAGCGTGGGATTCCCCTCCAGACTGCCTGGACATGAGCTCGTAGATCATAGATCATCTAGGTTACTTACCGTAGTTACCGTAGTAGTTTAAGTCATGGCGAGGGATTGAACCCTATAAGATGAAGTACGATTAAGGGCTTGCCCTCAGACCTATGTAGTATGAGATGCATAGAATCCGAACAAGTGCGCATTAGTGTCATATAACATAACAACTGCATTAAGGACTAAGTGCACAGCACAACACGACATCAATAGGATAGTCCCTTTAGTTTTGTTTGTGAACAAGTTTGTGGTTTTCTAAGTATTGAGAATCGTTAAACTGTTTCCGGCATAGAGAGGATGGTCGTGAATAATATTTCGTCAGTGAATGAACTGACACGCCTATAGTTTTACATGCAGGGTAAAGATGCTTGACAAATTGAAGTATACATGATGCTCAAGGATTGATTCAATTGTTGTTTTATGTAATTACTGTAAAATTGCTTCTGCTGTAATATTGTAAAAGTGTAATGTAACTCTGATGTAAGAAATATTTTTATTTTCTTGTAAAATTGTACGAAAGAAGTGTAAAGATCTTGTGGAAACTTCGAATTCAGCTGTATTTTGGAATTCAGGGTGTTACAGATTTCCACCGGGTCCATATGGCCAACTGGAACACCATGCGGTATCAAATTACACCGAATATGATGTTCTTCGCAATACGGTATGATGGCTCCTTCCAACATGTATACATGATGTGGTAAAGGTGCCGAGAGTGTTAAGGAATTAATGCGGGAGATGCTAAAGTCGTGCCGCCGTAGTCTTGAAGAGGTAGGGTGAAGGTCCACGACTTGATGCGTATTTGAAAGCCAACATGGAAACAGGTTCTCGGCCCAAGAGCATGACAAGGCAGGGATTCACATCGCCCAGCCACAACAAGTCCAACAACAGCAACCACCTGAAGAAGTTGTGGAGGAGCAATGGTCGGATGACCCTAAATCCCTTGAGACAAAAGGCAGACGGCGAAATCCCCAAAGGAAGAGGAACCCGCCTGATCAATTCACACCAAGCGTCGCAAACCGCGTAGTCGTAAAAGGTAGTATCTAACAATTGGTTTGTTATTAGTAGCTTAGTATTTGGTTGATAGTTTTATTCTTCAAATAATTAATGCATAGTTTGTTTCTATATTGATAAATTGTTGTAGATAAATACCGGGCATCCATGGAGGCCAACCTGAAGACGGTGTTGCTAAAGTTTTTTATATTTGCAAAGTTTCGGGTTGTATAATTGATGTGATAATTCTTGAGAACTAAATTGCTTTAAATTTGTTGTGAGCAGTTTGACTGTGTCAATTTTTGCTTCAAAATTGTTGTGAAGTTATCTGTTGTATTATATACATTGTTTTGAAGTGAATTTGTGGCTTTTGGTCTGTGTATGAACGTGAACTCAGTTTGTGAATGAACTCATTCTTTGAATTGATGTGAATTACTGAATTGGTGTGAATGAACTCAATAAATTATATCAACCAAAGCACATAGAACTGGAGAAATGACTCTACTTAACCCGTCATTCCAAATAACGAGTTAAGTAGGAGTAAATATTGACAGTGTTTCACCTTGTAAAGAGTCCAAATAAGTTCTGTCGAAATCTCTCTACTTAAACCGTTATTGACGATAACGAGTTAAGTGGTCTTAACCCGTCATCGTCAATAGCGGTTTAAGTAGTGAGATTTCGGCAGACCTTCAGCCTCTACAAACCAGGTTTTCAAAAAGTTAAACAAATACACTGTCAAGACCACTTAACTTGTCATCGTCAATAACGGGCTAAGTTGTAAGTTATCGACTAAACTTCAAATATACACTGTCAAAATATTCATACTTAGCCCAATATTGGGAATGACGGGTTAAGATTACTTAACCCGTTATCGTCAATAAGGCATCTTTCATAACCAAGGCCGTTAACTACAACAACGGCCTAGGTTTTATGAAATTTTTCATTATTTTTTAATGTTTTTACAACTGTCTCTCTACTCTTTACAAATAATGTCTCTAGAACACTATATGAAAGACATTCATATGCTTGTATATCGTTTATATATTTTATTAATTTACATTTTTTACCACCTAACTAACCAATATACAAATGTTAAGGTTAAATGTTTTAAAAAAATATCAGAAAATACAAGATGATATTTTCATTCATAAAAATTAATTTTTTATATATATTTTTACCCGTAATATGTAATTTCTTCTCGAATGAGTATACCTATAAAATGAGTACACCTATCCAATTTAACCCCTAGTATGTGGTCTCTGTTCTTCGATTCTAAAAGCACATGCAATTCTTTCCTAATAAATGTGTTTCCATAACTTGCCTACTATTACATGTCACTATCCAGAGTGGGCAGCACATGTAAATCCCCTTTCGAATAACCTAATGCATTTTTCCATTGGCATGAATACTCATCGTTAGGGTTAGGATAAGCTAGGGTTATGGTAGGGTTACAGGTTAGTAACGGCCTTTGTTATATGAAATATTGCAAAAAAAAAATTTTAATGCTTTTTACAATAACCTTTTCTCTCCACTCTTTACGAATAGCCTCTCTTGAATTATACGCGAAAGACAGACATTCATATGCTTGTATATCGTTTATATATTTTATTAATTTCTACTTTTAGCCACCTAACTAACCATTATACAAACGTTAAGGTTACATGTTCCCAAAAAATAGCAGAAAATAAAAGATGATATTTTCATTAGTAAAAATCAATTTTTTAAATATATTTTTACCCATAATATGTAATTTCTTCTGCAATTCTGCAATCATAAAGATTACATGTTTAAAAAAATTGCAAGAAAATAAAATATGATCTTTTCATTTGTAAAAAACAATTTTTTTAATATATTCTAACCCCTAATATGTAAAATCTTCTGCAATTCTGCAATCATAAAGGTTACTTATGAGAAGGGTTATGGTTGGTTTACTGGTGATCTTCTAGGTTGTTTGTCATTCTGTTTTTCTTCTATTTTCAGTAATTTTAAAAGTTTATTCACTCTTTCTTTTATTTGCTTTCATTTTGTGGCTTCAGGATGCAAAATTTGTGATAAGTACAAAGAGCATTATTACAAGGATCATGTGAATGAGAATGGAATGGAGTTTTTATCAACTCATGGATTCCATAACTTGCCTACTATTATATTTCACTCTACAAAGTGAGAACCACATGTAGATCCACACATGTAGAACCCAATAAGGGAAAAGATTCAGTGCGCTTTAGAGCGGGGAGTCATCATATCCAATTTGGGGAAAAAGACAAGGCCATAACTTGCCTGCTATTACATTTCACTCTACAAAGTGGGCACCACATGTAGATCTCCACATGTAGAACCCAATAAGGGAAAATCTTCAGTGCGCTTTAGAGCGGAGAGTCATCGGATCCAACTTGGGGAAAAAGACAAGTCTATAACTTGCCTACTATTACATTTCACTCTACAAAGTGGGCACCACATGTAGATCTCCGCGTGTAGAATCGAATGAGGAAAAAGATTCAGTGTGCTTTAGAGCGGAGAGTCATCAAATCCAACTTGGGGAAAAAGACAAGTATTTATGGTTTTATTCTAAAAATGATACTTTTTTCAACAGTGTAGGGTTATGAGTAGGGTTACGGTAGGGATACTGTAAATATTAACCTCATTAGTGAAAACCCAAAACAACCTCTTACTACAGAATTTAGATTGTTTGAATTTCATTAGTAAACATATGATCTATATATATTAAAACTTCCCTACAAAGAGTATATTAAAGGAGCAAAATTCCTGTGAACCTACCATAACCCTATTCATAACCATACACTCACCCCTAACCCTACCATAACCCTATTTATGAGTTGGGTTAGGGTAGGATTAGGGTTAATAGGCTGTTTTTTGGAAGATTTATATGGGTTTGAAAATTTGAAGGGTTAAATGTAATAGTACGTAGGGTTAGGGTTAATAGGCCGTTTTTTTGGAAGATTTAGATGGGTTTGAAAATTTGAAGGGTTAAATGTAATAGTAGGCAAGTTATAGAAACACATTTGTTAGGAAAGAAGAATGTGCTTTTAGAATCGAAGAACAGAGATGGCAAGGCAACGGGGGGTGGGGTGGGGGGTGTGTGGGGGGGGGGGGGGGGGGGGGGGGGGGGGGGGAGAGGGGGGGGGGAGGGGGAAAGAGTTTTATGATAATGCTAACACTAACATTAACCCTAACCCATAACCCTATACTAACCCTTAACCCTACCATAACCCTAGCTTACCCTAACCCTGCCCTAACCCCTGTTAACACTAACCCTAACCTTACACTAACCCTAGCTGAAATATTATTACCACTTTGAGTGATATATGTTAAGAGGTTAGGTGCTAAAGTGGACAGGTATACGCACTCCAGAAGAAATTACATATTAGGGGGTAAAAATATATTTAAAAAATTGATTTTTACGAATGAAAAGATCAACTTTTATTTTCTGGTATTTTTTTTAACACTTAACCTTAACATTTTTATATTGGTTAGTTAGGTGGCTAAAAAATGAAATTAATAAAAAATATAAACGATGTACAATCATATGAATATCAACTTTGTAGAGTTCAAGAGACACTGTTCGTAAAGAGTAGAGAGACAGTTGTAAAAAGCATTAAAAAATTGCAAAATTTCATATAACTTAGGTCGTTATTGCAGACAACAGCCTTAGTTAAGGAAAATAAATTGGTTGCTCTCTCATTTGTTTGTCATTTTGTCTTGGCCAAGTCAGAGAGCAAGCCAAATAACTTCCAATATTTTGATAACACCTAGACAACGACCTGAGCTTTAAAAAAAAATCGTGCTCGTTTTAACTTGGTCAAGTCACAGAGCACCCCAAAAACTTCAAATTTTTGACTATAACCTTGGCCATTGTTGGAGACAACGACATATGCTATAAAAATACAAGGGTGTTGCTCTCTGACTTGTTGCTGTTTTTAACTTGGCCAAGTTAGAGAGCATCCCCTAAAACTTCAATTTTTTGCTATAACCTAGGCCTTTGTTGGAGACAATGGCCTAAGATATAAAAATAAAGTGGTGTTGCTCTCTGACTTGTTGCTGTTTTTAACTTGGCCAAGTCAGAGAGCACCCAAAAAACTTCAAATTTTTTGCTATAACCTAGGACAACGGCCTAAGCTATAAAAAAAAGGGGTGTTGCTATCTGACTTATTGTTCTTTTTAACTTTGCCAATGCTCTTTATGGCCAATATATAAACCATTTTTTTGGGTTCTTGATAAATAAATAAATAGTGAAATAAACTATGCTAACTTGAACAAAAAGTTTACTACCAATAAAAAAAACAAAACAAAAAAAAACCACCCTGGGAAAAAAAAATTGGTCATATAAATAAAACTGCAAAATATAAAATGACAAAAATAATGCAATAAATAAATAAATAAGTCTACTCAGAAATTTTTTGGGTTATTTTTTAGATGTTGGACAAAAATGTAATAAGAATTTTTTGTAATAATAATATTATTTTATTTTTTCATGTTAAAAGAAAATATTCTGAAATAGGGTTAGGGTAGGGTTAAGGTTTGGGTTAACAATGGTTAGGGTAGGGTTAGGGTAGGGTAAAGGTTATTTTATTTTTAATGCCTTTTTAACAATCAAACCTAACTTCTGAATATTGGTTAGTTAGGTGACTGAAAATGAAAATTAATAAAATATATAAATGATATACAAGCATATGTCTTTTGCGTAGAATGAAGGATAAACTGTTCGTAAAGAGTAGAGAGAACACTTGTAAAAAGCATTAAAAAAGTTCATATAACACAGGTCGTTGTTGGAAACAACGGCCTTGGTTTAGGAGCATTCAAAATTTTTCTCTCTGACTTTTTGCTCCTTTGTGGGCAAGTTGGAGAACTTGAAAAAAAAATTTGAAAATTTTCTAATAAAAAATTCTCGCTCTCTGACTTTTTATGTCCCTTATATATTCTCCAATGGCCTATGTTTTATGAAAAAAATATGGCCGTTGTCGTCGTTGTTGGAGACAACGGCCTATTTTTTATAAAAAAAATTTCATTTCTTTTAAATTGCTTTTTACAATTTTCTCTCCACTATTTACAAACAGTCTCTCCGGAACTCTATACCAAAGACAGACATTCATATGCTTGTATATCGTTTTTATATTTTATTAATTTTCTTTTTAGCCACCAAACTAACCAATATACAAGCGTTAAGGTTAAATGCTAAAAAAATACCAGAAAATAATAGATGATCTTTTCATTCATAATTATATAATTTTTTATATATATATTTTACCCCCTAATATGTAATTTTTTCTCAAATTAGTATACCTATCGTTGTAGTATACCTAACTAGTTACTACCTCATCTGTTTACTAATGAGATTCAAACAATCTCCTACCATAACCCTACTCATAACCCTACACTCACCCATAACCCTACCATAAGCCTATCCATAACCCTAATCATAACCCTACACTCACCCGTAACTCTACCACAACCCTAGTCATAACCCTACACTAACTCACCCTGTAACCCAACTACAAATATTACTCTAATTACTGATAACCCAAAATAAGCTCTTACTACAAAATATTTTGAGTCCACCACTGACAACAAAACAGTTTTAAGATATAACCACTTACCCTACTCGTAACCCTACACTAACCCGTAACCCTACCATACAAATATGAAGGTGGCAGCTGCCCTCCTTCATTTTGAAAGGGCTTTTGAAGCACGGCTGGAGCCTCCCCAGGCCTTCATTTTGAACGTTGGAGATGCTCTAACAATAACCTTACACTAATCGTAGCTGAATTATTATGGGTTTGGGAGGGTATGTTTATATGTTAGGTGTTAAACTGGGTAGGTGTACTCATTCGAGAAGAAATTACATATTCGGGGTAAAAATATATTAACAAAAACTAATTTTTACGAATGATAAGATCATCTTTTATTTTCTTATTGTCACGCCCCGCTTCCCAAAAGAATACGGAATACAGATACGTAACAAAAGCCCAGCGAATGATTTTCATCATCCATAAGCTGTTCAAGAAATCTTAACAACAAGCACAAGAAACATTCAGAGTCGGAAGCGAATTAATCAACCACATGCACATAATGAGTCAAAATACCATCAAGAATACTTGAAACCAAATACATAAATCTCAAATAGTCATGATCTGAATAAAACACAATTCTTGGGTCACATTGCCCAAATACAAGAAATAAACTCAAGTCTCAAAATACATTTATTGTTCAAGCACGATACAAGAAATAATAATAATGAAAAGTAGCATTAATACTTCAAGTCTCCGATACCATCTGGAACCTGTTCTCCAAAATCTGCAATTCATCGAATGCAGGAAAGAGGAAAAGAGAAAACACAAGTACCCGTTAATTGCAAGTCACATGTCACTTATAATGTAGGATACAAGCACATAGGAAAACTAACTAACACATGGTATAAGTGTGATGTCAAAGTAAACAACTAGCATGGTAAAAGTGATCAAGTGTACATGGCATAATTCACGTGTCAAGTAAATCAAGTATCTTATAACAGGCATTAAGTGTTAAGAAAACAAGTATCATGTAAACATGCATCAAGTGTCAAGTGTCATATAATCATATATCAAGTATCAAGTTCAAGTCTCATGTAAACAAGTCTCATGTATCATGTAGTCAAGTATCAAACAAGCATGTATCATGTTCACGTATCATGTTCAAGTAGCATGTATCAAGTCTTGTAGTGAATTACTATCTAGGTAATACTTCATGCAGCCCATACTACATGGCTGCTACAACACAATAGTTTCGGTTTAAATTTCCTAGTGGACCATAAAGGGCAGTATACACGAGGACAAGCAAGTAATTGAGCTCCAAGCTCCAAGTATCATGTAATCACGTAATCACGTGTCAAGTTATGCAAGTGGTAAGTATCGTGTCTTGCATCCAAGTATCAAGTAATCATGTCAAGTATCACGTAGGATCAGTGGATCCCCTTCCGAGTACACATTTCTGAATTATCCACTATTAGATCCGTCCCTTAAACCCCGGCTTGGTTATTTTTATTATTAATGTCCAACAAGCATGTATATGTGAAAAATATATCAAGAATAACATGGCATGATCATGTGACAAGTGCAAGTAGCAAACTAAACATGTACGAGTGCAAAATATCTCACATATGAACAAAATAAACACCTCAAGTTCAGAACAGCAAGACCATGCTGTAGTAAAACAGTGATTCCAAGAGTTACAAACGAGCAATTCTGGATCCGTCGAAGGATTTGGAAACTAGACTTTCACACGAATCCAGCGAGTATAATTAAGTTATATACTAGTTCACAACAACACAGCTCAAAACTGATTTGAATACAGAATTTAGGTTCAGCCAGAAATCAAGAAAACAAATTCAAGAACAAGAAAACAGCATGAAAACACATTAAATAAATCCACAAAAAATCTGGGGTATTCCCCTATATGTCCATAATCAAAATATAGAGTTTCAAAATTTTCCAGGAAAAAATAGATAAGTCATCAAAAATACGAAAGCATCATGAAAACATAGTTTAGCGAATATGAAAATCCCAACACTGCTGTACGAAAACTTAGATATCTCGCAGCCAGTGAAACGAAATCCAATTCCTCCAAAGGAATATGAAAATAGATAGAATTTACTAATTTCACATTTTACAAACAATTTTCATACATTGAAAAGGAATCATAGTGAAAATAAGAAAACAATTTTGGCAGTATTTTATCTTCAAAATGTAAGTTTCCACAAATTTCCACAGATTTCCACAAATAAAAAAAACCAACAACATATTTATAGTGCACAAATACACAAATTGCACAGATACATAAAATTCACAAATTTCAACAGAAGTAAACATTCGCTAACCAATTACAACATCAACATCCACAACAACATATATAGTTCACAAATACACAAAGTGCACATACACAAATTGCACTATGATTAAATACACCAGTAATCTATTTATAAATTAAAAATATTGTATTGAGCATATATATACAATCAAAAGTGTAGAGCTTTTCAATAATTGATTCCTTCCATGAGCACGATCAGCTTTCATTCCGGACCTACAAAAAAAAACAAATAACAAAGTTGAAATTAATAATTCTCTTCTCATCGAAAGACAAAAATAAGCAATTACAAAAAGTTTATCTTCAATGTTTAATATGACATACATAATACGGAAAACCCCTTAGCACGAATCTTCTCCTTCATCGTCATCACTCTCTCCAACGATTGGAGCTTCTTCATATGCTACCGATCCACTAAATAAGGGAGAAGAATGGGTTAGTGTCAACAACAACAAGTTCAGATTGATGGAGTCAAATTAACAAATACTTAGTCTTGGATATATTACATTGCCATATTTTTTGGGCAATTTCGTGAATCGTGACATACGGCACGAAGGCATGTCCTGCAAAGTCTAGAACACTTCGTTTTTTGGGATTCTCTTATGGACTTCAACCTCTTCCCTCTAGGCCTCCCTTTTGTGGTGCATTGTACAGGGTCTCCCATCGGTGTGTGTGCATGTGCATGTCCACCACTCTCCGGATGTGCGCTACCTTCGTGTGGTGTGCTATTCTCGGATTGAATGTGAGAAAAGCCTTCAATTCACTTAAGCATGTGGTCGAGCATGTACTTGTACGCTCCCTCTGAAGAACAACCAAGATCGACTAACTGTCTTGAATGCATACTCAATTCACAATAACGAGAGGCAAAATTATCGCCCATGCTATTGGGAATGGGTGTACTGCTTCTTGTCAGTTGATCCCGGGTCCATCGTCTATAAATATATTGCTCTGATGTGATCGGTGAACTGAAGAACCGCCAATAGATGTTTGCATGGAATGCCTACGAATTCATGCATGGAATAAGGGCACTTAGGCAATTGACGGAGTTTGCAAAAAGAAATCACCCTCCCCGGTTCTGAATTTCCACAAATCGTTACAGAAAAAAGCTGAACTACCCGGTGTATCCATACTTTCAATGACACCTCATTAAGTAATAAGTTTTTTATGACTTCTTGTTGGAATTTGTAGAAAATCTTTAGTGTGTATGTTCCAGCCCTTTGTGACTCCAACGCTCATTCGGTCTTCAATTTTGGTCTCTCCTCGCGATTACGATGAGTTTCTTTAAGTTCCTCGTGTCTTTGTTTTAATAAGACTTGGTCAAAGATGATCGTAAATTCATGTAATGAGTACTTCTTATGAGTATGTTGCTTCAAGGATGAATGTAGCGATTCGCTACGTTGGGTACTCAATATGCCGTCCCAAAATGAGTCTCTTGCATACACGGGAGCCCCTTTTTCGCGAATCTCAAATTTATCGTTCAACCATTTGTTGTTCTCAAGTTTGTATTGCAAAATCAAAATTTTCCACTTCTGTTCAAATTTAGTTTTATATTTTGTCGTGTAGATGATAGTCTTCAAAGCATCCCTAAACTCATCAATGTTATTCGGCATACGCACTTCATGCGGTAACTTATCAAGAATATGCCAAATGCAATATCTATGATCAGTGACTGGGAAAACTTTCTTAACTACAGCACTTATTCCACGATCCTCATTCGTCACGATACCCAATGGATCACAAGCCATTACTCTCGCCACTTTTCAAAGAACCACTCAAATGAGGATGCCTTCTCATTTGGAATGAACCTTGCAACTTAGGAATATTGATTGCCAGTGATGGTTGACTCTAACAAATGGTACGAATAGCATCCCGTATCGGTTTGTGTTGTAGGTAGAATCAAAGCAAACAACACTCCCAAATACTTTGAAATTCTTTCGAGCTATACCATACACCCAAATACAATGGGACAATCGCCCTTCGGGATCACATTGATAATCATAAAAAAATAAAGGACTAGTCACCTTTTTGGATTCAAAGAACTCAAGTAGCATTTGCCCGTCGTGTCCTTTTAAACCTTCCATCTTGTCTCTCCTTAGATTTCTAACATCGGTTTCAGTGAATCCAATTTTCTTATTACCTCTACTTGCACCTTCGAAGAAATGCATTTGTTTGCATATGGGGATATTAGCTTCTGTAAGTTGACCAATTACTTTTTTATCTGTATTTGTCAATACACGGTTTCGAGGTAGCTAGTGACGTCTACTGGGAGAAGTAAATTCGTGATTGTGTGGTTCATTAAATGAATAAATAATCCACGAATTACTTTATGAGTTTAGTTTGACACGAAAGCTTTGCAACCCATTCTAGAAGTAGTTCTCCGTCTAGCTTCATTCAGATTATTCAGTGACTCCCCAGCTTTATTACATACATATGATTTATCCACTACATCGTTTCCCTTGTATTTATTTCCACCCTTATGCATAGCGAAACCCGCATATTTAAAGTATGATGAATAAAAATTTTTCGCTTCCTCTAAAGTAGGAAATGTCATACCAATCTTTGGTTTTAGGTGCTCGTCAACATGAGAAAAAAACTCGCCAATTTGTTGTGCACGAACAAATTTTTCTCCCGCAGCAGAACTTCCTTCAAAATTGTCATATCTAAGAAAAAATAAGGAGAACAATTAGGGCTACTAAACCTGTTACGGAATGTGATGAAAAATTTCTAACTTTATTTACTTATTAATAGAGAAACATGAGAGAACCGAACAAAAGACATCCAAAATTTATAAAACTTTGCAACTTAGTTGAATTCACGTAACACAAGTCACTCCAACTTGGAGAAGTGAGTTTTGACTAAGGATTCGAGAGATACGGGTGTGTATCGCTTTATTTGGGTTTTATCAACCAAAAGCGATACATGCTCGTATCTCACCAACCATCAGTCAAAACTAATATCTACAAGTTGAGGTTGCTTGTGCTATGTGAGACCATTCTACTCGCAAAGTTTCATATTTTTTGGAGGTCGTTTGAAGGATTTTGTAGTCTAACTGCACTAAAAAGTTCTAAGTCATTTAGTTCATGTGAGGAATTACAAAACCGCACAAACGACATCCGAAATTTATAAAACTTTGTAACTCGATTGAATTCACCTCGCACAAGCCATCCCAACTTGTAGAAGTGAGTTTCAACTCATAGTTCGAGAGATATGATCGTGTATCGCTTTATTTGTGTTTTTTACAACCAAAAGCGATACATGCCCGTATCTTTCGAACCGCGAGTCGAAAGTCATTTCTACAAGTTGGGATGGCTTGTTCTAGGTGAGACCAACCTACTTGCAAAGTTTCGTATTTTTTGGAGGTCGTTTGAAGGTTTTTCTAGTCTAACAACACTAAAAAGTTCTAACTTTAATTACTTCTAATGCGAGGAACGTGAGAACACCACACAAACGACATCCAAAATTTATAAAAATTTGCAATTTGCTTGAATTCACCTAGAACAAACTACCCCAAGTTGTAGAAGTGAGTTTCGACTAACGGTTCGAGAGATACGGTCGTGTATCGCTTTATTTGGGTTCTTTTTCAAGCAAAAGCAATGCATGCCCGTATCTCTCCAACCGTGAGTCAAAACTCGTTTCTATAAGTTGAGGTGGCTTGTGCTAGGTGAGACCAACCTACTCGAAAAGTTTCATATTTTTTGGAACCGGTGTGGAGGGTTTTCTAGCCTAACCGCACTAAAAGCTTTCTAAGTCATTTACTTCTTATGCGAGGAACGTGAGAAAACCGCACAAACGACATCCGAAATTTATAAAACTTTGTAACTTGCTTGAATTCACGTAGCACAAGCCACCGCAACTTGTAGAAGTGATTTTTTATTAACGATTCGAAAGATACGGTCGTATATCGCTTTATTTGTGTTTTTCCAAGCAAAAGCAATACACGCCCGTATCTCTCAAACCGTGAGTCGAAACTAACATCTACAAGTTGGGGTACTTGTGCTACGTGAGACCATCCTACTCGCAAAGTTTCGTATTTTTTGGAGGTCGCTTGAAGGATTTTCTAGTCTAACTGCACTAAATGCTTTCTAAGTCATAATTACTTCTAATGCGAGGAACGTCAGCAAAACTACACAAACGACATCCAAAATTTATAAAACATTACAGCTTGCTTGAATTCACTAGCACAAGCCATCCCAACTTGTAGAAGTGGGTTTCGACTAACGGTTCGAGAGATACGGCCTTGTATCGCTTTATTTGGGTTTTTTAACCGAAAGCGATGCACGGTCGTATCTCTCGAACCGTGAGTAGAAACTAACTTCTATAAATTGTGGTTGCTTGTGCTATGTGAAACCATTTTACTCGTAAAGTTTCGTATTTTTTGGACGTCGTTTGAAGGGTTTTCTAGTCTAACCGCACTAAACGCTTTCTAAGTCATTAATTCTAATGCGAGGAACGTCAGAAAACCGTACAAACGATATCCAAAATTTATAAAACTTTGTAGCTTGCTTGAATTCACCTAGCACAAGCCATCTCAATTTGTAGAAGTGGGTTTCGACTAACGGTTCGAGAGATACGGCCATGTATCGCTTTATTTGGGTTTTTTTAACCGAAAGCGATATACGGTCGTATCTCTCGAACCGTAAGTAGAAACTAACTTCTATAAGTTGTGGTTGCTTGTACTACGTGAGACTATTTTACTCGCAAAGTTTCGTATTTTTTGGAGGTCGCTTGAAGGGTTTTCTAGTCTAACCGCACTAATCACTTTCTAAGTCATTAATTCTAATGCGAGGAACATCAGAAAACCGCACAAACGACATCCAAAATTTATAAAAATTTGCAGCTTGCTTCAATTCACCTAGCACAAGCCATCGCAACTTGTAAAAGTGAGTTTCGACTAACGGTTCGAAAGATACGGTCGTGTATCGCTTTATTAGAGTTTTTTTCAAGCAAAAGCGATGCAGGCCCGTATCTTTCGAACCGTGAGTCGAAACTAACTTCTACAAGTTAGGGGTTGCTTGTGCTACATAAGACCATTCTAGTTGCAAAGTTTTGTATTTTTTGGAGGTCGTTTGAAGGGTTTTCTAGTATAACCATACCAAATGCTTTCTAAGTCAATTACTTCTAATGCGAGGAACGTGAGTAAACAGCAAAAACGACATCCAAAATTTATAAAACTTTGCACCTTACTTTAATTCACGTAGCACAAGCCACCCCAACTTGTAGAAGCGAGTTTCGACTCACGGTTCGATAGATACGGCCGTGTATCACTTTATTTGGTTTTTTTTTTTTCAACCGAAAGCGATACATGGCCATATCTGTCGAACCGTGAGTCGAAACTAACTTATACAAGTTGGGGCTGCTTGTGCTACGCGAGACCATCCTACTCGCAAAGTTTCGTATTTTTTAGAGGTCGTTTGTAGGATTTTCTAGTCTAACCGCACTATAAATATTCTAAGTAATTTAATATGTACGACACGATTATAAATACAACTCAATCTACAATATCGTCGACCGATCAACAACTATTACACCGTGTAAATTCATCAAAATACTACTTACAAATTTTTACATCTACAAATTTTTAAGGCAATTTTAATATATGGTAAAATATTGGAAAGAGAAGTAATTTTAAAATCAACACAATTACAATTACTAAGGCAAAGATTTAATCATTACCTTATAAAATAAATCTGAATTTCGCCAATGTTGGTCTCATGGCCGAACTAGGGTTTCGTTTTTGGGATGAGAGAGTTAGGATTTGGAAGTTTGGAGTAGAGATCGGGAGAGAGAGATTATATGGGGATCGAACAGGAAGAGGAGCGGACTGAGGTGGAGGAGCGAACGGAGGAGAGGTTTCAGTTTTGGGAGCAACGGGCGGAAGAGAGAGAGAATCGCCTGAATGATAGAGGAGGGAAGTGAGAGAGGAGTTGCCGGAGTGAGAAATTCACGATTTCGGAGATACTGGGTTTGGGTTCATCCAAAAACGAAATAGAGAGTGGGGAGAAGTCGACGAGGAAGAAGAACTGTATACAGTTCTGAGATTATATCTATGCTTTAACCCGTCCTTGGAAACGACGGGGTTAAGGCAATTTTGTTTTATAAAATTTAGCTTTAACTCGCTATTGCCAACGACGGGTTAAGGCTAAATTTTATTAAAAAATATATGGGTTGTTGGATCCCAGATCAACGTTCGCATGGGTCTGTGCACACAGACCCGTTTGTAACGGAAAAAGGCTCGTGTATATATATATATATATATATACATACTACTCTACTTTATATCATATAATTAAATTAGGTTTTCCTGTAGACACATCTTTGTAAACGATGTAGCCTATAAAGCACGGGTACTCAAAAATGAGCTTTGAACCTGTATCGGGTGCGTATCCGGGTCGGGTACGATGCGGATACGTACCCAATGCGTATCCAATCAGATAAATAATTAAAAAAATATAAACATATCTCGGGTGGGTCGAGAGCGGGAGCGCCCATTTGTGGTATATTATTAGAAAAAAACTTACATAATAATCTTTTTCTCTCTCTCTCTCAACCCAAATCTGAAAACTTTCTCTCTCTCTCAAACAAATCGATCCCTCAGCGTTCGCCGTCGCCGTCGCCGTCGCCAACCAAAGTCAATCGAATCGTCGCCTGCCTTCTCCATCGCCAATCGAACCGTCGCCTGCCTTCGCCGACCACCGCTTCCTCTCTCTACCGTCTGCCTTCGTCGCCTGCCTGAACCTGAACCTGCACCTGAGCTAATCGCCATCGCCGTCGTCATCGCCAATCGAACCTGAACCTGAGCCTAACGTCGCCTGTGTCGCCAATCGAACCTGAGCCTGCCATGCCTCATCCTCTCCCTACCGCTGTGCACCTTCATTTCTCTCTCCCAAGGTTTGATCTTTCTTCCTGTAGACAAATTATATGAGAATGAATGAGAAGTATGAAATATTTAATACTTGAATATCGCCTTCGTCGAGCTTGACCTCAGTATCCATTCACCGACAGGACCTTGTCATCGTTGTTGCCGCCATTGAAGGAGGAGGAATTCGCGTCGATCCCCATTGTTAGATGTTGCGGTTGCGATCATCGCGTTATATATCGCAACTCCGACAAAATTGGAATGATTTGGACGTTGGGAATTGGGACGGTGACGAGAATCGCGATCTTAGGTTTGGAGAGAAGGGCGAGAGAAGAGTAGCGGAATAGAATGAGCAAAATTGGTTCGCGAGTCGGGTTTTAGGTTGTTAAGAGCATCCACAATGGTTTTGCCAAATTTGATAATTTGGCAAAATAGGAAGTTCTCTGTAGTCGTCATTTGCCAAAATATGGAAATAACAAAAAAAAAAGTAATCGCACGAACATATTCCGTTCGAGAGAATTTTTTTAAAAGTTTTAGGTGATTAAATTAGAGATTAGTGTTTACCATCAGCTAAATTAGTCATAGGAGATTAAATTAGTTATTAGATTAGTGATTTAATGAGATATTAAATGAGTGATTAATGTCTTAAATCAATGCATGCCATAAGACGGGACATGTTGTTTCGTTCATGCAAAAAATTGCATTGAACGGGACAAAATGTTGTGTCCGACGCATTTTTAAATTTGTTTGGATTATACATCATGTACTGTCCAATTGATCTAAAAAATACTTGGACGCTACAACTTGTGTCGTACGATAAGATTAAAAAAATAGTTCTCTATAATTTGTGAATCCACAAAAAGTTTCTCATATTTGAGATTGCACTCTTCCCGCTTTGTCAATATTTTGGCAAAGTGAGAAACCACTGCAGCTCTCATTTTACCAAAATATGAGAAAAATGACAAAATGAGAAACCATTGTGGATGCTCTTAAACGGTCATACTACTTTTTTTTGTAAATATTTTTTTGGCAAGTGATTTTTATTTTATTTTAATAATGATCTTATTCTTATTTGGGAATATATATTTTATTTTAATAATAATCATTTTTTTGCATTAATTGTTAGTAGAAACTATATACTTGAGTTTGCTATATATTTATTTTCAAATTCTTTTTGTATGTTCACCATGTATATGAAAAAATTAGAGGTATGTAAATATTTTTGCATTACTTAATTCAGTTTTCTTTTGTGTTTATTTTGAAATATTGTGATTTTTTACTTTCACACAAGACGTGACAGTCTTTTGAAAATTCTAAATAATTACAGTATCCTTAATTCTATTTATAAATTATTTATCAATTATAATATCACTAATTACAACAATAGAAATGACAATGATAAAATACGACAACATGGTTTGTTGGAAGAAGTAGTTTCTATTAGTGAGAATAAAAAATTTGATATCAAACCCTTCTTCTTGCATACTCTGTTTTCTTATTTTTATCATTATCAATTCTATTATTGTAATTAGTGATATTATAATTAATAATTAATTTATATTATAATTTATAAATAGAATTGAGGATACTTTGAATCTTTAGAATTTTCAAAAGACTATCAACGTCTTGTGTGAAAAAAATCACAATATTTCAGGATAAACACAAAAACCAACTGAATTAAGTAATTAATGCAAAAATATTTACACATCTAATTTCTATAGATACGCGCTGAAGATTTTTTTTGAAAATAAATATAAAGTAAACCCATTTTGATAAGTAGTAAATATATATTTTGAAATAAGAATAAGAACATTATTAAAATAAAAAAAAAGTCACTTGCCAAAAAAATATTTACAAAAAAAGAAGTCTGACACGTTTAAGAGCATTCACAATGGTTTATCATTTTGCCATTATTCATTTATTTTGGCAAAATGAGCTCTGCAGTGGTTTCTCACTTTGCCAAAATGTTGAGAAAGCGGGAAGAGTGGCGTTCTCAAATATGAGAAATTTTTGTGGATTCTCAAAATATAGGGTCGTCCCCATTTTTCTTTTCATCCTATCAGATGATACAAGTTTTAGCGTCCAAGTGTTTTTGTATAAAATGGATTGGACGGCACGTAATGTATCGTCCAAAATAAATAAAAAAATTTGCATCTGACACAACATGTTGTCTAGTTTGATGCATTTTTTGCTTATACGGGACATGCCCCGTCCGATGGCATGCATTGGTTTAAGACATTAATCACTCATTTAATGTCTTATTAATTCATTAATCTGATGATTAATTTAATCTCCTATGACTAATTTAGCGAATGGTAAACACTAATATCTAATTTAATCATTTTAAAACTTAAAAAAATTATCTGAGACGGAACATGTTCCGTCCAATTAAATTTTTTTTCTTCCGTTTTTTCCATATTTTGGCACAGGACGACGGCAGATAACCTCCTATTTTGTCATTTATCAGTTTGCGGAATAATATAGTAAAAGAAGGCGATTTTTATTGCGATATTTACTGTCCATCGTCTCCGACCTTCAATCTCCAGATCCGGCCTCCCCTCATTTCCTTCCCCCATCCTCCCTTCTTTATCTTTGTTCAGTTCTTCCTCCTCTACAAACCCATATCCCCCGTTTCCCTTCCCTCCCTGTCCTCAGCGAGCAGTTTCCCCCCCCCCCCCCCCCCCCTCTTTGTTTCGGATCGAGCTCCCCGTCGGCTCCTTGGGGGCGCCGTCTCTCTTTTCAGCTCTCCGAAGTTCCTCCAAGGGTGCGGCCCTTCTTCGGTGACGCCCGTTCCCATGCGCTGGAGTTCCTTGGTTCGGTGAGTTTTTTGCAGAATAATCAGATGTTTCTTGTGATGTGGAGCTGTGGATTTTGTGTATTTTTTTTTGGGAGTGAGGCCTTAAGCTTTATTGAGAGAATTGCGATACTGAGATGTGGATTCTACTCTAAGTTGTGCATGTTTTGGTTTTGCATATGTACTCATTTAGTTTGTATCAAATTATTTTTAATTTGTTATATATACTCATTTACTTTGTATCAAAATTTTGATTCTCACTGACAGAAACTACCGCAACATCCAATGATGGGTATCGACGCGGATTCCTCCTTCGTCAATGGCGGCAACAACGACGACAAGGTCCTGTCGGTGAATGGACACTGCATGAAGGCTTCCGAGGTGGAGGCCAAGCTCGACGAAGGTGACATTCAAGAAGCTGAATCATCTCTTCGTGAAGGTCTCGCCCTCAATTTCGAGGTAATTTCCTAACTTTTTGGTGAATTTTTAAAATTGAGTTTGGTTTTTGCTCGGAGTGTGCTTGTAAAATGGAGAGCTGGAAGTAGATTTCAATTAAAATTTATTGTGGTTTTTGGGGAAATTTTGGAATTTAAATTGTGGGTAAAAATGCAGATTTCAAGATGGTGTTTTTTTTTGCTGAAAAATCACTTGCTTCTTGTGATGTGGAGGTCTGGAATTTTTATGTGGTTTTGGGGAGTGTGGTCTTTAACTTTATTGAGAGAATTGTGATACTGAGATGTGGATTCTAGTCTAAGTTGTGCAAGTTTTGGTTTGCATATAAGGTATTTGATTTGTAGGGCATTACATGACTTGTCAAATGGAGATGTCCATGAGCAAGTGTTTTTGTGAACTGTTTCTCGCTTTAACGAGCAAGATAACATTCTAAATAAAGATTGTATGCATAGCCAAAAAATTTCTTGTTGACTATGATCTTTGAACTTTCGGTAACTTGCATAAACTTTTGAATTTTAAAAAAATATTTTTAGCTTTGTCTCTCTTTTCGACTCCCTTTTCGATCCACCCTACTTGAACCCTTGGTTATCCTTATCTCTATTACTCACAGATTGAAAGTTGTTGGGTTTGAGAAAAGCGAGATTTTGAAAGAGAACCCAACGAGGGGAATGGATTTGTATTTGCTGCAGTTGTAGTGGTAATGAAATTGAATAAAATGACAAGAGGTGGGTTGGGGATTGGGCTAATAAAAGAGAGTGAGAGTGAGAGTGAGGGATTTGGATTAAGGAGAGGAGAAAAATGAGAGGGGTTGTGTTGGCTTATGTCATTGAAAGTGGGAAAAGGAGTTGTCTTGTGTTCATAGAAGAGTGAGACTTGTAAACTATCTTTTGTTGCGTCAAAAACTCCGAAGTTGTTGTGTGGCTATGGATTCTTATTCTAAAACATTCTCATATGTACACTACTCAGGATATAGGTTGAAAACTCGGTTACGAGTACCGATACATTATCCCAATTTCTTTTGAGCCCGGTGGAAATCAAATTGGGATAGCTTTGATACACTACGACTGCACCAAAACCAAAAATTGTAGCGAAGGTTGATGGATTTTATTTTATTTTATAATTTAACAAAATAGAGGATGGCTGGTGGATGAGAGTTGTTGGATTTTAGGTTAAGAGCGAGTAGTGAAAATAAGGAATGTGGCCATGTCTTACATCATCTAGAAAACAAATGGAGAAGGAAAAAAGTAGTACACTAGTATTTACCCATATGCTGTTAGGATTAGCCAGTGATAGCTAAGTTATTTTATGAAGTACATAACAGTTAATTGGTGACAACATATTTGCTATATGATATCAAATATCATAACAATAGAAATACATCAGAAGGCGAATATTCAAATCGGATATTAGTGATATGTAGACGATATTCAAAAAATATTGGTTAGTCATTTCAGATAAGAATATATATCCTAAATGTGATTTATATGATCTTTACATGCAATATATATCATACTTATTAACAACCTTAATGCAAGCAATAATCGTTCCAACAAATATGTAATCTAATCACCTATATGAAATCTCGTACAATATAATACATAAAAATAGTATATAGTAAAGATTTGATGAAAATGATTTTTTGAAAGAAAATTTGAAAACAAGTTGAAAGGTCACTCTTTGCACTCCATAGAAGCACTCTACGCATGCTACTTCAAAATAATATTCTAATTTATTATACTAACTTTGAGAATGATAATTTAAAAATATACTGTTCCCTCTATATATTCACTCCATAGAAGCAATCAACAAATTCTAAAAAAATAGGGATATGGAGAACATAGAATCAAATTTTTGTATACGACTATGAGATCAAAGTAGTGCGATGAAGTGGAGTGATGGTAAAGAAAGGGCGCGGTAGAACTTCAAAGCAGTGAGAAGTATGGAAAAAGAGAGGAGAGATGGTGTGGTACATTCTTGGTGGAAAAAGCAAGGATGAGAGAAGATCAGATTATTAATTACCTTATTTTTTCACCTCTTTCTCTCTTTGTAAACAACGGGTTAGGTCCATTGGGTTTGAGATTACCACAACCCAAAGCCCGATGGCTTTATTTCTTTTTTAATACCCAATATTGAATCACGTTGATATATCAGGCTTCGGGCGATATAATAGTCTAAATAGTCCAATAATGGTATACATTGGAAAATAATGGTATCAGTAATGTTGGCCTGTCCAAAATGTTATATCGGCTGATATTTAGAATACTGCATATCATGTCGTTGTAATGAGTAACTAGGGTCTTGACCTCTTTTCTTTCTACTTTGTAGGGGTGTTTGAATTTATGTTCATCAAAAACAAATGTTTGGTATTCTCTTGGTAGTGTATAGCAGTTCAATGCCAGTACATGACCTGTAATTTAGTATACATCATGGGGTGTACTAGCTTTTCGAAACTTCAACTTTTGGATATCATCATTATGATTTGTGCTTTGGATGATTGATTGTTTTATGATCTCCATCCGAAAATTTTCATGCTAGAATTTGATGTATGCATCTATGTCCAACAGAACTCACATAATAACCACTTGATGGAGTGTTCACATTCAGTGCTTTTGAATGCATAGTATGACTTCCATAAACACATGCACATTGTAATAATGTTCTAATAAGACAAACTAATTGGGAACAAATCTTTTCATAGCTTAAATGCTCAAAGAATCAGAAGTTCTTTAAGGTTCCAATGCGATGAAATAATTTCTTGAATCAGTGCTTGCATTTATCCATTAAATATTGAAGTGAAATTGCAAGACTAATGTTACGTTAACCTTACATGGAATCCTTTTCTTTACATACCAATTAAGCAACAAATGATCAGTTTTGACATTCAGTAACTCAATAAATACGTTAAAGTAACTTGGGTGACGAGCAAAATCTTGATTGATTTTGAGTCAACATAAAGAGAAATTTTACCGAAGAATTCTTTCATTCTTCAAAAAAAAAGTTCTTTCAATATTAAATGAAAATTATTTTTTCTTAAAAAAAAATAATTATCATATTTGCATCTGATATTATTTCTAAAGCCTATTTCAATAAATTTTACTAGTAATAAATCCAAATGGGAAAAAGGAAATTTATTGACCTTTATTCAATTTCTTTCATGATTGCTTCAAGTTATTTCAAATAATTCAATATATATATAATAAAAAAACTATTTTATGAGAATCTCATAATGAACATGTTTATATAAAAATGACAATTATTCTCTAGTTTGTACGAAACTATTTACTATGAACGCACATCTTGGCCATTGGGTGGCTGCTTACCATTCTAGACTCTGACTGTTGTGGCTCGAACTCGCATCTTCCGCCTTGTTAGGGCCGTGCTCTGACTGATTGAAGTGCAATCCTAATAATAAGTATTGGTTCTTGTAGTATTTTCTTCTTTGTTATCCTCGACCTCAACAAATTTTCCGTCTTTTTTCCTTGCTCTTATATGCTTTCTTAATATTTGTTTGTTGGACTCCTTTTCTTTTTTTTTCTAATATTTTTTTCTTTTTCTGCGAACTTTTCCAATTTAAGTTGATATGCTATTATTTACTTTTTACGGATGGTTAGGATCCATTAAAATTCATGATTAAACTATTATTACATTTTTTCATGTTTAAGTCCTTCGTATTTGGCAATAGTTAATTATAACATTACATGTGGGTTGTGAAGATTATGTTAATGGAGAAAATGGATACTCATTCCTAAAAGAAAATACATCAGTTCTATATTCATTCTTAATTACTTTACTAAATTTTGACACTCCCCTAAAAAAAAGGTGTTGCCCTTAGTTCTTCATTTTGTTTATTGTCTGAAGTTTATGACAATATGGATATTTAGAGGAGGGAAAAGCATGGCAACTTGGACACTAATGAAATAATCCCCATAAGTCATATTGTTTCCCAGATTGCGATGGGGGTATTGGCATCGCCCTGATACATTTAAGTACTATAGCCATGTTAGGAAAAGAAGCACGGTCATGGATCTTTGACATTGCAATCTCTGGTGCCTTATTCAAACCACCTGGATGGCCTGATGGAATGGGTTGTGTTCCCATTCTGAAATCCTAATAAAGAAGATCATTGTCAGTGATATATACATCAAAATGAAGTCATGCTGAGAATATCTAGACTTAAGTATTCGTGCTAAGAAATTATCAAAACAATATCATTCAATTACTCAGATTTTCACACAAAATAAAAATAAAATAAAAATTTGAGGATAACAAATTAAAAAGAACTGACAACAAAAAAATAATTTCATTTTAACTCAAAAATGGATTGAGTGGAGCTTTAAGAAGAATGTGTATCATAAAATGATGTTGCCATTAGCCACTTGTTTGAGTTGATTGTCCCAATTTAAGGGAAACATACTCAGATATTGACTAATCTAATACTACCATTTCAGAGAACAAGTAATTCTCACAAACTGCATAATTAAGTAACTGGACCTTCTAGCCTAAACAAGCAATCCTGTTGGTAAAAAACCAAATATAAGGAAAGCTGAAGACCACCTACTGGTTCCCTACGTGAGAAATGGCAGCAAGCTTTGGTTGCTGTGGGTGCATCATTGCCATATTCATTTCTCTCTCCTCCTTGTTGATCCGTGGCATAATCCATTTTTGAACCCATAAGAGAATGGGTCATTGTATGGCCACCCTGATTCATAACCGGTGGGCCATATGTTGGGGGTTGTTGCCTATGGATTCCATCTGTGCCCTGCTGACACTCATTGAAAGCACCACCTCAATGTGGTTTCCTAGTAGATGGGGGCCTTGCCAATCTGCTGATCTGGATGAACTGAATAATCTGTGGGGCTCTGAAATCGATGTGCACCTGATTTTCCACTAGCAAGCTGGAAAGGTGGAGCAGAATAACCCAAGTCTCCCGTTTGTCTCCTTGGCTCTCTTTCCATGCAAAATCCATTTTGCTCCCCCTGGTGATTCCCTTGCGGACCTTGGTAGTGCGAATTAACATGCTGACCCTGATAGAGATTCAATGGTGGATCATTCATTTGAGGTTATTATGGTGTGCCATGTGATTCATCTGCATGTATGAATATTGCTGGGTCTACTGATTTGGCATGTGCTGTCTGCTGATTTGGCATGTGCTTGGAAGGACTTGTTGGTGCATTTGCTGACTCGTCTCATGCTGCGGGAAGTTGTTTGGTGCTTGTGAGTGAGTTGCAGGTATTGGCGCCAATTTCGGTGTGGAGGCTGGAGGGGGCACACAAGCTGGTTTCTCATACTGGGTAGCATTTGTTTCAGGATTCCGGTAGTATAGAGCACCAGTGTTACCATCTATCAACCCTGTCCAAGGTTTTGGTATGGTTGGGTTGTCAGGTGTATATGCTGGAGCCATTTTTGCTGTAGCCATAGGGCAAGTCTTGGCTATGCTAATTTCCGTGATACAATTCCAACCTACCTAAATTCCATTACACAAGTGAATATCAAATGGGATTAAATTAAAATTAAAATAGTACCTTAGTCAATCAAAATGATGCTACAAAGACAATATTATCCGTGATTCAATGGATGAAAGTGTAAAAAACACCGGTATGATGCAAACTGAAGATATAGTTCTAATAATAAAATTAAGATTTTATTTGAGGGAAAACACTCTTGAATTATAGTTATAATTCTAATTGAAAAGAATGAAGGAAAAAAAAGTAGAGTAGAACAAACAACCAATCAGAACACATTAGAAGACACATTAGTTCCCAAAGTAGACAAGTATAAAATGACATAGCATAACTAGATTGCCTTTTCCTATCCAGAATATGTGTATATGTAATGCAAATGACTAGCGACGTGAATAACTAGGAGGACAACAATTCAAATCCATTATGAAGAATATGTAAGAAAAATAGCCAACTCAATAAAATAACATAAATGAATATGATTTCGTATCACACAATATATCATATTGTTGTTTTCAACATGAATTGCACAGTATAAATCAGCAAGAAGTAATCCAATAAACTGACAAATAAATTCAATTCAATGATCCATGGTTTATGAAGCGTATACTAATTTGGATGTTGAAGAACTATTTGATTATGCTATCAACATTCAAATTTATATTAATTAGAAAACCACCTACAAGCCATAATGAACATCAAGCAGATAATCCCTATATCGAGTTGCCCCTATATTATAGGAAACTTAACTCAAAAAAACTAAAATTATATCACACTCACACCGAAATATTTCCGTAACCCAGCAAACTAGCAACTCCCCACTACAAAATTTATCATGGAAAATCCAGAACACAAGCAATCAATTCTTCAACACAACAGATGCCATATCCACCTAGCATTATAATGTTATTACAAAATGTTCCATTTTCCTTATGTTATTGGTATGCACCCCTACAAACTAGATCCACAACACAACAAACCATAAAGATGATGCTAAGCTAATAAATTCCCTATACAATCAAAACACATAGTTCGATCTCTTAATAATAAGTGACATATACCATCAAAGTATCAAATTGATTAGGTTTCTATACATATCAACAAAAACCGAATTCAAATCTAACATTAAATAAAGATCTTGTAGTTCTGATTAAAAACCCCAAACTTTTTGCAAAAAACAGTGTAATTTGCCATGGATTAGCTCCGAACAAAGGGAACAAAAAGGGAAATCGAAGAAACGTACCTTCGATTGATCGAAGGAAGAGGAGGATTAGGGTTTCAGATTAAAGGATCACAATTCGTCCATCTTCTTTCTCTCTCTTTCTCTCTTTATCGTTTCTGGATGAAGAGAGGAAAGAAGCAAGGAGAACCCTATCTTTGGATCGGAGCTCCTTTTATTCGGGGTGGAAGATTGGACGAGTGGGCTGCGTGAGCGATGCACGTGGTGGAATTGATTTGAGATTTTTTGGGATAATTTTGCAGATAACTCTAGTGAAATGTTTCATTTATGATAAGTGCTACACATACATGACAGTTTACGCCATACTTACACATACATGGGACTTGTCTTTTAGTGATTGTTGGGTATCATCTACTTGTATTTTATTAATTGTTGGGTCTTACCCACTTGTCTTTTAGTCATTAATGGACTCATCAATCACTAAAAGACAATCCTATATAAGTTTGTAGTAGAATCTCATGTACGTGTATTGTTTATTGAAGGTTCTCAAAGATTTTTATAGGAAAGATGCTTGGGTATTTTCATTACATTAAAGAGTAAATGTTCCTTGAAATATAAAGCTCTTCAATGAAGAACAATGGGGAGATTTGATATTGGAGATGTACCAGACAACATACAAATTTGGCAGATGACGGATTCTGGGAATAACATTAGTAACTTTGTTTTTGTCCATAGTATTCTAGTAAAGAAGTTCACTGGAAATTTGAATTCTCTGAAATCTGGTTAACTTGGGTTTTGGTGAGGGGAGGATGTCAGCATGCCAATGATGTGAGCTTCTGAACGAAGAGTACCGGAATTGTTGTTTTTTTGAAAATTGATATAGCTTTCGCTTCTTCATTTTGAATGTTAAAAATTGAATGCGATTTATAAACTTTGAATGATATTCAAATTTGTATTTGGACATTATCTATTTTCAAAATTTGTTGTCAAATCAACAGTTGCATAGATAGGGTTGCTTAAAATTGTAGCAATTTGTTCTAACGTAAATGTTTTATTATTTGAGTGCAACATAACGAGATGTTGTTTGGGCGAAGTGACTAATAAGAACATGTCAAATTTTTTATTTTTAATAACTTGTAATTTCTTAGTAGAATAGTCCATACTCTTAACATATTTTTATAGTTTATTATTTATTGTCTAAAATTCATATCTTTACATATTTTGTGTGGCAATAAATCTGGAAAAATATATTTTGCAAAGAAAAATTTAAAATAGTCAAACAAAAAAATCTCTTTGATATGTTAATATTTTCCAGAATATGAATTGAATACGTGCTTTAAGATGTAAATTTTTTTAACAATCTTAGAAAATATTAATGAATTATTTAAACAACTTTAAAAACCTGTACCCAAAAGTCTTGAAGATCTAGGTGATAAACTTGCTAGTTTTGAGAGGAGATCGGACCAAAGAAGAGCAACACTGAATCCAATATTTAGTTTTTTGAATCACGTATACCAAATTTCCAATTGTTGATCTTGTTTGGATCAATGTTGATCGTTGGTCAAGGAAAACCAACAAGTTAAATAAATCTGTAAGAGTCCTTGATTCATCTACTGACTTGAGATATGTTCAGGTTATTTCTGGTAAATTTGAGGAAATACTTAGAAATATGTCAATGTTTTAGGTTTCTCAGCTTTTGAAGGGAAATCAAAAATCTTGAGTGTGTTTAGTTTTCAGTTGGGAAGAAAGGGTAGGAAATAGATGTTAAAACTACTAAGCATGGAGTCTAAACTCAAGATTTCACCTATTAATGAATTGCACACACTAGAATTTATTAGAGCAAAAAATTACGAGTAATCATTTAGAAACAAGCTCATTAACATACTACTGCTCAAACTCCAAATTTAGCGGACAAAGAAATACTGGCACTATAACAAAACAATCATGTTTCCAAAGAAATGCTATAATACATGTTGCTATATTAACTATTAGTGGCAGAGCATGAATATCTTACTAGGTTTCGTGTAGTACACAGATCAAAAGATACAATTCATAATTATATGAATTGTTATTGGTACTATTACAAAACAATCATGTTTCCAAAGAAATGCTATAATACATGTTGCTATATTAACTATTAGTGGCAGAGCATGAATATCTTACTAGGTTTCGTGTAGTACACAAATCAAATGATATGGTTCATAATTATATGAACTTTTATTGGTAACATCACAAAAGTTTCCATTGTTTTCTTAAAATGTTATCGACAAATAAAACTAAATGTATTTTTACCAAATAGCTCTTTCATTCTAAAGAAAATCAGCACTATTAAATGAAAATGACTTTCTTTAAAAAATAATCGTCATATTTGCATTTGATATTATTTCTAAAGCCTACTTCGATAAATTATACTAGTAATAAATCCAAATGGAAAGAAGGAAATTTATCGACCTTTATTCAATTTCTTTCATGATCGCTACAAGTTATTTCAAATAAGTCAATATATATTTAATAAAAAAACTATTTTGTCAGAAGATTATAATGAACATGTTTATATAAAAATGACAATTATTCTCTAGTTTGTACGAAACTACTTACTACGAACGCATGTCTTGGCCATTGAGTGGCTGCTTACCATTCTAAAATCTATGACTGTTGGGGCTCGAACTCGTAGTTTCCGCGTTGACAGGGTCGAGCCTTGACTGATTGATGTACAATCCTAATAATAAGTATTGGTTCTTGTAGTGTTTTCTTCTTTGTTATCTCGACCTTAACAAGTTTTCCATCTTTTTTTCCTTGTTCTTATGCTTTCTTATTTTTTGTTTGTTGAACTCTTTTTATTTTTTTCTAATATTCATTTCTTTTTCTGCAAACTTTTCCAATTTATGTTGATATGTTATTATTTACTTTTTACGGATGGTTAGGATCCATTAAAATTCATCATTAAACTATTATTACATTTTTTCATGTTTAAGTCCATATTTGGCAATAGTTAATTATAACATTACATGTGGGTTGTGAAGATTATGTTAATGGAGAAAATCGGATACTCATTCCTAAAAGAAAATACTTCAGTTTTATATTCATTCTTAAATACTTTACTAAATTGTGACACTCCCCTGAAAGAAGGTGTTACCCTTAGTTCTTCATTTTGTTTATTCTCTGAAGTTTGTGACAACAACATGGATATTTAGAGGAAGAAAAGCCTGACAACTTGGACACTAATGAAATAATCTCCATAAGTCCTATTGCTTCCCAGATTGCGATGAGGTATTGTTATCGCTTCGATACATTTAAGTACTATAGCCAAAATAGTTAAACAATACTTGGATAAGTCAGTAGTCAGCCAACTAAAATTTGATGTAATTCATAAGGCTATTGTCAATATTAAATTCAAGCATTTTGATCGATGTCGCTGCCTTAAATCTATGTAGCACATGTAGTTAGACACATTGCTAGGGATGGGAACCGTGCTGGTTTGGCCTGAAGCCCGATCGAACCGGACTGGTTTAGGCAGTGAACCGAACCGGATCGCTCCTGTAGCGGTCCAGTCCCGGGCCGACCTGCATAAATTAGGCGGTGGTTAATATCTGTGGACTCAAACACAAGCACAAGGTTGAAGTTGGAGAAAGAGATGACACGAAGAACCATCAGCACAACAACAAGAGCAACAAACAGAGAAGCAGGGAAGTCGACTGTGCAGGGGGCAGTCGACCGACGGGCATTGACAGTCAACTGTCCACTGCGCAGTCGATTGTGCAAACTCTTTGGATTGGCGAAGTTGTTTTGTAGTCGACCGTCAAGGAGGACAATCAATTGCATCGGGCGGCTGAACATAAACTGGGTTGCGGGTTTGGATCCAATTGGGCTGTATTTGTGTTTATCTTTTAGGGTTTACTTGGGACTATAAGTATAAATGTTAATCTTTGAGTTTGAGGGGTGTATTATTGAAACAACTTCAAGAGGGATCTTATGTCGAGTGCCGCGGAAGGTGAGGGAGAGATTACAGTGAGATTTTTTTGTAATTTTGTATTTCTTAGGTAATAAGAAGTATTGGTTAGCTCTGCATATCATTGCGTTATTGTGTTTGCAAGATATTGCATTGTGGTCGAATTTTGTTATTGATGTATCTAGATCTTTTGGGCATTCATGGGCAATACAGGGAATGGAACAGAGAGTCGGTTTGAACCGGACCGCTTAAGACCCGAACCCTGCTAGGTCATGAACTGGATGACCCCAACCGATCCAGTCCAGTACAGCGTAGCGGACTCAACAGTCGGCCTGAGCAGGCCGACCGTTGGATTTTTTTTTTAAATTGATGACTAAAATAACCTTCCCAACGGCTATAAACAGCTAGTTTTGGGGGGTAAATTAGGAAACGCAAACAATATTATGAGAAAAAAATATTACATTTTAAAAAATTTATATGACTGTTATACATCATTCAAGACTACAATATTACATGTTTTTGTATTTATTTTATATATTAAGAGAAAGGAAAAGTAATAAAACTGACTTAAACAAAATGGTCGGCGTGATCAGCTTGAAACCGAGGGGGGGACCAGGCTGGTGGGCTTGTCTGGGCTCGTCTGCTTCCCCATTGGAACCGGACCGCCCGCATATACACCGGTCCTGGCGGGCTGTGAACCGGAACTGCCAACCCAGCCCGGTTACCATCCATGCACTTGGTCAGACACTTGTCATGTGTATCCCAAATTGTATAATACATCTATGTGTTGGATACTTCTTACACACTTCTAATATTTCTGAAAAGTTAGAACACATTATTAACAAATTTAAAATACAATTCATAGTTCTTTTATTAATTAACTCGAGTTACTTTCTGACACATTTCCAGTTTTATGTTGTATTGTGAATATTACCAAATTCTGTGGACAATATATATTTTTATTTTGATTATGAGCAACAAATCGTATTGTTCCAACTCCATATTTGCTTAAATTATACATATTTGAAGTAATATTAAGTTATGGTACATGATATTATAGTCGTGTCCATGTGCTCTATGTTTTACAAATTTGACGTGTCCTGTACCCGTACGAGTGCCGTGTCGGTACCTGTACTCGTACCCGTACCCGTATCAATGCTTCATAGCATACGTGTACATAAAAAAAGGATAATGGATACCTAACAATGTCATCTCTCCCAACTTGGAGGAATTCGTTATAGTGAATAATGGTGATATGACTCAAGAAATATAATATTGTGCTCGAATAACTTGTTATTTCTCAACCGCATTTTTTAAAGTTGAAACTTGTTATAAAATCAAATTCGACATTTGTGACTGTCCTTTGAAGCCACACATTGTTGTTATTAAAATATCAATATGAATACTAGAAGAGTTTTTCAACTTATCAATAAATAATTATGTTGGCGATGTAAGGAATATTTGTCATTTGACTGCACTAGATTTTGCCTTACTCGCTTCTTCTTTCCATCTTGGTTATCCTAGCCCGATAACTTTCATACTTATTGTACAATGGTCCCTATTCTTTTCTTTCCATCTTTATTCCCTATGCTTACTCCCAAGTAATTTATGACTTCTCAAATGATCGTCTTTATAATGTGCTGTTAAAAGATATTTGTATTCTGGTTGGTTTTATGGTTTTTGATTTGGTGTAGAGTAAAGAAAGAAAATTTAAGTTGGTGTTATCCGATTCTCTAATTTTTCGATAACATTTTGTTGTCATATTTCAATGCTTTCCTTTCATACCTTATATTCTTAAATTTCTGGATGAACAATTAATACTCCACACTGTTCTTTTTTTTCTTTCTAATGTGCTTTGGACTCATATTTTGTTTGTTTTTTAATTATAAAATTTCATACCATTTCAAAATTTGTTGGTCATCCTACCTATGACACACTTCAATATTACATCATATATAGCGTTTTATCTTAATGATGTAATAATTTCAGTATTACTTCACTGACTAGTACGAGTATTATCACATGGTTCAAGTACGAGTATTATCACATGGTTCAGATAGTTTTTTGTTCAGATAGTTTTTTCCAAACTTTGTTACTAGTGCATGATCCTGTCGTTTTGGTAACACAAGAACCATCACATATAGCATTCATATGTGAAACATATTATATCTTGTATTTCTAACATCAAATGTAGGTAGCTATTAAGATAATTTAACTAGTTCACTCTAAGGGTTAAATAATAGGAGTACGCAATTCTAATGATTTTTTTTCTCTCAGTTGTATCACATTCTGTTGTACAATAAAATACAAAGAGAAAATATTATTGATCTTCTTGGGATATATAATGAGAAACAAAGAGGTTTTTAAATAGACTAGCAAAACTTGGGCATAAAGAAAGCCTTCTAACCTAATAAAATCAAATATGGATATAAATTATGTCAACCACATATAGAATATAAATCAACCCACATATAGAATATAGATGAACTAATATGACAACCCTTATATATTAATTTAGGGAGGCCATCCGGTTAGAACTGTTCTCATGATAAGCTTCGTGAGAACTCCTTGCATAGCCATTATATAGATGATTCAAACTGTTCACATTGATTTGAATGACTAAATTAGTCTAGAAATGTGAAATCAAGTCATTTGAAATTCATTTGTTCATCAATCATGTCATTATAAAAAATAACAATATTCAACATGCAATTTGTAACACTATGTATGGACAAACAAGTCTCAAATTACTTGTTCTTCATCCTTAGACTAATTTAGATATGTAGATCAAAATGAAAGGTACAGATTTTTCAGTTGATGTCCCCAAACAAAGTTCTCACATGGTTCTCACCAAAGGAATACTTACTGAATCTTAGCCCACTAGTTTATTACTAAAATGAAAGTTATGGTAAATATTACAGCAACCCCCCTCAAGTTTGAGCGTAGGTGAAGTTGAAGCCAACTTGAACTTGAGAGAAGTGAAGAATAATTGCTTAGCATCCGATTAAAAAAATAATTGCTTAGCATCCGATTAATTGAGGATTGATTGGACGATCAAAGTGATTTTACCTTCTTAGCTCTCCCTAATTATAAATACAACTTTAATAGTTCTTGATCTACGATTTACATCACGAAAGCATTAAGCAGTGCATAGCGGTCCAGGACCGCACTGCTTCGCGGACACTTAAGCTGGTGCTTCATTGTAAACTCATCCTACACACACAAGGAAGGAACACATCAACTAGGTCGATGAAATTTAGTTATACTTCTTCAACTAGGTCGATGGTTTAATACTTATTAGTTATACTAGTATTTATGTATAATACGATTATAACTATTATGGTAGTTACAATAGTATTTATGTACTAGATTTGCCCGTTGACACGTGCCTACGACACGTCTTCAGGACGATACAACATATGAAAGTCTTGTAAACAGTAAAACAACAATTATGTAGCTCAAGTTTGAATAGTAAAACAATAATTAGTTGTAAATAAAAGTTCATGTTTTCATTAGTATATGTTGAAAAATAATTATAAATGGGGGTGTAAAATCCAACTTCTTAGAACTTTGAATGTGCAAAATGATGAAATTTTAACTGTTGATGAGATATTTGCTATTTTCAATATAACATGAGCAATAAAAAATGCATAAAAATCTGAAAATTTACAAACCTGTAATCTGAAAATATAAATTTTCAAGTATGTATATATATATATATATAAAGAAAGAGAGAGAGAGAGAGAGAGAGAGAGAGAGAGAGAGAAATAAATAAATAAATAAATAAATAAAGGAGTTGTTTTCGGTGGATTTGAATTTGAGTTTTGGGGGGGGGGGACTTTTGGGCGGGAAAATATGATTTGTGAGGTTAGATTTGGACCATTGATTTCAACCCTATTGAATAAGAGCCACTTGATAGCTTTCTTTGTGCTTTATTATATAGATAAAATGTGTTCTGGTGACCCTTGAATTTTCATATCGTGCAATATATATTGGGATATCTAATATATGTTGGGATGATATGTAGGATAGGAAAATATATCTGAAATATTATATGCGTAACATATGACAGAACATACATTATCAAATATATCATATATAACTAGCATAAACAATTCCGAACTAAATGTATTGTGAATGGAACATGCACTACACACACATTGCACATAAATTTCATAAATTGATGGACAACATACCAAGGTTCTCAATGTCGAATGTTGAGTTGTGTCCATTTGAAAAAAATTTATATTGGATGGCGGATGTTGAAGACCTCCAGTAAATATTGGAATGCCATGATAAATAAATATTTCTCATGAGTTCTAAATGGTGTCTAATATTCTTAGGATGAGATTCTTTAATCTTAGTATCTCTCCGTCTTTCTCATTGCAAAACATATATAATAATAATAATAATAATAATAATAATAATAACACCAACAACTTAATAAATAACTAAAGACAAAAGGCTCTAACATTCTGATTAAAATAGATCGGGTAAATTAGGTGATCGATTTGAACCCTACGACCTAGTTTTCCACCATTAGGTTTTATAGTGTAATCATTATTATCTTGTATGACTTTTAGAAGATATAAACTTAACATGTCGGGTTATATTTAGGGAGAAATATTGGGTTCAACCCGACGTGTTGGGACATTTTTCCTAAAAGGAGAGAATTTTAAAATGACATATTGGTGTCGAAGATCCTTCAAAATTCATATATTGGAGGGTATATGTTGGGGGACATTTAAAACATTGTGTTTATACAATAGTATTAGAGGAAGAGAAAGGACCCCATAATTGAAGAGACTATCATGCCCCTCCATCATCGTCTTCATTGCCACAACCGCTGCTTGTTGTCAGCCTCGCCATTGTTGCTGCCTCCAAAATCTATAAAGAGGGAGAGAGAGAGAGATAGGGAGAAATAGGTTTAGGATTTGGGATTGACTTGTGGGCGATGCGGGTGAGGCCTAACCCACATCACTTGAATTTAATTTGCGGGTTAAATTAAAGTTTAGTGGGTCCGACCCAACCCCCATCAATTAAAACACAATCCCAAACCCTTAGCCTATTTCTCCTAATCTCAATCTCATTGTAGTTTTGAAGGCGGCGGCAGCGGCGATAGCGAGCAAGGACAGGAAGAATGGACAGGAACCACGAGGACCACAATGGCTGTGAAGACTATGATGAGGTGCAAATATTAGCTTTTTTGTTTTTGTTTTCTCGTTGCTCTTACTCTCTACCTCGTTCCTTTTCTCTCCAAAAATGAAGACAACCGCATCGATCCATGACATCAGGAAGGATCAGCCGAAGGATCAGCCTCAGGGCTGCTTTCTCTTTAGCAAGCGACTGGAGATAACGCTTTTAAAAACACTTAGATATTACCTAATGGCACGAGATTTTTTTTTGAAAAACTATAATAAAATGGCAAGTGTCGTTTTGGATTCGTTTGTCGAACACCAGTGTCCGACATGACACAACCACCAAATAGAAGTGTTTTTGTTTCATAGGTCTAAACTCAAAATTACTCTTGTAATGCAAATTGGTAAATTTTGTTATATATCATAATTGCATTTTCTTACCAAAATAGATTTTTTACTACCTAGTTCTTGTTTATTCAATATATGTGTATACGCGTAATTTCATGTTTTTCTTCACATTGGTCATCTTTATTTCCTAATAAACTCTTCCTATTAATTTTCACAGGAAGCAAGAGCTCTTCTTGGAAGATTGGAGTATCAGAGAGGTAACGTAGAAGCTGCCCTTCGTGTATTTGATGGGATTGACCTCCAGGCAGCTATACAACGTCTCCAATTTTCCTCCGAAAAACCTCCTTCTTCAAAGAGGGGCAACAAGACCCGCGGTGAGTCAGTTAGCGGCGGCTCCCAGTCCCAACAGTCCCAACATGCTGCTGGTCTTGTTCTTGAAGCCATATATTTGAAGGCAGTCTCTCTTCAAAAACTCGGCAAGGCCACTGGTAAATCTGATTTTCCATGCAACAAAATGATCGTTAACTTTGTCATGGATATATTCGTGCTTCTCTCTTACCTTTTTTACGTCCTCGTAATCTAGTATACTAGATTGATTTGCACGCGCTTTCATGTATTTTCATTTTACCAATTCGAAGCACACAGTGGCTCTCTTTTTGGTATGATCCAAAACAGAAAATGTGAGTAAAAAGTATTGTCAATAATTGAACTTAATTTTTTTTAAAAATTTAATTTTCTTTTAACGCAAATCACTTTTTCAAGAAGCTAAAAGCACACCTTATGAGGTGTGGTGCAGAAAAGGAAATATCATTTTGAAAAGAAAACAAAGTGTTTATTTTAGCTGTAAAAGTACAGAGAATTGACATCTCAGCTAATCATGAATTGTCTAATGATATTTTCATCGTGTGTTTAAGTACCGCAAAAGCACGTGTGAGACATGTGATATTGATGTACCTTTTGATTTAACTAATTTGAAGTACACATAAGTAATTTGCAGAAGCTACATATTTAATGGTTTTTAACTGTGTGCTTTAATGAAGAGAGAGGTATGCACAATCTATGTGGAAGCTTTTTTTTTGCTTTTTTTTTTTTTTTTTTTTTGGGTGAGCAGCAGCATCTATCCTTATTCTGGCACCCCCAGGGCACTAGTTTTGGCTCTGCTCTTGTATGCAAGACATAGTTGGGGCCAACTTCACACTCCTTTTTAAAGTTATATTTGTATTGATGAGTATTAGTTGGTTAATTTTTTTAGGGAAACTTGAACTAATGAAATTTAATTTCCCTACTGTACAGAGGCAGCTCAAGAATGTAAAAATGTCCTAGACGCTGTGGAGAAGATGTTCCAAAATGGCATATCAGAAGCTTCACTTGACACCAAATTACAAGATGCAGTAAGTAAAGCCGTAGAGCTCCTTCCGGAACTCTGGAAACAAGCTGGAAAGTTCCACGAAGCACTCGTTTCCTACCGCCGTGCTCTTCTCAGCCAGTGGAATCTCGATAATGACTGTTGTGCTAGAATACAGAAAAGGTTTGCAGTCCTTCTGTTGTATGGAGGTGTAGAAGCAGGCCCCCCTAGTTTGGCTGCACAAACGGAGGGTTCGTTCGTTCCGAAGAACAATCTAGAAGAGGCTATTCTGCTTCTGATGATACTGTTAAGAAAATGGCACATGGGTAAGATCCAGTGGGACCCATCAATATTGGAGCATTTTACTTTTGCATTGGCTTTGTGTGACCAGACCTCTGTTTTGGCTCGGCACTTTGAAGAACTCATGCCTGGGACGTTACCCCGTTGTGATAGGTGGAATACCTTGGCACTTTGCTACAGTGGGGCTGGGCAAGATAAAGCTGCTTTAAATCTTTTGAGAAAGTCTTTAAACAAACTTGAAAGGCCTAACGATATAATGGCTTTACTGCTGGCTGCCAAGATCTGCAGTGAGGATTGCTTTCTTGCTTACGAGGGTGTGGAGTATTCCCGTAGGGCTTTGGAAAATTGTCAAGGGGACAATGAACATTTAAAGAGTGCAGCTCTCCGTCATTTAGGTATTAGTTTGGAGAAGCAAGCTAAAATTGCTTCCTCTGATCAAGAGAGGTCGCGTCTCCAAGCTGAAGCTTTGAAGTCCTTAGATGAGGCAATCTCTCTTGATCGGTATAACCCTGATCTGATTTTTGACCTAGGGCTTGAATATGCACAACACCGCAATACAAATGCTGCATTAAGATG